>JAUPFP010000062.1:520000-950000 GCA_036925085.1 Brachycybe producta
AAAAACAGTTTTGGCCCAAATAGACCAATCAAAGGATTGATCTCTTTGGCCAAACTGATGAATCATGGTTCTGTTATCACATATAAGTGATAACAGAAAAACATAAACAACTCAATTAAAAGTAAATAAAATCCACTCATGTGGAAGTGGAGAACATTGGGCAGGAGGGGAGAATGATAAGGTCAACTACAAAAATAGAATCTGGGTCAATTGGTACCTTAATGTACCGAGTGGCCCAGAAGCTACAAAAAATAGAGTATCTTGAAAGTTTGAACCTAAAACAAACAGTGCTAAACTAAATAAAATAGCATCGGGCCCAAAAGTCTCCCCCTCCCCCGACTAAGCGGGAAGTACACCTACTTCTCAAGAAAGTTAACAACTTAAAATCCCAAACTCCCTCTGAAGATCCAAATTAATTAAAACCCAAGATTGGGGTATCATAGATATCAAAACGATCAAAAATATAAAAAACGCTTTTAAAAAAATAAAATTTGATTAAATATCACACGTCTTGATACAAAAATAATTTCTAGCAAGAAAACAATTTAATTTCAAAGAATAAAAATGACTAATCGTGCGGACTGGTCCTGCGATGATTCGGTTCTTCAGGTGACCTCTTTCTTATGGTTCCGGGGCCAGGTGTCCATGTCGATCTCAGCACCCAGGCTCCCGTTCGGTTGAAGATTGTATAGCTGTCAACCTCTTGATAGTTACTAGGACAGATGCTTCCACGATGTCCAACGGCCTGGTGGCAGAACCTCTTCTCTTGTGGGCCCTCGGCATGTAGTGTTGGAACCTACGGTCCTGGCTTCTATCTGGAATCAATGTCGCCAACATCGTCTCCGCTACAAGTTCCAGGCTTCCAGTACAAAATTCCTCTCGTGGTCCAGGGTGAACTAGTTGAATTGTGCTGGGGTCATCGCTATTATGCAGCGTGACAATAGCAGGGTAATTCGGTGTTTCTAACATGACGGCAGTCCATAGGACATCGCTCCTGGGCTGAGGTTTCTCATCAGAAATTGCACGACGAATCCCATAACTTCCGAGGTATCAGAATATACTCTGTCCTCCTCGTCTGGAAAATGCAACTAGGCCATTATTTAACAACCTGGTCTGGTGCTCCTGTTCTTCCTCAAGTGTTCTTTCACTGCTACTTAACCCACATTTTTTCGTCTCGCGGTTTTTTTTAAAATTGGAGGTGTTTTTTAGAAAAGTTTAGTTGCATATTCTAGATAATCTTGTAGGGTTTCACCTGCTGAACAAGCTGGTGAACTCAGTTTGAAAATTGGAGTAGTAGTTTGGAAGTTATTGTCGATTTTTCAAAAGCGCCGTTTTTCTTTGTTCTTTGTTAGGAACGCCACATGTCGGTTTCTACATTATTTAGAAGGTTTATTTTGATAATCGGTTTTTCTTGTTTATGTAATCTAGTAGTATTTTGCCCACTGAACACGCTGAGAACTGCAAAGTCGGGTCCCAGGCCGGCCCCATGTAGTTGTCGGGCTCTGGATTGTGCATCAGCGGTACAATTCGCTCCACATTCATCTTCGGATTCAGGGCTTTTTTGTTTTTTGATTGAGTTGCCCGAATCATTCTTGCTCTTGGTGGACATCAAATCATTGCTTCCTAAAGGCTTCTCAGTTGCAATGGAGGTGTAGGCTTTCTTGGCTTCCTCCTCAATGTCCATCCCATCGGCATTGTGATCCTCCCCAAATAGGGCTGCAAAGTCAAAGGAATCGCTCTTTGCTGATTTATCTCCGAAGGATCTCGGCATTTTTTTTCAGAAATAAACTTTTTGTTTCTTGCCAACTCAAAAAATTGTGAAACTCGATGATGTCTTTCACTGATAAAACCAGATTTGAAAGTTGCATCAACAATGGTGGATGCTTCCCCACGTGGTACTAAGGGGTTGCCAAGTGTTAGTTCCGGGTTAGAATGGGCGGAGCTATTGACAACATCCAGTTTCTCTTTATTTTCTCTTCTCTTCGTTTCTGCCACCAGGTGGTGCTTCGAAATGTGGCAAATTTGAATTTTTTCGTTGTCTGGTGTTTCTTTTGGAGTTTCTGGGTTTAATTTGGTTGTTGTAAGACCAAGTTTTGCCCATCTTGGTGGTAAATTAGCATCTGCATAGTTTTTTTATTCTCCACAAAGTGTTTGCACACAGGAATCTAATGGAACTGTTTCTTTAGGAGCAGTTTTCTTGGGTCTCCTGCATTTTCTTTTAGGTTGCTCAGCTTCTTCCGGATGAAGTTCTTGGCTTGCATCGGGAATGGCTTCTTCTTCACGATGGACTTCCGGATCATCTTTTTTGGGTAAGTTGTCATCTGCTACGATACCATCTTTATCAGCGTCGGATTCTTCTTCGGTGCTGGCATCTTTTTTGACATTGTCCGGTAAGTTCGGTTGAGGGTCCCTCAGGTCATTAGCCTCGTATTAGGGTCGCATCTGTTGAATGTTAACTGATCTCTCATAGTCAAACCAGATCGAGTAACGTACTCAATCTCATATACCAAATCGGTTAGTTTTTTGTTGACAAGGCAGGGTTCTTTGTATGGGAAGATACGTTTCTGACACAATCTCTTATCAACACTTTCTGACCCGGCTTGTAGTCTGGAATCATACGATGTTTCTGATCGTAATTTATTTTCTGCACCTCTTGGGCATCTTCAATGTTCTTTCTAGCAGAATCCAAACCTGGATCAGTCTGCTCTGCTTTGGTCATTATGGGTGGTGGCATGATAGGAAAACGTGGCATCATGTTGTCAAACGTGGTCCTGGGCTCGTGCGAGAACATCAGTCGATAAGGTTAATGTAGGCGATAAGGTTAATGTAGGTGAATGTAGGCCATAACAGCATTGTCTAACTTCTTATAGTCAGCCTGTTGCTTTTCACAACCTCCATGACGGTGTGATTAGTTCTCTCAGCCAAACCATCAGCTTGTGGATGAAAGGCAGAAACCGCATGATGCAAGATTCAAGTCAATGGCAGTGTATTCATAACGAGCTTCATGTCTTTCACCAATGACTCGCTGATGACGGACGTCTTAGCACCACTGTCGGCAGTCATTTCTAGCTTATGACCCCCAAAGTTCACATGAACTTTAGGTGCCGTCTGCTCATCTTGAGTTTGGACCTGAAGTTCACGAGGCGTGACTGTCTTGGTCAATTTCGTTCAAACATCACGAATCCTTTTTGTGCAACACAGGTTTTGCAACCGACAAAGAACCTTACCCTTAACAGGTGTAGCTACTCCCTCTTTCACCACTCCATGTTCTTTTTTAGTTTTTTGAGCGGGTGCAGGTACTTTGGTTTTCACCACTCCTTGCCCTGCTTAATAAGAAGAGTATCTACTTTGGTTTTTGCTACACTCTGTTCTGCTTGGGTTTTAACAAGAGTAACTTTTTAGACTACTACCTGTTCTTCTTTAGTCTTAACAGGTGTGGTTACTTTCTTTTTCGCCACAACCTTTTTCTGCTTTATTTTTAACAAGAGTAGCCTCTTGCGTGACTACTACTTGTTCTGCTTTGTTGGACATCTTGGCACATTTTTGGCACGTTAAATTTACCTTTGCAGTGGTTTCCGCCAGCTCCCATCTTCGTAGACAGTTCGGATTAGGATCCCATCTCCAAAGTCTGCTTCATGTCTTGAAGAGTCCTCTATCTGTACTGCAGCACAGCTTTGCTTAGGCAGCATAAATTAATCTTTTTTGTCGGCATTTCAGCATGGGCTACCCAAACCTGGGAACATCTCTGCATGGTTAATCACAGTCCTTCCATTAGATTCCTTTGTTGTCTGGTTCCATCAAACCTCGGCATCCACTTTTTCAGGTGTCAATGACTCCTCTTCTTCCGGTCTCTCTTCGACATCTTCTCCGATCATCACTACTTTCTATGCGAGTGGCGCCCTTAGTTTAAAGCATGCTGGTGGTTATCAAAATGGAAATAATGGGAATGATTATTAATTAATATGGGCACCATCTTTATTCCATTGGGTAGAACATGGATCTTGTCAGTGCAGATGGTTTTCGTCGCCGTTGTTTCTGACGGTTCATCAACTTGATTGACTGGAGTTGGTGGAGTTGTCTTGTTCTCTTCCTTTTTTGGTTTCAGTCTGTTAGGGCACTGGGATGCTCAGTGTCCAGGCTCCTGGCACTGGTAACAGATGAGTGGTCCAGTAGATCTTCTTCTCTGCTTGGGTTTTGATCCACCATCTTGATTCATCTTTGTGTCTTGAGTCTTTTCAGATGTGGCCGTGTTCTTGTCTGTCCATGTCTGCTGCTTCTTCTGTTGCTGTTGCTGTTTCGCCTGCTAGGCCAGCTGGATACCAGTAGTCAACTTGTAGACTAGCATCTTCTCATCTATTAGCTCTCCCTCCGTATGGGTGGCAAACTTCAAGAAGTCGTAAAGGTTGTCCTTCGGCTCTCCAAACAGGTACTGCTTTAAAGATGGAAGTAGACTTTTCCTCAGGCTAAAAATCAGCAGAGTCATTGTCTTGGTGATGGATCCTTCGATACATCTTGGCATACTCTTCTGCATAGACCTTAAAAGTTTTATTATCATTTTGGGTCCATGTGGACAGCTCATTTTTCACTTGCACCTTCTGGTCAGGTAACAAGAATTCATTTATAATTCCGTTACGCATCATTGGCCAATTGATTTCACCATATTCCAAATGAAAGCGATCAAGCCATTTGATAGCTGACTTTTGAGGGAGACCAGTAAAGTGACTGCATCGCTGCAGAGAATTCCACTAATGCGCAATCGCAATATCTTCGAATTCTTCAACATAAAGAATTATGTTTTCAGACCCAGTGTACTTAGGAAAACCTTGTAGTGGATGTAGAGAATTCTTTTCAGAATATGATAAGGTCAAGTACAAAAACAGAATTTGGGTCTATCGGTACCTAAATGTATGGAGTGGCCCAGAAGCTTCATACTACATACAGGGTGTAAACAAAAAGTTGGAGCCCCAATTTAAACGATGCTAAATGAAAAAAACTTAAGTGAAGCAGCAGGCCCAAAACGTCTCAATAGTAGGAAAAATAAATTAGTTTATCACAGGCAATTGTGCCCAGCATTAGAATTTCTTTTTCTCCGCCCTTTTATGAACATCATCATTTTTTATAAAAGGGCCGAGGAAAATAAATTCTAATGCTGGGCACAATTGCCTATGAATTTGGCTCCCGTCATTTATGATGGGTTACCCCACTAGTTGTATATTTTCCAATTGCAAAAACCACTTCCTTTTTCCATTTACTTCTTTTCTTTTTTACATGAATACCAAAAATTTTAATATTGTTTATTTTTGAATACTGATCAATTTCACACAATTCCTAAAAAGATGAGTTTGCTACTTCAAAGTCCATCATAATTACAACTTAGTGATTTCACCTTTGTGAGCTTTTGACGTCGACTGTATATTTTTACCAACTTGTAGATGATGATTTCTATAGCTCGTTTCTTCTCTGTATCACGCGGTGCCCGCACGGAGAAGATTCAAGCTATAGAAAGAGTTGGATGGAGATAGATTATGATCATCCTCCTGCATGGGGGTGAAATCTATGCAAAAAAGATGGTGGCCATCCCTTTCTCAGTAGATGCTGATATGCATTCTCCATTGTTGTTACCCAATTGAAGATGCTGTAGCTGCTTCAGAATCATATGTATCCTGCCTTATGGTGTCTCTAGCCTCTGTAGAGAAGTTATTAGTTACCAAACATAAAGACAATGATGCTTTCCAATATAACGCTTTTATTCATCCTTATCTGGAAACATCAAGTTTACAAGGATGAATTGTGAATACTAAAGGTGTGTCCTCATGCCCATGATGTGGTACGGAATAAATCAAACGTAATACAAAAAAAGAGCAAAGACAAGGACGAGAAACAAAGAGGAACACGGTCCTTTTATACCTTGGACCTGTGTACACCTATGAGGTGTAACCAGGTCCAAGTGACCATGATCCTAAGTGTTTCAATCCGCCATCAGAATATTAATTAGGAAGGGAGGGAGGGACAAGCAGCATCCAAAACATTGATTTTTTTTAGTAATAAACTCATAGTTAATTGCAGTAGCAACAGATGATACAGCAAGACTGACATTTACATATTCACATGTCATTTACATTTTTTCATTTACATTTCCATCCATTTTTTAATTTATAAAATTTTAAATTTTTGCATATTTTACTTCATTTAGCAGAACGAAAATCATTTGAGTTTTCTCCACACTTATTTTGTTATATCGTATACACCTGCATTATAACTTAAAATAATTAAAAATTATCCAAGAATGCAAGACCAAGAAAAAGAAACACGTCCCTTCATTTCAGCTGCTTTATCTTTATAGAATGGTTACCAATTTAATAACCATGGTTACAGTTGCCGAACAGCTACAGTTCCGAAACATTTAAGGTTGAGGGGTTGCTGAACAGTTATTGCTACAACTATTAGAGGTAAATGGGTATACGTTGTTTTACAGTCATAATTGCCAATTGGTTATGATAGAAGTTTGGTTATGGCGGTTACTGAGTAGTCATGGATTTTGTAATGTTGGACATGGATTATTTTTCACATTAGCGGTTTTTACATACAGACACTGTTGTGACAACCTGGCCTGGCTTTTGAAGGAGCAGACAAATTCCTGATGGTGGTCTGCCAGGCAGATGCCATGTTGTGACCAGGAGGGCTTTCACCATTGGGTTCAATGTGTGAGAGATTAGAGATTACGTTTTTTTTTCTCTCTCAGTTTTTCGTACATTTTTAATATTTTTAATATTTTATTTTTGTAATCCACATAATCCAGTTAGATAATCTTATAGATTTTTGCATTCTGAACACGTTGGTGAAATCAGAATTAAGTTAGGATAAGTAATTCCCAAGTTCTCAACTTGCTTTGTCTTTTTGTTGGACACGTGGTTTTTTTTTTCGTTTTTTTTGTTTTTTCTCTTCTTTGGCGGTTTTTCAGCTATTTCAGGAGTTCATTTTTGCCATCTGATTTATATCTCTGCTGTTCCTGGTAGTACTTTAGCTGCTGATCACGCTGCTGCCATCGGATTCCGAATTGGATAAGTCGTTTTTAAAATATCACTTTTTTCTCGCATGCCACTTTTAGGCCTAAACAGTTTTCTTTGTTTGCTTTACCAACGTGCGATTTCCACTTAAGCTAGTGTTCATTTCCTTCTTAAATTAGGTTTCTTCATATATCTTTGTAGATCTCATTGTAGTTACCACACTGGTAAAATTAGTTTTAATTTCAGACACTTCTTCACAATCACAATTTTCGTTAAAAATAACTGTTAAGCCATAAGCACAACTCATTAACTTCTGCCATTTTAAGCAATATCAATTAACTGAAAAGTAGTAGCTATGCCTATGACTCCCAAACTTTCTGTTACCACTCGTACTGCTCAGGCTTCCCATAAGGTTTCATTAATGCGGAAAGAGATTACCGAGTTGAAGGCTATGGTTCTTCGGCTTTGTGATAAAGATATCACTGAGTTGAGGGCCACAGTTCTTCAGTTATGTGGAGCTCGCTACCTGGTGACACATGAGGTTGCTTGTCAGACTTGTGGTCCCAGATTGGAAGGGAATTCTAGTGTAGCTGTTGGGACTGACCTTGTAGTTCAAATAAGGCAGCCCAGAAAGGTGAGGGATGGACGGTCATGAAAGACAAAGGGTCTCAGCCACAACGAAAAAGCTTTGCCAGTGTGGTGGCTAGTAGTAATTCTACTATGGTTCGAAACCAATTTGGTATGTTGGCTAAGGTGGGTAACACTGCCTCAACTTCTGCTAATGATAGGCACCAACCTGGCAGGCCATTCAATGTGCATCTCATTGGTGACAGCATCGTTCGGCGTGTTAGAGTTCGCAAAACCGGAAAGTCAACAACGTTGTGCTATCCTGGCACACGTGTTGAACATTTAACATCTCGAGTTAAGGCTGTGCTAAATAAAGCGAGCTGAAACCCTTTTGTGGTTGTGCATGCCGACACTAACAACCTCGTGATGGATGCACCAACCTTCTTAAGGCCCCTGACCTGTATTATCTGCGAGATGGCCTTCACCTGACTGCAGCTGGTAAGGACGTCCTGAGCTCCGTTCTATGGAATTCTGTCTGCAGTCATTTCCAGGGAAACCCTTAACTATTAAATGCCCTGCTTTAAGGAAGAAATGCATTTTAAGTAGCTCATGTACATTAACTGGCCAAAATGAACCCCCTCCCCCTACAAATCAAATTGACATAAAAACAATTTCTTTTTCCAAAAAAATTAAGAGTGCAGTCTCCTACAGAACTCATTTCAAGGCACTGATAGTAAATTGCCGAAGTATAGTTAATATAAATATAGTTTAGATTCATTGTGTTCTAATTGTAAATTATCAGATATTCTTCTTAATTCTGTGTCAACTTATTCCCTTGATTAATTAGTGCAAACCCCTACGCATTCCACTATCACATTAGCTAACATTATAGACTTAGCTTTCACTAACACTCCTGAACAAGTATGTTCACTTGAAGTAACTGATGGCTTAAGTGACCACAAAATGATCTACTTGGAGCTTAATATCAAAACTAATATGCTCCATTCAGACCCAAGAAAATTTCTCCGATATGACAAAGCTGATTGGGATAATCTTAAGCTGTATATTTCAAATGAACTTAATGAAGAAATAGGGAAATCAAATGATGTAAACCAACAGTGGGCTTCATTTGTCAATGTCATTTCAAAAACTACCCATAAATTTATTCCATTCTGGACAATTAAATCAAATTCAGATCCAGTCTGGTACACAACTGAAATACGACGAGCACTTTGTAAACAATGGAAAATTTGTTCCAAAATGAAATCCGATGATAATTTAAATATCAGGTTGCAATTCAACTCTTTGCGATCCCATGTAAAACAACTACTTAGAAAGGAGCACTCAAACTTTACAAATAATATTTTGGGTATTTCACTCTATAACAATCCTAAACAATTTTGGAAATATGTTAAAAGTCTTAACAAAAATCCAATACGATAACCTCCATAAAAACCTCCGAAGGTGAAGTTTGCACAGACAAATTGTTCATAGCAAACGCCTTTAATAACCATTTTCAAAGTGTCTTTCACATGGAAGACAGCATTTAGAAGCACCAAATGCCTGCTTTGTGTGCCAGTATGCCTAAAATAATAATAAACCCCAACGGTTTACAAAAGTTGTTTTGCAACCTAGATGTAAACAAGTCACCAGGCCCTGATGAAATCTCAAACAGATTATTAAAATAGTTGTCTGCCGAGATTAGCCCTTTCTTAAGCAACTTTTTCCAAATGTCTCTAAATGGTGGCAAGTTACCACAAGCATGGAAACAGGCAAATGTTTGTCCAATTTTTCAAAATGGTGATAAAAATTCACCAAACAATTATCACCCCATATCCTTAACCTCTACAGTATGTAAATCTCTCGAACATATAATTTACTCTAGCACAATGAAGCACTTAATAAATCACAATTTAATTCATGAAAATCAGCATGGTTTTAGAAAGGGCAGATCATGCGATACTCAGTTGGCACTATTTGTACAGGACATCTAGTCCCGTCTAGATACTCAGGCTGAGTTTGATTTGATATTTTTGGATTTTGCAAAGGCATTCGACACAGTGAAACACTCACTGCTAATTAATAAACTAACATCATTTAACATTAATAGCCAAGTAGCTTCATGGATATCTTCCTTTTTAACTGGTAGACAACAGCGTGTCCAACTTGATGGTTGTTTATCGAACTGGGCTAATGTAACATCTGGTGTACCTCAAGGTAGCATACTTGGCCCGCTTCTCTTTCTTTTATTTATAAATGATTTCCCAGATAACCAAACCTGCACAATGCGACGGTTTGCTGATGATGCAGTTATTTATAAAGAAATTAAAAGCAGTAAAGATGTTGAGGTTCTTCAAAGAGACCTTAACAGTATTAAAGAATGGTGTTCTCATTGGCACCTAATGCTAAATAGTAGCAAATGCAATGTTATGCGAGTTTCCTGTAAGCCTGAATCTTGCAGGGCAGATTACTGGATGGGGGATGCACTGTTGGATCATGTTGATACCTATAACTACTTTGGTTTAACACTTTCCAAAGATATGCTTTGGAAGGAACATATAACAAGATCAGTAGGCAAAGTCAATCAAAGGCTGCGTTTCATATAGAGAACGTTAAAATATTGTAAAGAAAACGTAAAGGACGTCTGTTATTTTGCACTAGTTAGACCAATATTAGAATATTGTTCACCAATTTTGAACCCATTTAGAGTTAACTTAATACATGAATTAGAAATAGTACAGTGCAGGGCTGCAAGATTTGTTAAAGGTAAATTCTGACAGTGTAACCCTCATGCTTAATGAACTACAATGGGAATCATTAGCTAACCGTAGATCCGAGCAAAGCCTTGCTCTTCTTGATCGCTTGTTGTCTACAGTTAACATGGGATTGCCAGAAGGAATTTTCACAAGAAATTTCTGTATAGGCAGACATTGCCATCCACAACTCATTAGGGAGTTAAGAGCTAGAACTGATGCATATTATTGGTCTTTCTTTCCAAACGTGTTTTGACTATAGAATGCTCTTCCTGCAGATAGCTCCCTGTTAAGACGAGTTCAATTGTTTGATGATGATGTTTAAGTTTTGTCTGATTGACGTGATTTGTGATTGGGAGAAATCCCCCTGCCACAAGGCTCTCGAGCTGATCGCAGGTGTAATGAATTGAATTGAATTGCATTATTCCTGCCCCTACATGGTGAGTTGTTTACAGGTATATGGTGGCCAGGTCTGCTATTATTTTGGGCATAGCATGAAAGAGCGTAACAAGAAAGGTGTAGTGGTGATTTCAGAAGGAACATTTTGCTAGAGGCCAGGTCAGCCTCCAGGTCAACATGTCGTTCATGTTATTTTTTTACCTTTGTTTTGTATAACGGGTTTGCTGGCCATATTGGCCAGCTGATGTACACATTGTTTTTTCATGAATGGATTAAATATTTGTTTTATACCTTCTACTACTTTGTTGTGTAAGTTCTTGTGGGAGAGTTAGTTCATGTATGGGGAGGAGATCAAGAAACCACCATCCTATTACAGTGCTTTCGATCCGGAGGACTCGTGCCAGGTGGACATCCTTGGTTCGTCGGCAACTTGCTGGCTGTCGTACGCAGTGAAGGAGCTCCGCTGTCGCTGGTACCACCCAATGGTTTGTTGGAGACTCTGCAAGTATGGTCTTAACCCTCATGATGGGGAAAATTTTACCATGGGTTTGTGGACTGGCCAGTGGCGTCGTTACACTTTCCTGCGTGATTAGGCGGTATGCTCGCTAACACACGAGAAAATGTGAATATAAAAGGTAAAAGTAATGGTAAAATTATTGTGTGTGGATGGTCAGGTAGGTAATCTTGTCGGATCTTGCTTATTTTAACACTATGCACTTTACCACGCATCGGTTTGAAAAATGAAAAAAGGAAGTAACAACCATACCGTACACTCCAGATAAAACTGTACAAAATACATGCGCTCTTGGCTGCTGCACACACTGTGGTTTTGGGCCGTAGTGCATGTGTGATTCTGCTTTACATGTCTCTTCTTTCACACGTGCCTATAAGATGACCCACTTTTGTGCCCAAAAGAATGCTTGCATGCTTATTAGTTATAAAATCCAACTGCGTGCTATTGGATAATAGCACGATTAAACCCGTAATTAAGCATCTGTGTGTAAAGGCCGCTAATGATTGCTTACATTTAAACCGTAACTTTTTTTATAGTCATAACTCTTCCTGACATAGATTTTTAATTGTGAAGCCATAAAATATATTTCAATTACAAAACCCAACCTTTCAGCAGGACTTTTCTCAATATCTGAGCTTTTATACTAAGGCTTTACAATTAAAAACCAATATTTGGTTATACTTGGTTATTTTTTAAAAAATGTGTTGATTATTAATTTTCCCATCAGATTTGGTAACTAGTGATGGGCCACTGCAAAAAGAAGTGAAGCAGTTTTGTGTACAACACTTACGTAATTTTGGACTTGGCAAGTCTTCAATGGAAGAAATAATAAAAGAAGAAATAACTAAGTTGCTTCATTATTTGGATCAGTCATGTCATAATAAAATATTTGTAAGTGAAATGAGTTTTTCTGCTGTGTTGAATATAATTGGAAAAATAACTACAGGTATTTATCATTCTTGTATCTTTTTAAAATTAGTGTTCTTTTTAATATTTGTAACATGATAAAATGCAATTACAAGCCTCTAAGTTGGTTTAGAAGAACCCCCCACACAGCACAAAATATCCACAGGACGTCCTGTTATGTCCACAATAAGTCCAAGACGTCCTGGGATAATTTGGACATCCTTAAGACATCCTATTAATGTCATCAAAAAAATCAAATTTTTAAAATTTTTACTTAATTTTATCATTATTAATGAATTTTAAGGTTATAATAAAGTATGTAATTATTTATATCATAGTGATTTAAATATTACACTCATTTTATGTATGTACCACAGCATGTCCACAGGACATCCTGTGAATATCAAAAGTGTACATTGTTATGATATCTAAAGGACATCTTCTGGATATTAAATATTCATTTTAGAAGATATCCACAAGATGTCTTATGGATATGTATAGCAACTGCTTATACAAGTATAGTGTATATACATGTATTTCACTTGACCATAGCTTAATGTAATATATGATTGTAAAAGGAAGTTTTCATTAAGTGGGTGGAAAAGTACCACCTGTACTACCCCATGATCCTGTTTTGGAAAAGCAATGAGGGTTTGGGTAAGGCTTTTGGAATGTTGGATCATAAAGGGTCTATGTTTGCTAAAAGAGCACAGAAGTGTCTTCAAAGTTTGCAAACTTTTAAAACTTTAAAAAAGAAGCATTTTAAACAGTGTTGCATATTGATGGTTCATGGAAAAGTTTCTTAATTTCATGTGTAAGTTGACATTCATTATTCATTTGTATTTCAGTTTCTTTATTAAGTCCTTTGCTTCCCATATTGTCCTATGATTACTAAATTCTTTGCATTTATAAACACATTGGCCAAGCACATTCAGGTACCTCAATGTGCTTGGCCAATAGCAGTAGAAAAGTTTAAAAATCGAATTTAGTAAAACTAAAGTTTTGATAAGAATATTATTTATGCTAGAGGTCTAAAAGTTCAAGGGAACATTGTCAGTTTTTTGTGCTAGCTAGTTTTTCTCCCTTTTGTTGTTATTTTAATCTGTGAACACCAACCAAACTCTGGTTACTCTGTCTTTCAGGAGTAAAATTAAGAAAAACTTGAAATTATTTTAGAAACCAGAAGGGGTATCTTAATCACTTAACAGCAATTTTAAGGTAATGATTTTTACAACTGGCTTACATGTTTGTATATTAACTTTAAACACAATATTTTTATGTTGATATTATTTTAGATTTGATATTAATTTAGAAAATAGAACTTTAGACTAAGTTTGGTCTGTTAGCAATTATTTACGATCATAACCTTATGATCTCAAATAATTGCTAACAAACTAAGCTTAGTCTAAAGTTCTATTTTCTAAGATAATATCAATTTCTTCTTATAGTGTTAATCCTGAAATGCAGAATAAGGAGTTTGGAATTTTTTTGTTCATAAGTTAATCATGACATTAAACCTTTTGCAAGTTACAGTAAACTAACTGGCACTTAAAATTTAAATATGAAACAAGGAAGAATATGTACTGAATGAATGAACACAAGTGATAATGAATGTTAATACATATGCTAGTAGGAAGGTGTAACTACTTATCTATGCTGTTACTCTTATATGAAAATAAATGAATAATAAGTTGAATAATTTCACTGCAGTGTGAAATTCATGTATGAAATGTTTTCTCATTGACAATTTACATTCACATGTGCACCTTCATGTTAGATATTTATATATAAGCTTACATGAAAATGAAAATTATTTTAGGCATCGTTTGTGTTTTAGTGTTAGGCCGTCATATGTACATCCTCAAATTGGACAATTGGATGTCCACAGGCCATTCATCATAGATGTCCTGTGAATGTTTTTTTGAGGATGTCATATGTACATCCAGAGTAGACATCCAATGGAGATCCATCTTGGATGTTGTACGTACTTTCTCAAGTGGGACATTGGGACATCCAGTGGACATGTACTAAACGTAGAAAGGATATTCATGGATATCTTCAGGATGTATTGCCTGGACATTGAATACATCCATTGGATATCATTGTGCTGTGTGGGCCCTTACTACATAAAGATATAAAGAGAATCACAATAACTATTTATACTGCTTTTATCCAAAAATTTATCACCCGTAAGTAACTTGCTACTGCACGATTATTTTTTCTTTTGTTAATGGCACCACTAATTCAATGACATCTTGTTTGTTCACTAACCATTTTGCTTTTAAACCTCTTAACTCACAAAACAACATGGACGACGAAACAACATTTCAATCCTTATCATCAAATTAGTAAAAGAAATAGCTGTTATGAAAAGTCTAATCGATAGAAGGCTTTGTAGAGCAGTAACATCAGAGATCTACCCTCCTTATATGGATGAAAAAAATAATATTGACTTATCAAAATTTCAATAGGCAGTGGGATTTAGCATAAGAAATTCGTTTCCTCACTGTTTTATGACGGATGGCAATTTCAGTTTGGGTGATATTTCGTGAGATGCTCATAAAAGGGTGGGACAAACGAATTTCTTGTGCTGGATCCAAACAGCTGTAAATTTCGTACAAAATTATTTTATTTATAGAAAGATAGATTTTGACCCCACTTCCACCTAATTTCATTTAAAATAAAGGTTTTGCCTGAATCGATCACTAAATTTAAGAAATTTTTGAATTATCTAATATCCTTCACTCCCTCTCTCCCTTTGCTCACGAATATTCTCGGAAACTACACACTAGTGTATAACGAACCACTTTCTTAAGGGGAATAGATTTTACTCCGATGTTTGAGTTCGCTCCTTTAGGAGGACTGAAAGTGGTTGGCTAGGCCACTTATTCTATTGGTTTGGGAGGTAGTTCCTTAATTTTGTTTCCTAACAAGTTCTGTTTGTACACACTCTTAAGGCGCATTCACACTAGGCTGATTCACACGCCGCTGGTTGCTGCTGGCTATTAGCAGCAGCAGCAAGCAGCTGCTGCTTTGGGTTCACACTTGTCCAGTCACTGTTGGTATTAGCAGTGCAAGTCATCCAATTACCGTGTTGCAAAAACACAAACTAACAACAACCAACCCAAGCAGTGGAGTTTCAACTACCCACTAGTGGGTAGCAGCAGGAAAGGAGTCGCATGACCAGCTGGTTGCTGCTAAAGTTGGACATGTTCAACTTCACCAGCCACTGTTAAAATCACTAGAATGCTGGAGAAATCAGCTGCTGGTAGCAGTTCATGCTATGCTGCTAGCAGGCTACAACCAGTCAGCAGCAACCAGCAACTTGGAAACCAGCCTAGTGTGAATGCGCCATTACAGATTAAAAGATCTTTTTGCTGTTAGTTACTCCTCCGGTTTGCACCTGATTAAAAGCCGGTAAATTGTGTATTCCTCCCAGGTCTCATCTAGTCTTGGTGATCCAGATTTGCACCTGGATTGGCAGCTCTAGATGAGAAATGGTTAAAGTACTTTGCTTGACTTAGAAAAGATAAAATAAAGATTTCAACAACTTTTTGCAATATCCAAGAAGAGAATTCTGAGAGGACTTTCTCAGAATCTTCTAATTGGTTGCTTATAAAAATTATAACTAATTAAACCAATCAGAAGACTGACCAGTGGTCAGCCAAAATATCAAATATGAATGCAATACAACAGAAAAACTCAGTGTTAGTAACTCAGACTTAGTGTTGCCGTTTATCAGGAAGATCTCTTTATGTTAAGGGGTTGGACTGGGAGGAAATGGCCCAGGCCCCGGCGAGGTGTGAACCAAACAAGCATATTTGTATCCTTGTGATGTTAAAGGGGGAAATAGCTGCACATAACTGGGTCAATCTGCTGTACAGTGGTACAGTGGGATGACAAAGTTCTACGGAACTTCACAAAATGAAACGAACCAGGATCGTTCCTGGAAATGTCGTTTCACAGTATACACATCTTTAAGATGGGATTCTTTTAATGTAGCCTACGCATTAAAAGTTTTCCTCCGTTTACTCTATTTTTGTGAAAAATCATCAAATTTCATCAGCATCCCTAACCACACAGTGTTGGCAGAGAAGTAGATTTCGTTGGTTCAAGTCCTAGCTGGAGTTTTTGCGCATTATTTTTATCGTTGCAAGACAGGCTTGTACTTGGATCAAACAATGTATTACTCGAAGTGTATGTCGCAAAATATTCCCAATGTGAGGTGGTATACATGTGTAATGCTATCACTATCACCCCCGTCAAAGACGGGCTTTTGTTTTAGTTTAGAATATATTTTTGTAGGTAATAAAACAAATGCACGTTGTTTTGCTGTTCGACAAACTAGAAAACAACATATTTACATTTAGCAGCCATTAAAAAGTCAAAAATGATCACACATATCTAGCATTAGGGCACTTTGAAGCATCTCTTAAATGCTAATTGCATCTAGTGATGGGTGATATATCGATAATTTATCAATATATCAATAAATCTATTATTTGATCATATTGATAAAGTTACAAAAAGAATATTTATCGGTAAATTTCACTTTTATTAACACTTTTATTGGGATTGCAATTGGAAGATGTCCGATTGCAGTGTTGGGAGTCCCGGGTTCAAATCCTGGCAAGGGCATGGATTTTTTTATTATTATTTGTTGCTTAACATCCCCGGCAACATCAAGGTTATATCGGGGACATACAAGACAATCAATACAAGTGATTAAACCATACAAGCCCCACACTTAGCAGTAGCAAGCCCAAGACGAAAAGAAAACAAACACCAATGTGATTCATAAGCCAATACCACCATCAGGCACCATCATAACAAGCCAAAACGAAACACCCCAGGAGAATCCAGGCAAAGCAATCCCCAAGGCACAACGGATACAACACGGCGTTGCAAGGGAGAGACCAAACACTGCACACATCCAGGGTCTAAAGTTGCGAAAACAAAGTAGTAAAATGCAAAAACGCTATGAGGGACTCCACAGCTGTCATATTATCTCCCAGAACATCCACTAACCCAGTAGTGAGGCCAAACCACCACCGAAAGTGTGCTGTCCTCACATAAGCACACAACAGGTGCTCCACAGAAAGAGGAACCTAACAGCACGGACACTGTGCTAGGTAGATGATGAAAATGCTGTACCCACACGCACACAAAACTGATGTACATGCAAAAATGCCTGAATGAAACGTGGCAAGTTGCCCCGGAGGCCCGATTCATGGAGCTGTTGAAAATGCCATAGCCACGTAGTGTCATAAGCCTTCTCAAGGTCAATAAACACAAACCAGATGGCGCTGGGCCCGGAATGCAGCCTGGCAACATTTGCCAAGCGAGCCACAGGATCAACAAAGAACCGGAACTGTCGAAAACAAACTCTGCAATGGATGCAGCTTCCCCGAATACTCCAGGCACCACATCAAGCACCAGCTAAGCAGATGCTCAAAGAGCTTGCACACAACTAGTAAGACAAATAGGGCAATAACTAGCAACACAACCTGTATCCTTCCCAGGCTTTAAATGGGGAGGAAAGTAACTTCACACCAGGCCACTAGAAAAAAAGGCCGAACAATAAATCCAGTTAAATAAGTCAAGAAAAAATGCCTGGCCTGAAGGAGGAAGATTCCTCAACATGACATAATGAATGCCATCTGGACCCGCTGCCGAGTCCCGAGTAGTCGCTAAAGCAGCCTGCAGCTTGGCCAATGTAAAGTCCACATTACACAAATCCGGGGAACCACCAGAAAAATCGAGTGGTGGCTCCAATAGGTGCTGTTGTGCCAGAAAATCTAGATGATAGTGTGCGGAAGTAGACACCTCTGCAAAAGACTGTGAAGGCCTCAGCGACATCAGCTGATTGAAGAACAGGAGAGCCATGAATCATTAAACAAGGCACTGGGCAGGGAACAAAAGTCCCAGAAACATGCCACGCATAGCCCCAGACAATGCCTGCAGGGGTAGACCTATTCAAGGTTGCCATAGAACATTCCCAATATTGGTGTTTAAACAATTTCACCACTCTCCGAGCCACCGCCCGCACACGAAGAAAGGCCAGCATATGAGGATCAGTGGGCTGCTGTTGGAACAGCCGCAAGGGACGTTTTTATCATAACACCCCAACATTCATCCGACCATCAAGGAACACGAACACACCGGGGACTCCTGATGATAAAGGGATAGCTGCCCCAGCAGCACGTGTGACTTGCTCAGTGAAATATTGCACAGCACCATCCACATCCCGAAACCTCAGAGGTGAGAAAAAGCCAGGTGCTGCACGTACAAGCCCCAGTTTGCCAGACAAAACAAATATTGTTGACAGGAAGGGTGAGAAGGCTGGATGGACACCAAGATCTCCACCCGCACCAGATAATGGTCACTGTCCCAGAGCTAAACCGCAATGCTAAAACAGGTAGGAAGCTAACCCCGAAGAGCAAAAGGTCAAATCCAGGCAGGAAACACTATGTGTAGCCACATGAATACAAGTTCCAGAGCCCATGTTCAGCAACACCACATCACTAGAAGTCAGCCAGCCGTCAAGACCCCGATCCCGGCGATTGAGCATGGCACTTCCCCATAGAGGGCTATGACCATTGAAGTCTCCCATAATAATGAAGGGTGTTGGCAACTCCCACACAAATTCAACAAGATCTGCTGCCCGACCATCCTCCTGAGGGGGTACATACAGGGAACAAACCGTAACAATGAACGGCAATGCCAACCACATGGCCAACTAATTGGGAAGAAGACACTAGAGGCACCTGCAAGTGAGAACAATCATTCCGAGCCAAAAGAGCCACCCCACCACCTCCCACCGACCCCAGAAAATTATCACGGCAGTAAACAGTGAAACCACGTTGCACAAAGAGAGCCCCCTGTGACAAGAAAGTTTCCTGCAGGGCACAAACCACCAGGTTACGGCAGAAAAGAAAGACCCGCAATGCATCACAGCATGTCTGCACACCCCAACAGTTTCATTGCAAGCAGGCCATCATTCCAAAATGACTGGCTTTGAACGGCCCCACCAACGAGACATGGAAACAAAACAATCACAAAGAGAATCCACACCAGCTGGGTTGGCAACACAACCACCATCAACACAGGCAGCAGAGCCACCAGCAGCCACCACAGGTGACAAATTCACAGAAGCCACCACCACTGACCCACCAACATCCATATCCACCACAACCCGACACGACGGTGTACCAGGTAGAAAGAGCACCAAAACCTCAGAACCAAGCCCATCCCCACAAAACTCCCCTTGGGTCTCCCGGAGTCCAGTGAACGAACTCTGCAACAACTCTAAAGTCTGCCCCGAAATACAACCAGAAGGCCGGAGCCATGGCACACCACTACCAACCCCCACGATGGGGGACAGCAGGTGGAACAGCAAAAACTCCAACACCCCAGCCAGCCACAGCAACAGAAGCGGGCATCCGAGTCCCAGACACATGCACCCCACCCTCAACACAAGCACCACAACTAGCCATGGAAGCAGCAGACTGCACTGCATTTTCCGACCAGCCACATCAGAAGCACAATCACTCAATGGCTCAGTCTGACAAGCAGAGTCAACCATCCGGAAGGCCCTGGCCCCTGGACTGGAAACAGAACAAGTGGAGGTACTGCCACAGGCAAGAAAGATGCATCCATTTGTGTTCCCACAGAACATGGGGACTGTAGCCCCAACACCACATCCACAAAAGACCACTGGGCACCAACTGCTGCAGACTGCACCTGCTGGCGGTCATCACCAAAGGACATTGCCACATGCTTAGCCCACAACTCCTGCACTTTCTGCTCTTCCAGCCACACAGGGCAAGCACTAGAAGATGGAGAGTGAGGGCCCCCACAATTCACACATTGAATAGTGGCAGTACACTCTCCAAGGTGCACTTTAGAACCACACCGTACACAACGAGCCACTGAGCAACACCGATCCTGAATGTGACCAAACTTCTGACAACAAAAGGCTGCACACGGAGACTAAGGAAGTCAACCACCACCTGGCTAGCGACTGTGGGTATAAAGAAAGTGAGAAACACAGTGTCTGTAGGCCCTGCCACACCATTCATGATAGCCATAATTTTCTGCACCTTAACAACATGCTGATCGGCAAGCCCCTCCAGCAAACGGACCTCACTCTCATTCCAAAGGTCGAACGAGCTGACAACACCCACCGACTGGTTGAACTGAACATGCGGCCCAACACAGACAGCATATGTTCCAATACGGTTCAACAACAGCAGTCGCTATGACTGCACCTCATATCCCCATGATCAAGGTGATGGATAGATGCAACCTTACCCACCAAGCCCAATATGGTGGATTGAATTAAAAAGGGAAACACCAGCCGAAGCTGAGTTCCCCCACTCCTGAAACCAACAAGAACATAGGGGCCATGCCGCAGGCCTCCACCACCGGGACATCATCACCACCATCCACAATTTCCCCACGGGCCCATTTCTGCACAGCAGCCAGGGTGAGAAGAATCACCCCAACAAAGCAACCTACAATGTGCCACACCACACCCCCACGAAACCACACACAAGACAGGCACATGCCAAAAAGAACCACCAAGCCCAATGGCAAATACCACAAGAAAGGAAGGGAAGAACAAGAAAGAAAAAAAGAAGACAAGAAACAGGAGAGAAAGACACCAGAGGAACAAGAAAGAAAGAAGGTCAAAAACAGGAGAGAAAAGAACCAGAAAAAAAGAAAGAAAAAAGGTCAGAAACAGGAGAGAAAGAAACCAAAAAAACAAGAGGGAAAGAAACCAGAAGAACAAGAAAGAAAGAAAAAAGACGGCAAGAAACAGGAGAAAAAAAAACCAGAAGAACAAGAAAGAAAGAAAAAAGATGGCAAGAAACAGAAGAGAAAGAAACCAGAAGAACAAGAAAGAAAGAAAAAAGACAGCAAGAAACAGGAGAGAAAGAAACCAGAAGAATGAGTAGGTGTTCAGTTTCCGGTAGTCCACACAAAAATGAAAGGCTTGGAATGACCCGAACCAGTAGTTCAAACCCCTAACCTCATCCATGTGTTCAGGCAAAAAAGGATGCACAACATCACTTACTGTATACCAACTTAAAACAGTCAGCATCCTCATGAAGCTTCCCCTGAAGCTTATACTGATATTCTTGCAACTGCATTTGCCAATGCCCCAAATTAACTTGCAAGTTCTTGGCAGTCTGCAACTCACAAAGAGCATGGTGATCTGTCACAATCACGAACTCATGCTTAGAGGTCAGAATTTACCCATGACAAATATGATCACCAAGCACTCCTGGTTGGTGATAGACTATTGTGTTTCCACTCCTTTCATGAGAGAAAAAGCATAGGCCACACCCTGGGAGACCCTTTTCTTATTTAACTTCTGGTACACTACAACCTCTAGACCATACCACTATCAACTGTGTGGATCATTATCTCACCATGAGGATTGTGCAAGGTGAACACATGTGCTTCAGTTTAAAATGCCTTTAACTGCTCAAATACTAGACTGCACTGCTCTGACCACTCAAACAACACATCCTTCTTGGTCAGCTCACACAGTGGTTTTGTTAACTTAGAAAGTCCTTGATGAACTGATGGTAGTAACAGCCACTCTGAGAAAACTGTCAGTCAAGTCAATAAATTGAGTAGTTACAATATGCAATTCAAACAAGGGAAAAACAGTTAATATGATTGATTTTAAGCAGAAGGGGAAAAAATATTCATCCATATGCCTGAAACTTTCAATTATCATAAGATTTAATACATAATGACAACTAAACACAGTTAACAATTTCCAATGTAAAAGAACATAAAATATACAGTATATTAAGTTGAATACTAAACATCCATTGAATGTCTAGTATTCGGTTTATACTAGACATATAGTCAATAACTATGTTTAGATGAGAATGTAACGAACCACCTTGTGGTGGATAAAATATACCAAAAAGCGATTGGCTAAGCCGCTTATTTTATCCTGGTTCGGGAGGAAGGGAACAAATTAATCCCTTTTCCTAATCCTCACAAGTTCTTCCTTGTTAAACTTTTACAGTAAAATGGATCTTTTAGCTGTCTGCTACCCCTCGGGCTTTCGCCCGTTAAGAGCTAGTTGATCGTGCTGTCCCTTGAAGTTGCATCTAGAAGTGTTGATCCGGGTTCTCACCCGGATTGATAATTCGAAATGAAGATGATTTCAGAACTTCCGTTATCTCCATAAGTATAAAAAATAAGACTTGGCAATTTTTAAAGTATACCATTTGTTTATTTACAATTCCATTTGTTGAGGTCTATCCCAAATTGGGCATATATTCTCTGTTCTCATAATCTCTGAACAAACTTGAGCATAGATTCGTTGTCTCAAGAGTGCTTGCTTTACACAAAAATACATGGCCTTTTAAACCCAAAAAGAGGATACTGAGAACCATTTCTCAGTATTCTCTGATTGGGTAAATTTGAAATGAAAAACCAAACGGGCCAATCAATTTGATTGACCAGTGGTCAACAAAATATAGAAATATGATTCATCCTATAAAACAGACAATATTTCCAAGAAAACTACAACCCTATTGACTTAATGCTACTGCTTATCAGCATGATCTTTTTGTATTAAGGGGTGGGACTGGGAGAGAAAGAGACCCAAGACCCAAGAGGTGACCCAAGGCAGGATATTGGCGTTGTCAGCTGAGAGAACTAGGTCAATCCTCTGTACATCAGTACAGAGGGTTGACAAAGTTCCAGGCCAATCTAAAACAAAAACAAACGATCCACAAAAAACTAAGTGAGCCAGGAGCGCTCCTGGACTGATCGGTTCAATAAATAAAATTTAATGTTGACTCAATGTCTGCTTGCTACTTGGAGAGGCTGAAATGATTTCTAACTCATCATTAAATTAATTTATTATTTTACAAATATGTCTGTAGATCCTATAATTAAACTGTAAAAAATATACATTTGTACTCTTACAAAGTAGAAGTATTCTTACTAATTCTAAAAAAAGTTATGTTTGTATTTGTATTTTTTCTTGTATAGGAACAAATTATGAAATAAAAGATAACAACGCATCGAAAATATGCCACGAAATTGGCTATGCTTTTGCAACTTTCTCAAATTGTGCAGCTGTCAGTTTTATGCCATTCTTTAGATTCATACCAGGTGCAACCTGTTTCCAACAGTTTATAAAAAGCTACAGAAATGTGGATAATATAATCAGAGAAAACATAGAAGATCATGTGAAAACATTCACAGAGGGCATACCACGTGATTTCATTGATTGCTATCTGAGTGAGATTTTAAAACGCAAAAATGGCAGTGAAGAAGTAGCCCCATATACAAGTAAGTGACATAGACTAATATTTGTATCCACCAAAATAGCGAGTTAACAACAGGGTGAAAAAATAGTAATTTTATTACGATTCTTTTTATTTATATCGTGATTGAAATCACCAGTTAAAAAGCAGTAATTGTGTTAATAATTTAAAACAAATGTATATTTCATTTACATGCGCAACACAAACAATATGAATTAATTAAAGTCCTAAGAAACATCACAATTTAGTATTTAATTTGTTTTAAGAATGTAACGGCCCGACTTGGCCGTTACAATGACCCTGGTAAATTTTGACCCCAACAGGGTCGACCGGAATTGGACTACCCTTCTGGGCTCGAGTACCCTCCTGGGATCTGGTCACAGACCGTTTACCCAGGGAGCCTGATTCTCTCCCTTCAGACTCCGAAGAGTCCTCTGAAGAGAGGATCCTTTAGGAGAAGGGCACCACACCATCTTCCGTGGTGTCCATCTCCACCTCCATGTCAATGACCAGGGTTCCTCCCAGGGAGGCATCCCTGCTTCCCTCAGCCAGGCTAGCCAATTCTAGCCGGCTTTGGTCCACCGGAGGATAACACTTTGTCAAGGAGGTAGCCACCAAACCGGTGGCCACCTCTTCGACGGGCGTGCTGGCCCGCACCGGCTCACCAACCGCCGGGATCTCCATGGCTCCCAACTTAATGGCCGCCTTAACAGATTCCACGGTGGGAGGCGGTGTCAACCGTCCCCAAACGAACAAATAATACAGAGGGGTCCGAGGGGACTGCTGGGTCACCACAGCGTCCTCGACCAATAGCAGACCCAAAGGTCCGCCATCGGCCAAGTCGGCTATGGCCTGACCCAAAGAATCCGGGGAGCAAGCGGCATCCGACTCCAACAGCTCTGCATCACCCGGATGCGACGAGCTGAGGGAGGAGGAACCGCGGGCCCCCGCCAGTATCTTCCTTCTCCGCCGTGGTTATCTGCAAAAGATCAAAAAACACGGTAAGAATTCGATCTATTATGGTAGGAAACAATTTTCACGGTCCAAAACCGCGAAAAAATGTTTTCCGGCCGGGCAGGCACCGCAGTACACGGCGAAAGCCGTCCCCAACGGTAATCACTCTTTTGGAACCGGCCAAAAACGTTTTTGGTCGGTCCAAAACCCATAATTTCTCATTCGGTACCTTGGGCAGTGATTTCCACGGTACATCACCGTAGGAAATCCCATTTCCACCGTGCATATCCCGTGACCTACGGTAAAAACCGTCCCTCACAGGATCCGCACGGTCGGAATCGGCCAAACAAGCGTTTGGACCGTCCAAAACCGGTACCGTACAGTCAGGTTGCTTGGGGAGTGGTTTACACGGACTACTACCGTGAAAAACCACTTTCCGTTTGTTAGAACACCATGGTCTTCGGTTGAAACTGTTCTCCACGGTGGTTTCACGGACAGAACCGTGTAAAAACACTATTTTACCGTCCAAACTTCGTAGTACTTGGTCTCCACCAAGTCCCACAGTGTTCGGGCGGCAAAACACCGTGTTATGCCCGGCCCCGTCAGTGGTAGCATCACCGTCAAAACCATGGCGGTGATGCCTCCACCTAAACCATGTGTTCAAGCGGTCAATGACCGCTTGCCATACCCAAAAGCAATAAAATATTACTGCCAAAGGGCAGGAAAAGGAAATTCCCCTTTGGGGACTTACTTTGTTCTTTTTAGCATTCAATAGTCCTGAATCTTTGCTTTTTCTCCGGTAAGAAACCCTTTTTTTCTTCGAAATAGCGGCAAACGACCGTCCAAGTTTAAATTTAAAAACAAGATGGCGTTTAGCCGCTAATTTCACCGGAGAGACGGCTAACAGCGGCGGCTTGGCGGCTAAAACATCATTAGCCTCCATTAGCCACCATTAGCCTCCATTGCTGTTACCATAGAGATTCTACCATCGTCTGCCTTTTTAGGGGCAGATACACGGCATAAATCTTTATGGAAAGACTCAGGAGAGAGATCTTTAGGAGAAATAACGTCTGCAGTCTCCCCTTTGAGTCTGCAGTTGGGAATTGTGGATTTCTCCACCCAGTTCCCCTGGACAACCACCATCTGTCCGTGACAGACAGGCGGCACCCAGTCCAGGGGTCACTGTGCTCCCAATCCTTATTTCCCCAGTTCAGGTCATCATCTCATACCAGGGAGTGACCTGCTCTCTCCCACCAGGACAGGGACTTCCAAAGTCCCTGCACCTCGCTGGTGCCTATTAGAGCTCCAGAAGAAGCTTGCATAACCCCAAAAGCCCTGGGTTTCCTCGGACAGAGGTAGTACCGGGGCTGAGGTGCTTCCTCTGCCTCAGAGTCAGTTGACTCCACCACCAAACTAGGCTGGCCAGAAGGTCCTGGAGAGACACCATCCCTCCTCTCATTTCCAGCTGACCCAGACTCAGCATCACTGGACCCTTCAGAGTTCGAGGAGGTCTCAGAGCCACCAAGGCCATCTTCCTCATGAACCCCACATGTGGGAATGTACGGCTTCAAGTTATCAACGTGAAACCTGTCCCGCACCTTCTGACTATACCCATCTACGAATTCAACCTCGTAGACCAGGTCGGAAACCTGCCGGACCACCGTACCCAGTTCAGCCTTGTAAGCGAAGTTCCACTTCTTGGCTTGACCGAGCTTCCCAGCCATATCCCTCATCCAGACCTTATTACCAGGCTGGTACAGGGGTGGCTCCACCTGGCCGGCATCATACCGGCTCTTCTGTTTTGCCTGAGTGGCCGCCAAATTTTGAAGAGCTCGCTCCTCCACGGCTTGCTGGTCGGGCAAGTTGTGCACCGGACCGTTAGGAAGGAGATTATCAATCCTCAACCTAGGCTCACGCCAAAACAACAATTGGTACGGAGACACTTCCATGCTCTCCTGCACCGCAGTGTTGTAGGCCCACACAACGGGCCGCAATTTCTCCCACCAATCATATTGGTCCTTGAGGGGATCAAGGTAACATTTGATGGTTTCCATCACGGTCTTGTTTGTACGCTCCGTAAGCCCATTAGCTTGCGGGTGGTACGCTGTCGTCAAGTGCTGTGCTATATTATAGCGCTCCCGGAACTTTCGCAAAATCTTGCTGCAGAACTGGGATCCACAATCCGAGATGAGAGTAGTCGGTGTGCTATACACCGACAAGATCTCATCTTTCAGAAAATTGACAACACAAGCGGCCGTAGCCCTTCGTACTGCCTTTGCCACGCCGTACAGGGTGAAGTAATCCACTATGATCAGTACATATGTGACTCCACCCACGGACGCGGGAAAAGGCCCAACGAAGTCCATTCCCCAGGCATGAACCGGGTACTCAGGAACTATAGGTTGCAAGAATCCTTGAGCTCTTGCGAACTGTCTTACTTTCTGACACACTAAGCATGACTTAACATACTCCACCGTGTCACGTTTCATACCTAACCAGTAGAAACGAGTACGCATACATTTGTAGGTCTGGTACACTCCGAAGTGACCAGCTTCGGAGCTATCGTGCAACTTCCGCAAGCAGAAGGCTTGACACGACCTTGGCACAACCAACACAGTTCTCTTACGATCCTGAATGGATTTGATGGCATACAACAGTTTGTCTGCCACCACGAACTTGAACTTTAAGTTCGAGTCGGGTTCGGTGGAGAGCTCACGCTTCACCTTGGAGCACCAACTGTCGTTGGCCTGCTCCATTACCCAATCCACCTCAGACCGGATCCGGTAAATCACCTCACCCACGTCGGCTTCGACGTGTTCAGGCAAAGAAGGATCAACAACTTCATTCACCGGATACCGACTCAGACAGTCAGCATCCTCGTGAAGTTTCCCCTTCTTGAACTGGATCTTATACCGATACTCCTGCAACTGCATTTGCCAACGCCCCAACCTGCCTTGCAGGTTTTTGGCAGTCTGCAAATGACAGAGCGCATGGTGATCTGTTACGATCACAAAGTCCCGGTTAAAGATGTAAGGTCGGAATTTACCCACGGCAAACATGATCGCCAAGCATTCCTGCTCGATGACACTATACCGTGTTTCCGGTCCCTTCATGAGACGGCTAGCGTAGGCCAGAACCCGAGGAGCCTTGTCCTCAGGTAACTTCTGGTATACTACGACACCTAGACCGTACCCACTAGCATCGGTGTGAATTAACACCTCACCACGTGGATCGTACATGGTGAGCACCGGTGCTTCGGTTAAAAATGCCTTTAACCGTTCGAAAGCTAGACCACACTGCTCCGACCAGTCAAAGGACGCATCCTTCCTGGTCAGATCATGCAGTGGTCTTGCGATCTTGGCAAAGTCCTTGATGAACCTACGGTAGTACGGTAGTCGGCCAGTCCAAGAAAACTTCGGACGGCGGTCACCGTTGTAGGGACATCGAACTCTTCGACTGCTCTTACGAGTCCCGGGTCCGGAGCAACTCCCTCGGCACTCACAATGTGACCGAGATATTTGACTTTGTCAAAACCGAAGAAACATTTCTTCGGCTGGAGTTTCAGCTCCGCCCCTCGTAACAGTCTCAGGACAGTACTCAAGCGTTCGAGAAACTGCTCAAAAGTGCTCCCAAAGACGATAATATCGTCTAGGTACACCAAGCAGCTCTCCCACTTGTGTCCCGCCAACAAGCGGTCTAACGCTCTTTGCATTGTGGCAGGAGAATTGCAGAGTCCGAAAGGCATTTTTCGAAACTCAAACAGACCTTGAGAGCAAATGAATGCTATCTTCTCAATGTCTTGCTCCGCCATCCTGACCTGCCAGTAACCACTAGCAAGGTCTAGGGTTGCGAAATACTTCGCCCCAGCAAGTGAATCAAGGGCATCATCGATGCGAGGTAACGGGTACTGATCCGCCTTAGTCTGGGCATTCTGTCGCCGATAGTCCACACAAAAACGAAAGCCACCATCCTTTTTGCGAACAAGCAAGATAGGGCTTGCGTAAGGACTATGCGAAGGTTGGATTACCCCTGCATCCAACATCTTCGCTACCTCTTCTCTCTCGATTGCACGAGCCGCTGGAGCGGTTCTTCACAATCCTTCACGCACCGGAGGTAACCCACCGTTATCAATTGTGTGCTCGACGAGCGGGGTTTCCCTCAGCTCTGTATAATCGAACGCAAAATGATCACGGCGTTCTAGCAGGAACTCCCGAAGCTGTGCCGCCTCCTCAGGCTTCAGACTAGGTACGATTTTAAGGCACTCTTCGAGAGTGGGTCTAACTTCCGCATTGAGGATCCGGCGACCTTTCTTGGTTGCCTCTCTCAACTTAGGCGGAAGCCCCCCTGGTCGACCATCTCCATGAGTGGGGTCTCCCCCTCTCAACTTAGATGGAACGTCCAGTCCCACCACTAGGGCTGCCTCCACAGCTTGAGCTGTCGCCACACCCTCCCCTGTCTCCAGGGCAACGGGTACGTCGGCGACGTTCTCAAGCCAAATGTCGTAAGAGCCTTCCTCTGTGGCTTCGGCAATTCCTGCCACTGCCAACAGACCACGGCCTCCTAAGGCTTTACAATAGGGCTCAACGAGAAGCAGCTGTCCAGGGCCAGCATGCTCTATCAAGCTCACGGAAACTACCTTCCGCTCATGAGCTGATAACCATACGTTCTGCAACAGTCGCAGGGAACAAACTTCCCCGCTCCTAATTGGAGAACTGGTCTCGGCGTCCGTGGGTGACACAATGTCAACCCACCCATCCACCTTTTCAGGCTCCGCAGGCATACCTTCCGGGAACCCGAAAGGAGGGAGTAGCACCGGCTCCACAGAATCGTGAAGCCTCGCCAACGCCTCCACCACCGAGTTCGGAAGTTGTACCGAAGTACCCTGCAAAGCCTGAACGGCCAGTGCGGCGTGAAGAGCATCTAGATGTGCATTCCAGATGTCTTCCCGGAAATATACTTTCCGGCTTACGACGTCCAACATTAACCCAAACCGGGAAGCCAGGTCAACACCTATTACGGCTTCCCCTTCACCCTCAATGAGGAGAAGATGGGTATGTATGGACCGCCCGTGGATTGACATGTCCACGTACATGACTCCTTCTATCTTGATGGAGTACCCGCTCATGCCCGTAAGGAATGAGGGGAGGCTAACCTCCTGCACCGGTAACTCCATCTCCCGTGCCACCGACATGCTCATGACCGATACTTCGGCCCCGGTGTCGACGATCGACTCAACCAGCCGACCATCCATCGACACCAGAACACGCGGTGCCCCACGCAAGTATGCACGGCTCTGTAATTCCGGAATGGGCAACCGTTGTTGCCCGACATTACTTCTCTGATCCTCATCCGTCCTTCCGTTCCCAGGTGACAGTCGTACCGGATGCTCAGGGGCCTGGCTTCCAGTCTCCACACCAGGAGACTCACCAGGCCTGGGCGACAGCATGGGCGCACCAACACTCGAAGCCCTCGTAACGCCCGTACCGTTCGAACCTTCCTCCCCCTCATCAGGGAAGAAAGGTGCCACCCAGCTCTCCAGCCGGGCAAGCGCAGCTTCCAGTGTGGGGCTTGGCTCCTGAAATACCCACTGGGTAATTTCTGGGTCCGCAGACCTAGCCAGAGGCACCCCTGCATCATGCAGGATACCCAAATATCTGGAAACTGCCCGAAGGTACGCTCCTTCTTTACTTCGCCGGCTTTGCCGGGCACCTGAGTTTTGAAGCATTACCGGTCGACTGCAGCTCAGTTCTGCAGGGACCGGCGCCGGTTTAACGAGGGCGGGCCCTCGTTTCTGGCGACAGGTAGATAGAACATCTGTCCATCAATGACGGTGGACAGATACTCCCGGCCCTGCAGTACCACGGGTGCTAGCCCCGGCAGGTACTGCACCACTGGGCTTTCACCCGGTGGTACTCGAGCAACCTGTCCTTGGGCAACAGCCTTTGGACAGTCCTTCCTAAGGTGACCCATCTGGTTACACCGAAAGCATGGACTAGGTTGCCTACGAGTAGGACCTCCACCTCTAGCCGTTTGGCTGGAACCTGACGGGGCTGCTGTGGACTTATTTCCACCCTGGATCTGCCGCTTCATCTTTCTTCTTTTCTGCCCTCTGGTCTTGGCAGTAGCTTCGTCCGATTTGGACGGTGCCGCTGCCTTCGCACCAGAAGAGGTAGAAGTAGACATAGCAGAGCTCTTGGGCTTTGCCACAGCACCAGAGACCTTGGCCGCAGCCTGGGTCCCTGGTACCGTCAAGGTACGGGCAGGTAACGCTCCCACCGTAAGCATGTCGGCCTCGACCAACATTGCCTCGGTGGTAAAGTCCCTGACTGTCTCAGCTTTTGATCCCCAGAGAGCTCTGAGAATCTCCGGCTGCAGTTTCTTCTTATATCGGAGGAGTCTACAAGACTCATCCTCACCAGGAGAAACTCGTTCCGCTAGCTCAACAAAGCGCCAGTAGAACGCCTGGAGTGATTCCGCAGGCCCTTGCTTCATGGCCTCGAAACGGTCAAAACAGGCCTGAGCCTGATTCTTGGTTCCAAAGCGGTGAAGCATAGCCTGCCTCAACTCCGGCCAGGTTAGGTTCGGCTTGAACTCCACCAAACAGGCATAATGTTCCTCAGCCGGACCATCGAGCAGGTACGTAAAGAAACTGCACCTGGCCTCATCCGTCCAGCGCTGAGCCCGAGCTTTGGCTTCGAACTGCCGGAGAAAAGGCGTAATGTCCTCTCGTCCATCATAACGGATGAACGAGTGAACCGGGTTAAAAAACCCAAACGCCTGGATCTCCGACGGGACAGCCGGTGCAGGCGTCCACGGCGCGGTACTTACCCGCCGTGGTGTTATGCCCCGGTTCCCCGAAGTCTCAGCATCGGATTCAGCATCCACGGGATCCACCAAGTGGACCCGCGGTCGCTGAACGGGTGGAGGGACTCCTGGACCGCCTCCCGTAGGAGCGGTCCGAGTTCCCCCTCCCGGAGGCATCCGCTCGGCCGGAGCCGGCGGCGCCACCCTCCATGCACATCCCCAGTGCACGGGCGATGGTGTGAACCGAGGATGCTCCCTAGGGAGCCTCCGGCCCTCTGGGGAAAGATGGCCCTGCACCCGCAGTGCATCAATCCCCCTGGCAACCGACCGGAGCTGCTCCTCGGTCATCGACACCAACCATGACGCCGTGTCCACCGAGGTTGGCTCCGGGGTCCCTACCACCTCTCCCGGTAAGGGATTACCTCCACGTCCAACCGGACGGGAGGCGGTGGAGGTTAACAGGGCGGCCATAGGCCGTACGCCTGTCCCAGTTGGGGTCGGTAACCCTCCATCACCACCGGCTGCCGGTGCTCCACCGGAGACAGTGCCAGGACGGTGCGACCGCACCGTCACAAAGTCTCCCGCTGGAGGTGGGTTCGTAGAGACAATCTCTACGACACCTTCCTCCGTGGAGTCACCGGGTACGTTCCCGCCAACAGCACCCCCAACAGGGTGCTGCCCCTCCGGCCGCCTACCACGGCCGAAGGTGCGGGAACGCAACTCCAACTCTTCCAACAAACTGCTTCCCCGACCAGACATCGGGAAAACAGGGTCTTGGCCGATTTCGTCCGTGCGAACACGGGCAAAACTGGCCACCACTTGTCGGAAGAAACTCTACCGTAAAATACAGTGAATTTACGGACCAAAGTCCGCAAAACACCGTCAATTAACGGTAGAACCGTTAACTACCGCAGTTTCACGGACAAAAGTCCGTGTCCCACGGTTAGATTTACGGTGGAGTTCCTTCTTACCGTTTTCGACCGGTGATATACGGACAACCGTCCGTTATTCACCGTCTATTCACGGTAAAAAGCCCTTTCACCATCCTAGAACGGAGATACACGGACAACGATCCGTAATCTCCCGTCCACCAACGGTGAAACTGTCTTCCTACCGTGTTCGAACGGTGATTCACGGACAAAAGTCCGTAATCCACCGTCTACTTACAGTAAAACTTGACCGTAACCCGGTTTTACCACGGTATGACGGACAAAAGTCCGTGTCCCACGGTATGTCACCGGTAAACCTGGCCGTAGACGGGTTTCCGCCGTAGCTCCACGGACAAAAGTCCGTGCCCTACGGTGTACTACCTGTCTACCGGACAAGCTACGGTAAAGTTACCTTTTTACCGGGTTCTACCGGTCTTGCACGGTAAATCACCGTGCTACCAGTATACTGACGGTGAAAATAACCGTTATCCCGCGTTCGGACGGTCCTGCACGGTCAACCACCGTGCCCACCGTCCTACTTACGGATAACCTAGGGCTTTCCCCGGTGACCACCGCGGTATCACGGACAACCGTCCGTGTCCCACGGTCCTTCACCGGACTACTACGCCCTAAGCCGCGATCGGCCGTAGTTCTGTGGACAAATGTCCACGCCCTACCGGCACAACATGACTCCGGTCGAACCGACCGCACAAGAGAGGCTGGTGGTAGCGCTACCCGGCGCCTCCACCAATTGTAACGACCCGACTTGGTCGCTACAATGACCTACGGTAAATTTCGTTTACTTACCGCCGTTGACCCTCCTTGGGACGGGTCGAAGCGCTGGCCAGCCCTCCTCTTGCACCCGTTTGTGCCACGGGTAGCGCCGATCGGAGGATCCTCCCCGCCACAAGTCGACGGACGAATGACCGCCGAACAAGTCGAGGAATCCACGGTAAATCCCCAATGGATCTTACCGTGGAACCGCGCGCGAAGCACCGGCCGACATGCCGAAACACATGACGAAATAGGACGGTGATGATGACGGCGTTTCCCCACCGAAACCCCCACCCTCCCCTCGGTAACTTCCCCAGTATATTTAAGCAATAAACCGACACGGACACCAGAGTAGAGAGTGAAAACAAAAGAATATATTTATTCAACAAAGAATAATAAAACACTCACTATTCAGTAGATGGCTACAATATCTGCTGGTAAACTAACCAGCAGAGAGCAGAACAAAACAGAGATGAAACTCCTGGCTAAAGAGACCAGGAGAAGAGGTCATTGACCTCTTCACACAATGGAAATAAAAGATGAATGGTGGCCATCTTGGCCACCTGCTGATAAGATGAGAGCATTCACTAAGAAGCACAAGCATCAAGGGTTCACCTTCCACTGCCCAGATATAATGGCCGCCGCCATATATATCACACCCAGGCTGCTCCACCTGGGGAGGACATGGACCCTTGCTGGCCATTTTGTCGTCTGCCTGGCACTTAATTTGCAAGTGCCTAGCAGACGACGTGGGATTTTAGTACTACTCCAAAAGGAGCAGAACTGGGTCGTCACAAAACTAAAACCATTTGCCGTAAAAGAATGTTTGAAACTAAAACCATTTGATCTAAAGGTAAATTTGCCCTAAAACCATTTGCTCTAAAAGTAAATTTGCTCTAAAACCATTTGCTCTAAAGGTACAATTGCAATAAACCATTTGCCTTAAAGAGAAATTTGTTCTAAAATGATTTGCCCTAAAAATGTTTGAAACTAAAACCATTTGCCCTAAAACCATTTGCCCTAAAAGGATGTTTGAAACTAAAACCATCTACTCTAAAAGGACATTTGCCCTAAAACCATTTGCCCTAAAGGTACATTTGCCCTAAACCATTTGCCCTAAAGGTACATTTGCCCTAAACCATTTGCCCTAAAAGAATGTTTGAAACTAAAAGCATTTGTAATATTTAAGGGACATTTGACCAAACACCATTTGCCCTAAAAATATGTTTGAAACAAACCATTTGTTCTCTAAGGACATTTGCCATAAAAACACTTGTCCTAAAAGGTCTTTGAAACTGAAACCATTTACCCTAGTGCTACATTTGGCCAAAATCCATTTGCCCTAAAAGGATCTTTGAAACTAAAACAATGTGCCATAAAGGTACATTCGCCCTAATAGGTATAGAAGTTGATATATTTCAGCGCCATCTGGTGGCGACCTACAACAAAGGGGATAGCATAAAAACCTTCTTCATGAAAAAATGCTTATACTTGGTAATTTTCATGGTCATCGGTCAAACGGTTTTGGAGTTTAGCGACTACATATATATATATATATATATATATATATATATATATATACAAACATCCATTTTTATATATATAATATAATATAATATAATATATATATACATATAATATATATACAGATACAGATACAGATACAGATATACAGATAAATGTGAGCTTTTGACATCAACCAATATTTTATTACCAACCTTTAGATGACATTTTCTACTTTTCGTTTCTTCTCTGAGCAGTATGACACCTGCACAGAGAGGATCCGAGCTGTAGAGAGAGCTGGATGGAGATAGATTGTAGTCACTCTTCTGCATGGGGGTGAAATCGATGCAGGAGAGTGGCGGCCATCTCTCTCTCTTCCGGTTGATGCTGATATACATCTTCTCCATCGGTATTCCGACCAGAGAAGATGTTGTAGCTGCTGAGAATCGTATAGCTCCTGCCCTATGAAACCTCCGGCCTCTGAAGAGAAGTTATTAACATAAAGACATAGAGACAACGCTACTTCTTGTTACAACACTTTTATTCATTCCTTGTAAGAAGTACAGATACAAGGGTGAATAGTAATATACTAACTGTGAATCCTCAGGCCCATGATTTGGAATGTATCTCAAAAACAGGCAAAGGAAAGAACTGAGGAACAAAGAGGAACATGGTCCTTTTATACCTTGGACCTGTGTACACCTGCGAGGTGTAACCAGGTCCAAGTGACCATGGTCCTTTATGTATCAATCCGCCGCTTGGGCATGAGTCAGAAAGGTGAGTCAGAGAGGAGGGAGGGACGGTTGAGAGTTGTTTACCCCCCAGGCTATGGTTTTGGCGGGATCACGATTTACAGGGTGTTACATATATATATATATATATATATATATATATATATATATATATATATACTTACGGATACTTACGGATCTCATGTTGTAGGCTTTTTTAGCTAGAGCGGATACGTTACGTTGTTACTGAGAAAGTTTGTGATATATACGACCTGAGTCCAATGATGCTGGGGTCGTTCTCTAGAGTATTCCATAGTTTCACTGCTGGTGCTAAAAAGATTGGTTCAAATAGGCGAGACGAATGCAGATTGTCGAGGTACTTGCTTTGTTATACACAATCATGGAAGTATATTGAAGTAGAGAAGAGTTACTAGAGTTGGGTAGCTTAGCCACCGGACCATTGAATGAGTTATTTCTTATTTTGATATCAGAGAATAGACCCAGACTATACCAAAGCACGGACTTATATACCTAGGTCCTGTGAGCACCTACACAGGTGCACCCATGCCCAAGAGACCATGCATCGTATATATATACACCGTGAGTCAGTGAATCTGGCACCTTTTTTAAAAATTTAATAACTCGGTCAAAATCATCCGATTATTATGAAATTTGGCACAACTGTAGATGAAATGTTAACTAACATTTTGCCTATTTCAATTTGTGTTCAAACTGTCCACCGCCAGCTGCAACACACGCATTTAGTCGGATCCGCCACTTTTGCACTGCAGTGTTTATGATGCTTTGGTCTAGCTCACTCGAAGCCTGCATTATCCGATTTTTCAGCTCATCAACGCTGTTTATTTTGCTTCAGTAAACCTTTTTTTGCATGATGCCCCAAATACTATAGTCCACAGGGTTGAGGTCGGGACTATTGGGTGGCCACAAAGTCGGTTCGATGAATTCGGGTGTTTTCTGGATGAGAAACACAACTGTATCCTTGGCAGTGTGAGCAGGTGCTCCATCCTGCTGGAAAATGAAAAATTCTGACATTTCTTTCATGTCAGGAAGGAGACAGTTTTTCAGAAGTTCGTTGCGGTAGTATTTGCCATTAATTTTGACTCCCGGTTCAACAAAATGAATTCCTGTGGCACCCAACAATGACACTCCCACCGACCGACATCATTACTGATTTGCTGAACTTTGGTTTCATTCGCAGCAATCGTTCAGCTTGTATGTCATTCTTTCTAGCGGTAGCTGGTGCATAAACATGATCGTTCTGCTTATTGGTAGGTCGAGCAACAGTGAAAACTTTTTCATCTGTGAAAAGTATGAAGCTCACTTTGTGTTCTGGGAAACGATGCAAAAGTTGTTTGTAACATGAAAGACGAGAGCCTGTTACTTTCAGTTAATTCTTTTGCCCGATGTTTTTTGTGACATTTTAAGTTGAGTTCGTTTTTGATTATTCTGGATACAAAACTTTGCGAAACACCTGCCAGACGAGCAATTTTACGTTGGGAGCGATGTGTTTGTTCTTCCTGACTCAAAATGAGCTCATTAACGGCGTTGATGTTATCATCAATGAGCGTAGTCTGGTTTCCCACGCTGCTTTTTCGATGCAAAACACTGCTGGCTTTGTTTATCTTTTGAAGAAGGTGGTTCAGTCTGCGTAAACTCCATTCTTTTTTGGAAATTCTGTAAGAATTCGTTTAGCACCATAATTTTTGTTTTCACGAAGAAATTTGATGGCAATTTTGTCTTCTTCAGTGAACGGCATTTTCAAGCTAGCAGAAGAACCAATTGGTAATCGCGCCGCTGTGCTACAGCGCCCTCTGCAGACCAAAAAAACTCTGTGGTGAGAAATTAAAGGTGCGCTTATTTAAATTCTATAAGAAGGCATTCTCATCTACAGTTGTGCCAAATTTCACAATAATCGGATGATTTTTGACCAAGTTATTAAATGCTTAAGTTTAAGTGTTGAGTTAATTGCAGGTGGTTGGGTTGTCTGGAGCACCTTTTTTTAGTGAAGATATACATATACAATTATTCAATTATACAATCTTTCACGTACAAGCCAAAACAAGACAGACGTGATTGCATAACTATGAGTCCATCTATAAAATATCTCCGGAAGTTTGTTGCGTGCTTACCATGGCCCAAGTTTGACATGAGTTAACCCCAAACAAACAAACCCTAAATAATAAGACTCAGAGACCCAGGTGTAATTTCAAATAGAGGTTTTTTAAGTGTACACTTGGAAATATTAATTACATGATGGCTGGCCAGTAGTTGACCAAAAATGTAATGGCTTTGCAGGCTACTAACTGGAGCAGAGATTCTGGCCACATCAACTATCTACAGCAGTTTCCCCTGCCTGTTAATGGCCAGTGTATACATATTATACTCCTGGCCAGGCATGACGTACTTCTTGCTGGGCATCCCCTGCCAACACCTGCAGGCATCAGAATCACTTCTCACTAAGACATCATGGGTTCCAGAGTGAGACTGTTGCTTAGCCACAGTATGGTGGTTGCCTTCAGCCTACCATAACCATTTATGCAGACCGCCTTCATGATCTCCTCTGCTACCACCACTGTGTACCCAAAGGGATGCCATTTCCTTGGTGGAGATGGCCAGGCTGTGACAACTTTCAATTTCTTCATTCTGCCTTCAGAATGTGTTGGTCTAGGCAAATTTTGCATTGCCCCTTGGCATTTTACTTGGGAGAATCCGTAAGTTTGCATGCATGCTGGACCCTCCAGCAAAACAGCCTACTGACACGCCCACCACAGGCACACTCGAGTGGCCCACCACTCAAAGCCAAGATCAGACTCCATATTTCGGAACCCATTCTTCTCAATGCATCAAGTATATTTGATGCTGTAACACCCCACCTGATTCCACAAATTCGCCATTGCAACCACCTGCAAGGATGCTGTGGACCGCAGTTGCATTGTCCCAACAACTAACAATGTGGTCCGTTTTTTTCTCAGCCACCATTTTTGACAGAGTAGTTTGTCTCACCTTTAGACTGCCCACAACTCTGACATATGGTACCTTTTCCTGGAAAATACCTACCTGTTCTTGCATATCTCTCTTTTGTTTCTCTTGCTTATGCTTGTTTCTGAAGTTTTTCATCGACACCTTCCACTGCCAAAGTCTTTCTGGCTTTCACAGGGGAAGAAAGTGCTTCAGCCTTCCCCATAGCCAAACTGGACCAACAAGCAATTCACTCCATGAACTGTCCATTGAGTCTCCAAGGGAGTGAAGCACTCTCCTTTGGTGGAAGAGTCTGCTGCATAGGTTGGTTTTGAGGTCACTCTTTAGGTGCCTGGCTTAGTAGCTTCTTTGTAGGCTAATGGCCATTGTGCAGATGAAGAGGCAGCACTCCAAATTAGAACTACACCTCGCAGAGCTGGCATTCTCATTGTTGCCAATGGATTTTTGGATGATCGTTCCAGCAGGGATGCACTGGTGGCACAGATCTCCTGGATCTGTTTTGCCAGCTTTACTGCTTGTGCATTCAATATTTTGAAGGCTCTTTTTTCGGAAAGAGGATTCAAAAATTCCTCCACTCAGAGATCCGTTGTTTCATTTTGTGCATTTTCGGCAAGGTTTTGGTGGGAGGACAAGTGTGCTTTGAACTTTTTCCATTTGGAGTTTTACCTGTCTAATGTGGGGCTGGAGTTTCAGGCTGTGAAGGCTTCTTTTCCATTGGGCATTTCTTTTTTTAGTTTCAGGAACAACTACTGCCATAGGTAAACCTGTAGTTTTACAGAGTGCTTCAGGTCAATGAACACCTGCTGCGACATCCTCAAGGATAACAGCAGTTGGCTAAATGCCAACTGCCACTCTGGCAGTTGGCACACAGAGCCCACAGAGCTGTATAACACTCAGCAGGCTGAGGCCCATCTGGATATGACCTGGTTAGAACTGAAAGAAGCAATGATCCAACTCTTCAGCTGAGGACCAAGCTTGGATCCTGTACATGCAGCTGAAAATGATGCAGCAGGGTGAGACTGAGTTGGTCAAGGTGGTCTACTGAATATATATGAACATGGTACAGCATGCCATTTCCAACAAACGGGAAGGGCTTGCCTTGCCTGTTTCAGGCGGTGCTCTTGATGGCAAACCAATGCAATCCATTTGCTGACACCACACGCCTACTGGAGGTGGACATTTAGCAGTACGTAATGGACTTTCTTCCATAGTGCTGCACGGACAAGAGTACCTGACCACTATAGTTAATGGTTAGGTTTTCTATCATCCCTTGGTTGGTGACAGGGGTTTGCCCTCGTTAAATCTATGCCAGTTGCTGCCAGACAGTGGTAGACGACTGGTCATGCTGAAAAACTCAGGTATCCAACAATCACAAAACAACTGACAGAGTGCTATCGAAGCCATTTCTTACTTTGAATGCCAAGGTTTTTCAGTTGGAGAATTGGCCTACCCCAACTGCACTCTAGCAAGCATAGAAGAATTGACAGGTACTGTTATTGTGAGGAGAAAGGCCAGTGGTGTACACATGCTGCCATCCAGGCCTGAGAAGCCTCCGGTTAGTGCAGTGGGTACCAATATATATGAGCAACTGGTAGTGCCATCCATTATAGATTGAAGTGTGGGTGTCCTTGAATGATTGTCTGGTTGAGATGATCATGTACACTGGGGCCAATGTCTTGGTTCTAAGCATGAAGATGGCTTGGGAATTAAAGTTACCTGTGCAGAAGGTAAAGGGTCAGTATCCATTGCCTCTTATCGATGATGCACTGGATTTGCTTGCTTGGGCGATGTTCTTTGCAACCCTAAATCTGGCCAGTGGGTATTGGCAGGTTCGCATGGTGGAGGTAGACATGAATAAGATGGCTTTTATCTAATCCCTAGGTCTGTTTGAGTTCTGCAAATTTTTTGGACTCAATGCTCAGCAACATGCAGAGTACTTGACCTCTTGTTAGCGGAAAATAAGTAGGATACCTGCTTGGTGTACATGGACAACATTATCATCCTTGGGAGCACCTTCGAGCAGTTTATTTCTATGCTTTCAATCTTATTTGCACTTATGAGGGGCAGAGCTGATTCTCCAGCCGAAGAAGTTTTTTTATTATGACAAAATCAGGTATCTTGGGCTTGTAGTGAGTGCCGAGGAAGTCACTTTGGATGGATCTCAAAAGGGCAGTCCAAGATTTTGAAGTGGCAACAATGGTGACAAGCATCTGAAGTTGTCGCCGACTGACCAGTTACTATTGTTAGTTTTTAAAGAACTTCGCTAGTGGCAAGACCATTGCATGGACTGACAAAGAAAGCTGTCCCCTTTGAGTGGTCAGAGCAATTTGGTCTGGTATTGATTTGGTTAAAGGCATTTTTAAACAAGGCACCTATGCTCACCATGTATGATTTTTGTTGCAATATTTAGGCATAGTAGTGTACCAGATGCTGCCGGAAGAACATGGCTCTGGCTTATGCTAGCCAGCTCATGAAAGAAGTGGAGACATGGTATTCCATCACTGATCAGGAGTGCTTGACAAACATGTTTGCTGTCGGTTATTTCCGGCCATATATTTTTAACCGGGAGTTTGTGATCATCACCATTCATAATGCTCTTTGCAGACAGTCAAGAACCTGCAAGGCAAGTTAGGGTATTTGCAAATGCAGTTGCAAGAGCACTAGTATAAGATTCATGAGCATACTTGCTGTCTAAAAGGTATCTATTGAATGAACATGTGGCTGCTTTTTTTGTCTGACTACATCGAAGCCGATGTGGATGTGGTCATTTACCATGTCTGTTATGAAGTAGACTGTAACAGTTTCTATTTGTATAATTGTTTTCTTCTCCAGCTGGCCAAGCTGGCGAGCTGTAGCATGTCTTGGCTCCATACTGGGTAAATTAGGGTTTGAATTTGAATTTGAAAAATTACTGTGCAAGCAGCCATAAAGGCCTATGGCAGAGAGACAAAAGTCCAAGTACAGCATAGAAAATGCATTGTCAAAACCAGAAAATATAAAACCCTATTGATATAAACCCAAGAACAATTTCAATATTTTTTAATGCTGCAAATATATGCATTGTCAAAACAAAACAAAATTATGACTCCCATAAAATACGTTTTTTCTGCACAAAATCCCCAGCAAGCGAGTTCCATTGTCGAATCGCCCTAGGGACAAATAACCAGTAATAAGAATCTGTTCGTGCAAAAACCTCTCCAACTTTGTTAGAGTGGTCACCCCTAACCCAAATATAATGCCCTGCAAAGTTTACTTGAAGTAGGTTTAGGGCAAGAGCCTTCTAGCATTCAATTAAAGATATTAAGACTAAAATCTGAACATCTTGCAAGTAAACTATCCCAACCAAGCTCTGAAAGCATTTTAGTTACACTGTCAGCATATCCATATTTACCACAAACAAACCTAGCAGCCCTGCGTTGGACCATTTCTATAGAGTGAGCTAAGTCTTCAGTGTGGGGATTCCACACGGAGCTGCAGTATTCTAGATGGGGACGTACTAATGATTGATATGCTATACATTTTACCTCCATGGGACACCTTCTTAGAATGCGTTGGCTAAACCTAAGCATCTGCATAGACTTGGAAATAATCTGTTCGACATGCAGCTTCCAAGAAAGCTTAGCTGTAATCGTTACCCCCAAATATTTATAAGAATCTACGTTATTAAGTGGAATGGCCCCTATTCTATATGGAAATATTATTGGATTCCTTCCCCTAGCTACCCTCATTACACAACATTTTTCCTTATTAAGTGGAAGTTGAAATTTAGAACACCATGCCTCTATTGCTTTCAAGTCACTATCAATAATATGACAATCATTGTCAGAGGTAACCTCATGATAAATTATTGTATCATCTGCAAATAGCCGGCAATTGCTGCTAACTTGACTGCTGAGGTCATTGATATATAAAAGAAACAGAAGTGAACCCAACACACTACCCTTACTCGGTACAATCCTTCATTCGTGCGATTTAAAAACCCTAGGGCTGTTTGGACCAGTGGGGCAATGCCACTTCATTCTGCAGTATTTTGGTGATGTGAGACTATGTAGAACATCTTACCGTGTTGTTGGTATCTGTTCATTGTGAGGCATCTGGTGGTACGGTCCCCTGGACCAACCGGAGTCTGATACATATTGTATTGTACGATGTTGGAGGTGCAGGTTATTACGGTGTCCGTGTCCACGAGACGGTGAACGGTGTTTCCGCCATGTCGTATGGCTGGAAACAGCTTTAAATCTGAGCAAATCACCATCAGGAGTTGGTGGTGCATTATTTTTACTTGTTTCGTCCGGTGAACTTCGGTTTTGGACCGTGTTGGGTAACGGTAGTGTAAAATATGTATGTCAGTTATGTCAATGTCTGTAGATATTACATATGTTATCCCTTATATTATTTGATAAACTTTAGATCTGTTTATTTGTATAGGGGACAATCTGAGAAAGTCAATCTATTCGTTAACAGCTGCTGCAGTAGAAACTACAGATGGGACGTTGAGTTATTTGCTACTCATGGTTGCCCTTTTACCGGAAATCCAGCATAAAGTGCAAAAAGAAATTGATGATATTATTGGTTTTAGCCGTCAACCAACATACACTGACAAAAAATTGTAACTTTTGTTACGTTATTTTTTTTTTTAAATAAAAACATAGCATTAATTTTGTTTTTTGTTGTTATATATTAAATGAACAGACTTCCATATACTGAAGCAACGATTCTCGAAGTTCAACGATACATAACAATCGGACCATTATCATTTCCACACGCTCCTTTGTCTAATGCTAATTTAGGAAACTATGTAATTCCAAAGGGAACATACCTTCTGACAAATTTCTGGGCTATTGACCATGACAAGGACTTATGGGGAGATCCAGATGTTTTTAGACCAGAGCGATTCATAGATGAAAATAATACAGTACAAAAACCAGAATATTTTATTCCGTTTTCTAGTGGTAACGTATATATATTAAAATCGTTTCACGTTATAACTTAAACACTTATAAACATCAATACTATGTTATTGTTTTTGCAGGCGCCCGCGTTTGTATTGGAGAATCACTCGCTAGAATGGAATTATTTCTATTTTTTACTACCTTATTGCAAAGGTACTCCTTACACTGTGTTGCAGGAGAAACATCCCCGAATCTGGATCCAGTTGCTGGCATTACAATAAAACCAAAACCATTTTACCTAACATTCAAATATCGCAAATAAATAGACTCATATTTTATACTTTACTAGTACACATGTAGACTATCGATATATTGTGTATTGCAAACTGAACTGTGTAATCATAAAAAAATAAAATCCTGTTGCATACTAGATATATCTCATTATACAATGTTGTAGTCCGTTCTCCATTCATGTTCGTAGTGTTTATTAGTGTACACGCATCGCATATTCACAATTTGTCATTACGAATTATTATTTCGATTCATGGCCTGATCAGGGCTCATAGAATTCACTTGTATTACACAGTTGAGAGGAGCGATGGGTGACGCGAACCACCAGGTGACACCCTGTAATTCGTGATCCCGCCAAAACCATAGCCGGGGGGGGGGGTTAAACAACTCAACCGTCCCTCCCTCCTTTCTGACTCACCCTTCTGACGCATGCCCAAGCGGCGGATTAATACACATAGGACCATGGTCACTTGGACCTGGTTACACCTCGCAGGTGTACACAGGTACAAGGTCCTCTTTGCAGTTAGTTCTTGTCCATGCCTTTGTATTACGTAGATTCTATCCGTACCACAATATGGGCATGAGGACACACCGTTAGTATAATATATACATCTTTGTATTCTGTGTTCCTTTACAAATGATGAATAAAAGCGTTATAATAAGAAACAGCGTGGTCTTTATGTTTCTGTAATCAACTTCTTTTCAGAGGCCGGAGACTCCATAAGGCAGGAGGTATACGATTCCTTAGCAGCTACAACATCTTCTCTTGTCGGTGTACCGAAAGGAGAAGATATATATCAGCATCGACCGGAAGAGAGAGGCATGGCCACCACTCTGCTGCATAGATTTCACCCCCATGCAGAAGGGTGACCACAATCCATCTCCATCCAACTCTCTATGCAGCTCGAATCTTCTCCGTGCGGGCACCGTGCGGTTCAGAGAAGAATCGAGGTACAGAAGATGGCATCTAAAGGTTGGTAAAATAAAATGGTCGATGTGAAAAGCTGACATTTGGTGGAGGTGCGGGGTATAGCTCCATTTGCCTTCCCCGACCTATCAACAGAAGCCGTCCTTTGTCCTAAGTCTCATGATTGGGCCTCACGAGGCTTGGTCCGTCTTTTTTATGTTGGAACCACGTATGGAGACCCTCGATCACGTCAAAGCCAACCATGTGGGGCCGGTTTTTTGTAGAATCGTGTGTTGAGAGAGACCGGAGATAGGCTCAATAGTCGACTGCGTGGTTCTGTGTTTTATGTTGAATCGTGTGTTGAGAGAGACTCAGTGAAAACACACATCACTGGTTGACCGCACGATTTTGTTCTTTGTCATAGAGACACGTGGGAAAGAACTTTTGTCTGCCAACCGCTTAGCACTCGGGAACTGAGGGGACAATTGTTGTGACACACGTGTTTCCGTCCTTGTTCGTGTTTGTGTTATATGTTTTCATCATCATCCACTGTTACCTTCATTCTTCTTTAATTTTTGAAGTGAAACCAACTCGACCCTCCTCCGTATTATTGGTTGGTGTGTGGGCAACACTTCAAACAAATTCTTTTTACTCTCCGAGAGGAGTTTGCTCAGCCGAAACTTCGTATCATTGTGAGGTGAGCAAATAAATCTCAGCTACTTATCTATCCACCTATTAATAGGCTTTTAAAGGACGTGTGTGTCTTTTAAAATGCCCTATTATCTTCACTCTTCATCTTTAATTTTCAAGTGAGTCTTCGTCCTAACTCTGTATCATTGTTAGGGGCTTACAAGCTTAAAAACACTTTATCTAGCCACGTGGGACTTTCTTGTCTTCCTTTCTCTTTGTTCCTTGTTTTCACATTTTGTTTCTCTTGGGACCCTCTATGTCCCAAGTCATGATCTTCAATTTCTTCATCATCATCACCTCAATGCAGCCTCATATGAACTTTCTCCATTGGACAGCATTGAAGCCCGGCCGCCATCTTGGATCGACCGGACACTCTTCAAAAAGTGCCAATGGAGCGGTTTTTCGCTCAATGTGAGCTCATTGTTGTAACTTTTCTCATCTTTTTGTGTTCTCTTCTTCTCTCTTTTCTTCCAGAGGGTTGCACTTACGCGCCTCCTGTTTCTCTTGTGAAAGAAAATTTCTCTTTCTTTTTGAATTTTCTCACTTTTCGTGTTCTTCCTCCTGGCCACCATAAAAATGTGCCCTGGAGGAATTCTTCAAGTCATCATTTTTGGACATTGCAATAAACTGAACTGGAAGTGACCACACCAGTGCCACCTATGGACTTCTTCCCTCTACTCAACATAGTCCCTCACTGGGCACTGACTCTGTCTTTCTATCCAGAGCCATCCAGCAGTGAGGACACAAAATTTCAACAGTCTGAACATTTCTTCTGGTTCACCAAGCACTTAGCTTGTTGAACACTCTTCCGTTTCTGCACTGATTTACTTTTTTTTAATAAATCTAAATTAAAACTTTTTATGTGCGGTAGCCGCACCTAAGTTTCATACTTTAAAGTAAATCAGCTTTCTTCTCTTGTCTTCAGAAAAGTTCAGCCATCTTGAACTTTTCCTTTGTTTGTTCCTCTTCAGAAAGTTCAGCCATCTTGACCTTTCGTTCCTTTGTGTGTTCTCTACACACACATTCTTAATTCTTGCTTTCCAGTAAACCTAAAAGTGCGGGCACCGCACTCTAGCTTTACTCTTCGTATTGCTTGCCTTTTCTTTAGGTAACTGCAATACTCTTTCATTTCCAATTCACTTCCAGCAGTGCAATATCGATTGGGTGGTGTACCACGCTCGAAATTGCATTGTACATCTGCTGTTTCTTTATTAAGACTTTTGGAATTCTCATAATCTCCACGTGGTCGCCAAATACCACGTGTCGAGAGAGATCCTTCTAAAATCTGACACTCAATAAAGAACTCACGACACTCCACATCAGTTGAGAACCGAAACTCACCACACGCCCAACTGAGGACACAACCAATACGATACAACCATCACCACACTAACGGAGTGAAGGCCACTTCGTTACACACATCACAAGCGTAGGTAAACTATCGTTACTCAGTGTATAAGGGTACGATAGTGTCGGTTACCGACAAGCACCAAATTACCGGCGCACAGTGACGTCACCGACCTACAACTTCACGAACTGAACGAGTCCCATCATACTGGAACCCGAAAATATAGCTCAGAATGTACTCGAGAACCCTCGGAGCTGCACACACCGACTTGGACTTCGTTGGACTCGTTCGTCACCGCACATCCACATTACACAAGCCGCATCATCAATCATGACTGCTTCACACGACCCTATGAACTCCCTGCCTGATCACCAGGGTTCGCATGAGGATCAGTTGGATGCACCCATCACTGATGCAACACCACTGCCGCGGCCGACTGGGGCCGAGTTCGACCACCTATCACAACAAGTGGCCGCACTATCGACTCGCATGTCCCAGCTCATAGAAGACCGATTCATGCCGAATCGACCGACTACACCACGGCGGACAACAGGCACATACCGACGTTGCGATGATGACTCGGACGCCTCTTCAGCCCCCTATGTTGGCTATAGAGAGCATCACGATCGTTACGACAAACACTACGCACCGCACGCACGTCATCTACCGCGTCACCCTGACTGGCAACAAGCAATAGAACACCAAGAGCAGTCAGATAATCCAAGTCACAGAGACGAACGTGCGGGAATACCGATTATGACACGTGCTGAGTCTCCTCACTCGCTTGTCCGGGTTGCACGTAGTGGTCGCCACTCGATACCCCCGGAACAACAGCCTCACCAAGGAGCGACACAAGGCACTTCTGTCTATGCGCCACATTTTCCACCACAAGGGGTAGGTCTGATGCCCGCTGGAATACCAAACGTCCAGGATAGCATCTATCGACCAGCCCCCAGAGAGCACTCCGTGGAGGACTTCAATAAGAAGTATAGTAGTCGCCACCCCGCCGACTCAATCCAAAAACTTGACGGATTGACAGGTTTCCGTCTTTTCCTGGAAGAATTCGAGGAAGTGGCCCACCTGTACAGCTGGAAAGTAAACCATAAGGAGGCATACATCACGTGGTGTTTCACTGGGGCCGCCCGCACGTGGTTGAGCAAGCTGAGGTATGAGCTTCAGGACATTCCTTGGCCAGCCCTGAGAGTACAGATGGTGGACACGTTCGGAAAACCGAACAAGCTAGCCATCTTAGAGAAACAGTATGCAGAGATGTTCCAGAAAGAAGGCGAGAGTACGCAAGCTTTCATCTGGAAGTTCATGATACTCGGCGATCGAGTTTACTCACAACTTAACGATCAGCTGCGTATAAGTCAGTTGCGCCGCGCTCTACATCCAATCATCCAGAGCACCGTGCACCACGCATCTACGATGTCATTCAAGGACTTTGCAAATGCCGTCCTCAATATGGAGGTGGTTCTGCTGTCCTTGAATAAATGGCCAACGGAACCGAAACCCACAGCTGATTCACAGTCGGGTAAAGGAGCATCGAAGACCGACCAGGAGCCGGTGGCAGCCGCCAGCCCTAAAGACAAAACACACCGGTCTAGGCACGATAAAAAACCTAGTCAAACTGCTGCCACCAATTCGAACAAACACTCTGCAACGGAACCCCAACCAGACACCACTCGCACGTTCGACAAGAGCAAGCCAACGTGCTATAATTGTGGGAAGTTGGGGCATTTCCTCCGTGAGTGTTGGCAACCGAAGAAGAAGGTCGCAATCAAGCAGTTTGGGGAGCCGGTTACCGACTATGACACCGAAGGAGAGGTGCCTGAAACTGACATCATCACTGAGAACGGCGTTGAGTTTGCCTTGATACGAGTGGCGGGACAAATCTGCCGGATTCCTCTTCCAGCCGCAGACTCAGCCGCCGGAGCACCTCCTTCTGAGAAACCAAATGCAACACAAACAAAACAATAATTCAATAGTGTTTATTCCAAGACTATGGAAATAAACACTACAAATCATCAAATAACAACAATAGAAGAGCGGGAGGAATTTGAGATAACAACTGAGGACAGTTGTCAAGAGGTGGGGAAGGGGGTAAAAAGTACCCCCCAACGAATAAACAACCCCACAGTATCAACAACCCCTCTAAACACTCTCAAATAACACCTAAAACTCTACAAAATTCACACAACTTTAATTTTTGGAATAATTCTAAACTTTCCAACATGGCTGCCAATATTTACATACTGGCAACCATTTCAAACATTGCAATAACTTTACCGGAACCACGTGGCCTTTACAAACAACTGTCAACCAGGTGGTACACCTGACATAAACACTGAAGGCCAGTCAAGGACGTTCAGAACAAATAAGAAAATCAAAAGCCATAAAAGGGTCAGCAAAAAAAACACCGTGCTCCCCTTTATTATGGTTGGTCGTCATTGACCATGCTGTTGACAGTAGGAGGATAGAAAAACTTCAAAAGAGACAATTGCTCTGGGGACCAGATCAATACACTGAGACTTCAAAGAAAAAAAAAACAAACAACGAAAAAACTGCAGGCCATAAACAGATAAAAGAAGAAAAAACAGTTTTGAAGATTTTGTGAGAGCGGACACCTTCAATTAAATAATAAAATTGAAGAACCTGTCACCCTCTCAATTAAAATCGAATTTCTGGGACAAAAACTCCCTTCTCACCACCCCAAGAAACAATAACAGACAGCAAGGTAAATTAGTAACCTTGCTGACCCATCTACATCGCCTTTTCAAAAGCCATTAAGGAAAGGAAGGGGAGAAAGTTAATGGGCAACTTCACACCTCAGTGTGAAAATAAATAACGGCCCTTCTCCCTCGAGATTCCTTAGTCTTTTTGTTTATCCAAAAATAAAAAACAGGACCGGCTTCCGATAAAAATTAGATCAACATCTCTCACATCTAATATCGGTGGGACAACCCCCACCCCCAATAAATAAAGTTGTGAAGAAACCAATTAGAGTAAGGTGTCTTATTCTAAAAGGGGCCGGCCCTTCTAATTTTTAAAATTAAATAGAAATATATACAAGTGACCAAACCTGGTCAATTACTATTCGATTTGCTCTTCTCAAGAAAGCACTCGTTCTCTTCACTTTTTCCAATTATCTTTACCTTTCGATCTTCTTATGTTCAATTTATTCTGGTGCCAAGTCAAGTTTAATTTCGGACTTCTTCAGTTTTTGTTGTTCATCAAAAGCTTGAGTGTACCTTCAAGCCTTTGAACTCTCGTGCAGTGCATCAAACCTTCAGACCTTTTTGGACCTCTTGAAATAATAACAGAGTGATCGGGGACCGATTTCTGTTATTATTTTGAAGTGAACACCAGAAGCGGGACTTTTCGAAAAAGTAAGAACTTTTAAACTTTTAAAACATGCCAGGTAGAGGCTCATGGCGAGGAAGCAGAATGATGTCTGCCTCTTCTAGTGAAGATGAGACGGAGAGTGGAATGGCGGGGACCGCTGAACTCCTCTCATTCTACCTGCCAGCTACGAAAGGCGGGCACCGCCAGTGCACCCACCACAAGGAGAGAGTCACCAAATGTTACAGCTAGGCGTTGTACCTCCTCCGAACCGGAGAATTTTCACCAGCCAGAGAGAAGCGCCTAAAACCTAACTTCAAGCGACCTGCAAATGTCGGACGCGAAGGGAAACCTGCTGCTCCAAGCAGCATCATCCCCTTTGATGTTACGACATCAAAACATTACTGGGAGGAGCAGGAAGACCGCATTGATATTAACACGATGGCATGGGGGGTTAACCAGGCATTCCGCGATAGTCTCGCACCTGGCCAACCCATCCCTGGTGGAGCTGCAGCAAGAGAGAAGCATGGGGGAGGCGGATCTGTGCCTTCCCCTCTCGAAGACCTCCAGTTGGAGCTACAAAAGGAGGCTGCTCTTCGTCAGGCAGTAAAAGGCAAGATGGAAGGGGAGGCCAACTTGGCATCCCTCCGCGCAGTTTGCGTCTGCCTCGCCGAGCTGGGTGTACCTTGTACAGCGCAACTCCCGAAGGAGGAGCTTTTACAAATCGAGGCCCGACTCCAAGAGGCCACACAAGCTCCGTCGTCGGCCACACCATCACCACCACCCTTGAACTCTCCAGCGACCCTGACGACTAGCCTCTCTACGTCTCCTTCTCTATCTGTGATGCCACCGGAGCCATTCCAACACCATTCACAAGTGCCGTCTATCACTCCGCCACTTCCTCCTCATACGCCACTACCGTCACCACCAATCTCCCGATGTGCCACGCCTCCACGCAAGGAGGTCGCCGCACCAACACCAACCTTACCTTCTGTAGTGGTGGTTCCCCTACCTGTTAGTGTTCAGGTTTCCACTGGGGCTCGCCCCAAGGAGCCTCAACCAGCCTACAGGGGCCACCACTCTTCTCGAGACTCTCTCCAACGACCACAGCCACGTCGCTCTTCGCCATGCGTGGTTCCCAACCTTCACCCTGTCGCCGACACAACGGAAGAAGTCAGCAGGAACAACATGGTTCTTCCGGATGCAGCTTTCTGCCGTGTGATAACTTCGACCCAAGGGCCAGGCAGGATCTACAGGACCTACGCATCCAACTTGACCGTGACTGTCGCTTCGAGACTCGGGGCCCACCTAATCGGGTCCCGCATCGCTCTCCTCCTCTGGGTAAACAACTCTCTACCGTCCCTCCCTCCTTTCTGACTCACCCTTCTGACGCATACCCAAGCGGCAGATTAATACACATAGGACCATGGTCACATGGACCTGGTTACACCTCGCAGGTGTACACAGGTCCAAGGTATAAAAGGGCCGTGCTCCTCTTTGTAGTTAGTTCTTATCCTTGCCTTTGTATTACATGGATTCTATCCGTACCACAATATGGGCATGAGGACACACTGTTAGTATAATATATTCATCTTTCTATTCTGTGTTTTTATATAAATGATGAATAAAAGCGTTATAATAAGAAACAGCATGGTCTTTATGTTTCTGTAATCAACTTCTCTTCAGAATCCGGAGACTCCATGAGGCAGGAGGTATATGATTCCTTAGCAGCTACAACATCTTTTCTTGTCAGTGTACCGAAAGGAGAATATGTATATCAGCATCGACCGGAAGAGAGAGGAATGGCCGCCACTCTGCTGCATAGATTTCACCCCCATGCAGAGGGGTGACCACAATCCATCTCCATCCAATTTTCTCTGCAGCTCGAATCTTCTCCGTGCGGGCACCGCGCGGTTCAGAGAAGAATCGAGGTACAGAAGATGTCATCTAAAGGTTGGTAAAATAAAATGGTCGATGTCAAAAGCTCACATAGACTATCGATATATTGTGTATTGCAAACTGAACTGCGTAATCATAAAAAAATAAAATCTCTTTGCATACTAGATATATCCCATTATACAATGTTGTAGTCCGTTCTCCATTCATGCACGTAGTGTTTATTAGTGTACACGCATCGCAAATTCACAATTTGTCATTACGGATTGATCAAAAATTTGAAATTGAGCAGACCAGGTTGCCACAAAGACAGGGTTGGTCGTTCTGAGGGTGGGGTTTTCATAGCTATTTCACAAATATTTCATAGTTGCAGGGAGACAAGTTTTGAAACAGAATGTGAAATAGTATGTTGTAGTTTAAGGCTAAAGAATGGTAAAAAGGTGTTTTTATATTCTTTCTATCGGCCACCGGGATCCTCCATAGCAGATATCACTAGTCTAAGAACTTTTTAGACACACTTCATGATAAATACCATAGCCCAACCATTATTTTAGGAGGTGATGTAAATTTTCCAAACATCAACTGGGAAATGCATACAGTGGCAATGGTGGGCCGTTAGCAGTTTCATTTTTAGATAGTATGAATACTTAAGGTTTGTTTGTGTGTCCAGTTTTTTCTCCCCTAGGACAGAAAAGGGAGAACTTCAGTGTTTGTGTGTCAAGGGTAAAGTTCATTATGCATTCTGTTTGGTGTTTGTGTGTCTTCTGATAATAATCAGAGGACTGTTTAGTGTAGAAATGTCTACACTTGCTGAAGAGGAGGTGTAGTTTTGGACAGTTTTTTTTGGACAGCTTTAAAATAAACATGGCGACTGAAGCAGCTGCTTTAAACATGGCTGTTTTGATGAGGGATAGTAGTGGAATGCCTATTTTAGTTGGAGAAAACTACCATTTGGTAAGTGAAATACATGTAATTATAAGATTAATACATTTAAATTGTAAAATTTATATTACATACGTACATATGTTATGTATGTTATGTATGTATTATATATTAATTGGACTTTTGTTACCTTTTTAAACCAGTGGCCATTTTGCATGTGATTTGTTTGGTTGGCGTTTGTGTGTCTTGCTTTTTCTGCCCTAGGACAGAAAGAGGAGATTTGTGTGTTTGTGTGTCATGATGGAGAGTAAACTGTTCTACCTCCCCTATGATGCACATCCTGTTTTATCTATTCAACCTTAAACTATTCTAAACTGTCCAAACCTCCCCTGGCGACAGGACACACAAACAAACCTTTTTTCTTTGGAACAGGTTGTAACTAAACCGACCATAAATTACAAAATTCTTGATGTTGTGTAACGTCCCGCCGGACCGTTACAATGATGCGGTAAATAAAAACGAAAAAATGCTCTCACCTACCGGTGACCAAGCTCCGAATGACATGGACGGGACCGTACCCGCAGCTGCCTCTCCGCATGGTGCACCCTTTGGGTGGTGTTGGCGCGGAGCTCTCTCGACGGTGACACAACGGTGACATGCTGCCTCGCCGAGAATATTGCGGTGAAACTCCGGTTTCACCACAAGCCGTCACGATTTACCGGCCGAAAGAGGTCGAAATGGACGATGGAGTTTCCACAAACCGGAAACCCACCCTCCCGCAGTATACCCCCAAAGAAAAGACACAGACACAGAGTAAAACAATGAACAAACATTTAATTAGACACTTACGGTGGTTGATGATTATATACAAGAAGGGCTGGTCCGTTTGACCAGTCCCAAAAGCACTTTATACAAATAAAAGCCAACAGGCCAAAAGGCAAAACAAAGATGAAGATGCTGGACAGTGGAGGTCTCCTTGATTTCCACCCACAGGTTAGCTCCAGTCACTTGCCTACACCCAACTGCCCAGATCCTGTGGCTGAACAGGCCACAGGAAACCTCCTGGCAACTCCACCTGAAGGAGACAGAGGTCATATCTGACCTCTCACCCATAGACTTCATGGTGAGAGGCCTGCTGGCAACAAAATGGTGTCTGTCCTAACAGCCTACTGTAGCTGTTAGGCAGACCACCATAGAGATTTTGTCTGCTCAATCAAAATTTTAAAAATAGAGCAGACCAGGTTGCCACAGTTGTACTGACTAATAGTCCGGAGTTATTATCCAATGTTAGGGTATCAGGGGGAATTAGTGATCGTTAGATGGTTTATGTGATGTTAATGTATGTGTGGAAAAAATTTCTGAGGTTAAAAGAGTTGTGTTTCTTTTTAACAAATGTAATTGGTATAGTTTTAAGTCACATTTGATAAATAATTTTCATAAATTTAAAGACTGTTTTCATCCTCAAAATGTGAATTTGAATTGGTCATGATTTCATAGTTTAATTTTAAGTGGGTTTTCCTTTTTTATTCCAACCAAGGTAGTTAGGGACTGTGCCACACCAGTATGGTACACTAGCAAAGTTAAAAGGGCTCTTTGTAAGCAACGTTTATGGAGGAATAGGGCTAGAAATCACTCAAATCTAGTAAATTCCAATGAATTTTGTATTGCACACACAGCAGTGAAACGGGAAATCTTGTTAGCTCATGACAATTTAAAAACAGAAACGCTTGGAGATTGGTTAAAAACGAACCCATAATTATTTTGGCATTACATTAAGAACTCTGTGCAAAGTAGAAAATCTATTCCTTCTCTGGTTGACACACATGAGAAGCTTGTTTCAGATCCACTAGGGAAAGCTACCTTATTAAATGAACAATACAAGAAGGTCTTCACAGTTGATGATGGCATACCACATGGGGGTTTTCTTTCAACGTCTCTTTGTATGGATCGAATTGTAATAACTGCTCCTCAATGAATTTTCTTATGGAAAACAATCTTTTTTGTGATAACCAGCATAGGTTTCTTAGGGGGCAATCATGTGAAACCCAGCTTATTCTTTTAGTTGATGACCTTCAGAAAATTTTAGACAAAGGCAGTCAGATAGATTTGGTTTTTTTTTTATCTCTGCAAGGCATTTGACAGTTTCTCACTCAAAACTAATGACACAAATTAGTGAGTATGGATTTTGTGAAGTCTATGGGTGAGAGGTCAGATGTGACCTCTGTCCCCTCCAGGTGGAGTTGCCTGGAGGTTTCCTGTGGCCTAGTCAGCCACAGGATCTGGGCAGTGTGTTGAAGGCAGCTCAAGTGACTAGACCTGTGGGTGGAGGTCTGGTTGACCTCCACTGGCCAGCTCATCTTTTGCATCTCTTTGTTTTGCCTTTTGGCCTGTTGGCTTTTATTTGTATAAATTGCTTTTGGGGCTGGTCAAACGGACCAGCCATTTTTGTATATAATCATCAATGCTGCTAATCATCGTAAGTGTAATTAAAAACACTTTTATCATCACTTACTTTGTGTGTCCGTGTGTTTTCTTGGGGGTTTACCGCGGGAGGGTGGGTCGGGTAAATCGTGTCGGCTCGCGGCGTGTCACCGTCGTGTCGCCGTCGAGGGAAGCTCCGCGTCGGCACCACCCGAGGGGTGCACCGTGGGAGAGGCGGCTGCGGGTACGGTCCTGTCCCTGTCGTCGGAGCTCTGTTACCGGTAAGTGGGAATGTTTTAAAGTTTTTGTTTACCATGTATTGTAAGGGTCTGGCGGGACATTACAATTGGTGGAGGCGCCGGGTACCTGTACCCCGCCTCTCGCACGGTGATTTACCGTGTATTCGACCGTTTAGTCGGTCGAATCACCGTGCGGTGAGAGTACGCCACTGGGTGCGGACTTTGGTCCGTGGGATAGCGGCAGAAACCACCGTTTCACCATAAATTTAACGTGATTTATCATGAGGAACGGACTCTGGTCCGTTGTACCGTGGTTAATGGTAAAGTTACCGTCTAACTACCATGGGGCACGGTAGTTAGTTAGTTAGTTCTGTCCGTTAATCCGCGGTAGAAAGTGGTAAAAAGTCTGGTACCGCAAGTACACTGTTGGAATCGGACTTTTGTCCGTTATACCGCAGTAGAAACCGGTAGAGTAAGCTCTGACCATTCCTCACCGTGGGACACGAACTTTTGTCTGTGATACTGCGGTTTCGCACGATCCCATCCGTTCGTTACGGTATTTCGCGGACTTTTGTCCGTGGGTTTACCATTTTCGACGGTGGAAACCTGTTATCTGGTGGCTTTGTCCGGATTTTACTGTTCTTTTACGGTAAAAATGGAGCCAGCCCCAAAAGTACCGACGGGAGGCCGGGAACTTGGTGCAGATGCGGGTTTGGAGTTACGCGGCCGCGTAGTCGACCGTCCCCTTGGGGCGGAAGGTGGAGATCCTCTGGAAACAGGGGAACAAAACGGTAGCGTAGACGGGGATTTTCCGGAGGACTGAGTCACGGTGCGGAAACGCCACCGTGACATTCTTTCGGGAGAATACCCGTTGGAAGACAGTGAATCCGATGGTGATCTCATCGGGGATGACGATCGGTCGCGGCCGATTGTCCAAGCTTCCATCACCGCTCGTCCGGGTGCTCGGGGCGGTCAGCCCCTTCGGGACCTGTTGGAGATCCCCGATGAGACTGCCCGGGAGGGCCGGGCCTTTTTGGCCACGCTCTCCGAGCGGCAACTAAGGAAGATCGCTTATGGGATAGATGTCTTTGGTTGGAAGGACGGCTGTCTCGTTTGGTAGTCGAACCGATTGATGTGCCAGTGTATTCACTGTCGCCCATGTGTGAAAGCGCACGGGAGGAGGTACCGCTGGTGCAGGCCAGGCGGGAACCTCCGCGGGAAGCACCCAGGCGATTTATTAGGGGGATTGGCCGGGGAGTTCCTCCCGCACCCGGACAGCAGCCGAGAGTTCAGTTGATGATACCCTCGAAAGCTGAGTTAGAGTCTGACGTTTTGGGGAACCGGAGCAGGCAGCCTGGCAGGGTTAGCGCCGCTGCTTGGATGCCCGCTCCAGCGGTTTCAGCGAAGAGTTCAGGCATTCGGGTTCTTTAACCCGGTCCACTCATTTGCTCGTTACGACTGCAGAGAGCACTTGACACCTTTTTTCTGCAAGTTCGAAGCGAAAGCCCGAGCTCAGCGCTGGACGGACGAGTCCCGATGCAGTTTCTTTACATTTCTGCTGGACGGTCCGGCGGAAGAGTACTATGCCACTTTGGTGGAAACTCTTCCTGAACTGACCTGGACTGAGCTGAAGGACGCTATGCATAGCCGCTTCAGCACCAGTAACCAGGCTTGCCTCTGTTTCAGCAAATTCAAGTCGATGAAACAGGGGGCTACCGAGTCTGTGCAGGCATTCTACTGGCGGTTCTTGGAACTGTCCGACCAAGTGTCTCCGGGCAAAGACGAGAGCTGTCGGCTCATTCGCTTCAAACGGAAACTCCTGACGGCCATCACTGATCAATTGATCGGTTGTAAGGCCGGTACGGTAAAAGCATATGCCTGAAAGGCACGGCTGGTCGAAGCCGACTTGCTTCTAACAGGTAAATTACCTAACCGTACTAGAGGGGTTCCTCAGGACAGGGACAGCACTCCGTCCTCCGGAACCACGGCTAGCTCTGGGAGCTTTGCCAAGGCTTCCTCTTCGAGCCACATGGGTGCGAAGGCTACTGCGCCGTCCAGGTCGGACAAAGCAGGAGCCAAGACCGGAGGCAAGAAGAAGAAAACAGCAGGCTCTGGTGGAGGTCAGCCGGCAGCAACGCCTCTAAGTACAGACCGTACAGGAGACTCACTCTGGCGACTAGGTCCTTGTTTCGGGTGTAACCAGATGGGTCACCTGAAGAAGGATTGTCCGAAGGCTGCAGCCAAAGGACAGGTCGCCAGAGTGATGCCTGATGCAAGCAAGAAGCTCCAGCCAACCACTGGCGTTGCGCCGGTTTGGCTGGAGGGTCGTAAGTACCTGGCCACCGTTCATGATGGCCAGTTCTACTATCGACTCGTGGAGACGAAGAGAAATCTTCGTTAAACCGCCGCCGGTCACCACCGAACTGAGTGGTGGGCGACCGGTGAAGCTTCAAAGCTCAGGTGCCTGTCATGGCCTGAGCTCTGAACGTGGGACGTACCTCCGGGCGATCTCCAAATATGTGAATGTCCTGCATAAGGCAATGGTGCCTCTGGCGAGGTCTGCGGAACCGGAAATTACCCAGTGGGTATTTCCATTGCCATGCCGTGTGCAGCCAGCTGGATCGCTGGTTTGCCCTCTCACCTTACATGTCTAGTGGTGAGGTGCTGGATCGTGCACTCATCTAGCAGGCGGGAGGAGTTGGTGCACCCATACCTCTTGCTGTGCCTGGGGAGTCTCTGGTTTCTGGCTTCTGCATGTCTGGAATTACTGTCCGGTGTGGACGGTGAGGCGAACGGGATGCAGAAGGTCGATGGTGGAAACCCGTGGGTTCCCATACCTGAGCTTCAGAGCCGGGCCTACGACGTAGGTTCACCATGGGTGTGGGTGCCGATAGGCGATCATCTCTTGGAGATGATCGTAGACACCGGGGCCGACGTGTCGGTTCCTTCATTCCTTCTTGGAATGGGTGGGCACTCCATCGAGGTAGTAGGGATCACAAATGTGGAATTGACCATCCACAAGAAAACCATGAAGGTGCCTCTCCTTTTGGTGAAAGGAGAGGGCGAAGCGTTGTTAGGCGTTGATCACGCCTCACGCTTTGGCTTAATTGTAGATATCGTGCACCGGAAGGTCTACTTCCGAGAGGATGCCTGGACTGCACATCCAGATGCCCTCCAAGCGGCATTCACCGATCGAGCGCTTGCAGAACCTAGGGAGATGGAAGCAATTCTATCGCCGATACCAGGGGCTTTGCCTCAGGGACGACAACTCCCAGTGGATCCGCCTGCACTCGAGGTTGACGGGTGGGTGAACATTGTTTCACCAGAGCTGCCCGATACCAGAACCTCTATCGGGCACGGAGAAGTTTGTTCTCTGCGACTGAGGGAGAATGTCTGGCTACCAGCCCACGTACGACGTGTCGTATCGGTAACGTTGGTAGAGCATGCCGGCCTTGGCCAGCTGCTTCTCGTGGAGCTGCACCGGTAGCCTTAGGTGGACATGGTGTGTTAGCAGTGGCAGGTATCGCCGCAGCTAACCGGCTTGGGACGTATGATATCTGGCTTGAGAATGTGGGTAATGCACATGTTGCCCTGGAAACAGGAGAGGGTGTAGCCACGACTCAAGCTGTGGAGGCTGCCATTGTGGTAGGGCTGGAAGAGCCGTCTAAGTTGAGATTGGGAGACCCCACTCAGAGGACAGTTCGACCAGGTGGGGCCTCGTTTAAGTTGAGAGGGGCGTCCGGACGCCAAGTGCTCAATGTGGCGACGACTCCTACTCTTGAAGAGTGTCTTAAGATTGGTCCCAATCTGAAGCCTGAAGAGGTGAGACAGCTTCGGGAGTTCCTGCTGGCACGCCGGGATCATTTCGCGTTCGACTTTACAGAGTTGGGTGAAACCTTTCTGGTCGAACATACGATTGACACCGGTGGGCAACCTCTAGTGCGAGAAGGATTGCATCGAACTGCTCCAGTGGCCAGAGCAGTCGAGAAAGAAGAGGTGGCAAAGATGTTGGATGCAGGGGTTATTTAACCTTCACGTAGTCCCTACACGAGCCCTATCTTGCTTGTCCGCAAGAAGGATGGTGGCTTTCGTTTTTGTGTGGACTACCGGAAACTGAATGCCCAGACAAAGCTGGATCAGTATCCGTTGCCTCGCATCGATGATGCGCTCGACTCATTGGCCGGTGCGAAGTTCTTCACTACCTTGGACCTGGCTAGTGGTTACTGGCATGTTCGGATGGCTGAGCCAGACGTTGAGAAAACGGCATTTATTTGCTCTCAAGGTCTGTTTGAGTTCCGGAAAATGCCTTTCAGACTCTGTAATGCTCCAGCCACCATACAGAGAGCACTAGACCTCTTATTGGCAGGACATAAGTGGGAGATTTGTCTGGTGTACCTGGACGATATTATCGTTTTTGGGAACTTTCGAGCAGTTTCTCGATAGACTCTCCACTGTCCTTGGACTGTTACGAGGGGGGGAGCTAAAACTCCAACCGAAGAAATGTTTCTTTGGCTTTAACAAAGTGCGTTATCTCGGTCACGTACTAAGTGCCGAGGGAGTTGCTTTAGACCCGGATCTCATGCAGGCAGTCCAGGAGTTTTATGTCCCGACGATGGTGACAGGCGTCCGTAGTTTTCTCGAACTGGCCATTTACTATCGAAGGTTCATCAAGGAATTCGCCAAGGTGGCAAGGCCTTTGCACGATCTGACGAAGAAGGATGCGTCCTTCGAGTGGTCGGATCAGTGCAAACTAGCGTTTGCTCGGTTAAAGGCATTTTTAACCGAAGGTGCCGGTACTCACCATGTATGATCCTCGTAGTGAGGTAATTATCCATACCGACGCTAGTGGGTACGGCTTGGGGGTCGTAGTTTACCAGAAGTTGCAGGAGGACAATGTCCCCGTGTTCTGGCCTTCGCAAACCGACTCATGAAAGGAGCGGAAACACAGTATTCGGTCATCGAGCAGGAGTGCTTGGCGGTCTTGTTTGCCATGGGTAAATTCTGTCCTTAACTTTTTAACCGGGAGTTCGTGATCGTAACTGATCACCACGCTCTTTGCTATCTGCAGACAGCCAAAAACCTGCAAGGCACGTTGGGGCATTGGCAGATGCAGCTTCAAGAGTACCGGTTTAAGGTTCAGTATAGGAAGGGAACACTGCAAGTGGATGCCGACGCATTGAGTCGGTATCCTGTTCGTGATGTGGCGGACCTTTCCTTACCTGAATACGTTGAAGCCAACGTAGGTGAGGTTATTTACCACATCTGTTCCGAGGTGGATTGGGTCAAGGAGCAAGAGACCGATGGCTGGTGCTCCAAAGTGAAGAGTGAATTCTTCCGTGACCCCAACTCGAACCTCCGGTTCAAGTTTGTGGTGGCAGATGACTTGTTGTTTGCCATCAGGTCCATCCAGGATCGGTTGAGAACTGTTCTGGTAGTTCTGAAGTCATGCAGGGCTTTCTGTCTAAGGAAGCTACATGACATTCCCGAAGCTGGTCACTTCGGGATGTTTAAGACCTACCAGAGACTGCGCTCACGTTTCTACTGGTTCGGTATGAAGCGGGACACTGCCGAATATGTTAAGTCATGTTTGGTGTGTCAGAGAGCGCGACAGTTCACTCGAAGTCAGGGATTTCTCCTACCGATTGTGCCGGAGTACCCAGTTGATACCTGGGGAATGGACTTCGTTGGACAGTTTCCTGCCTCCGTGAGTGGAGTCACGTATGTACTAATCATGGTTGACTATTTCACCTGGTACGGTGTGGCAAGGGCGGTACGAAGGGCCACGGCCGCCTGTGTGGTGAAATTTCTGAAGGACGAGATCCTTTCGGTGTATGGTACACCGAAAGCTCTTGTCTCGGATCGTGGGTCCCAGTTCTCCAGCAAAGTCCTGCTGAAGTTCCGGGAGCGCTATAATATAGCGCATCACTTCACGACGGCGTACCATCCGCAAGCTAATGGGCTTACGGAGCGTACGAACAAAACCGTAATGGAAACCATCAAGCGAACAGCGTGATTGGTGGGATAAATTGCGGCCCCCCCATTTGGGCTTATAGCACAGCTGCCCAGGAGAGCATGCGGGTCTCTTCGTATCAGTTGTTGTTTGGCCGTGAGCCTCGGTTGGAGATTGAAAACCTCCTTCCGAACGGTCCAGTCCGCGACTTGCCTGACCAGCAAGCCGTGGAGGAGCAGGCTCGTCAACGTTTGACGGCTGCTCAAAGAAGGCAGAAAGAGCGGTATGATGCTGGCCGTGTGGAGCCTCCTCTATATCAGCCTGGTGATCAGGTGTAGATCAGAGATCAGGCTGGGAAGCTTGGTCAGGTGGAGCTTGGCATATAAAGCTGAGATGGGTACGGTGGTCGCACGGTATTCTGACCTAGTCTTCGAGATAGAATTCGTAGACGGTTATGGTCGGAAGGTGCGCGATCGGTTTCACGTAGATAACCTGAAGCCGTATATACCCACCTGCACTGTGAGGGAGGAAGATGGACTTGGTGTCTCTGACACCTCCTCCACTGCAGACAGCGATGCCACGGAGGCTTCGGCGCGGAGTGGAATGACTCCGGTGCTAAAGCCACCGTCTATTTCTTCGCAGGAGTCTACCGACTCCGAGGCAGATGCCCCCTCCTCTTCGGTACAATCTCCGTCCGCAGAGACCGAGGGTGTTCGAGGTGAGTGGTTTCGAGCATCGAGTTTGAAGTTGGATGGTATGGGGTACTCTTTGGGTATCCCTACCGTGGTGGAAGAGATCTGGCAGTCCGCTACTGTGGGTGGACAGCTGGGATAGGAGGTGGCTGGACATTGCGGTGTTTGAGGCCCGCCACGGTTTCTTTAGAAACCAAGGGCGGCCCATCACCAGGTGTCCAGCCAAAGGTCCGACAAAATCAATCCGTGGACGGAGAAATCCGTCCTTAAAAACCTCTGTGAAATCTCCAATTACCGTCAATATAAGAGAATTGACGGTAAATGTCTCTACCCACCAGTTCCAGACTTGGTGCAGGAGATTTTACCGTGTGTCTGCCCCTAAAAAGGCAGACGACGGTGAAATCTCCATGGTGACCATGCATGAGGCGGCTGATGATGTTTTAGCCGCTACTGCACGGCCATTAGCCACTAAGACGGTGAATTGGGTGGCTAGGCGCCATATTGTTTGCAAATTTAACAAACAAAGAACACCGGCCGCACGTGGGTTGTATAAACCGCAAATTCACCGTCTAAACAGCTGTGCAAGCCTGGAAAAAGTGCAAATTGTGGAAAAAGTTAGTCCCTCTAAAGGAATTTCCTTCTCCTGCCTGTTGGCAGTTCTTTTTTCTGTTTTAACGATGTGTTTTACGGTCAATGACCGTATACACACGTGGTGGGAGTGGTTTCGCCGCCATGACTGTTGTCATGTTGGCCAAACGAATATAGAAAGCACTTTTCTGGCGGGTTCAGAACGTCCGAGCGCCGTTTCGCTTGGGAAGGTCCAAGTTCGACGGTGTTTCGACGGTAGAAGCCGCCAGGGAGTGGTTTTCACCGATCGAAGATGGTAAAACACGGCTTTGGCCGTGAATTGCCGACTTTGGACGGTGATAACGGCAGTTTGCATGGTAGAAGTCTGTGCAATGCCCTCACCAACCGTCGGAACTCGGGGAAAGGTGTTTTCACCGTCCGAAGGTGGTTAGCCAGGGTTTTTACCGTGGTTTACCGACTTTGGGCGGTGGAAACCGCGATTCGCACGGTGAATTCCCGTGGAATACCCTTTTTACCGGTTCCGAAAAAGGGAAAAGTGGTTTTCACAGTACGAAGGCGGTAAAACACGGTTTTGACTGTGAATTACAGACTTTGGATGGTGAAAACCGGAATTCTCACGGTAAAAGCCCGTGGAATTCACTTTTCCACGGTAGAAACTTATTTTTAACGGTTCTTTCCTTGTTTGATAGGTTCACCACGGAGAAGGAGAAGGAGGAAGGCGACGGGAGTGTCCGACGGTCCCCCTCCCTCAGCCCGCTGCATCCGGGGGATGCAAGGCTGTTGGAGTCGGGATCGGAGGGCTCCCCATCATCTGGCGGACGAGAAACGGCTGACGCTACCGGGAAATCAGTTGATTTCCCGGCGGCAGAGGTTGTGGAATGTCCGGGGGCTGCCCAGTCAATTCTGACCGGTGTCGGAGCCTTCTGGGGCAGATACCTGCAGTCTCCCTCCAGGGATACGGCTGCTACCACTGTTTAGTCGGTGGCGGCGGTAGTTTCTCCGGTTGGAGAGTCTGCAGAAGCGGGTGTTGATGGTGGGAAAGCGGCTACCGGTGTGGTAACCGCTAGTACCCCCGGAACCCGGGTCTCCGTCTGTTCGAGACCTCCTAGATTGGTCTAAGGTGGTCGACGACAGTGAGGACGTCTCCTTGGGAGCGTCCTTAGTCATAGACACGGAGATGGAGGTCGAAACCACCGTTGATTCGGTGGCTGACACCTCCAGGCAGTGGTGGAACCATAACGCCTTTTTAGAGGGCTCTTCGGAGTCTGACGGAAGTAGTTCGGCCTCCGAGGGAAAACCGTCTGGGACGGGATCCCCCGGAGTTCTTCCCACCGATCCAATGTTTTTGAAGGCCGTGGCTGTGTCCTTGGCCGAGGAAGAAGGCCGCGTGGATCGGTTAGATGAAGCTAGACGGGACATGGTCCTGGAAGGTGGCTTCCTGGTCGGGAACCGTCGATACTTTATCGGAGAGATTCCGACCGTGCAGGTGAAGAAGGACGGCGCAAGGAAGCGCAAGAAGAAGTCCAAAGCCACACGGATTACTGCCAGAGCCAAGGCTCTCGTAGAGAGAGAGGCAATGCTCAAAGCTAAGAAGGAGGCGTTGAAGAAGTTCACGCCTGCTGTGGGGCTTCGAGCATAGACTCTCGCCCGCCCTGACGGTTGTTCAGAAGCTGCTTGGCCAGAGAAACTGGCTGCTGGGTCAGGTCCGCCCGAGGCAGTAGCTGGCCACTCCGGCTGGCAGTCGGACAACCCGAAGAAAGACCGGCGAGCGGAGAAGAAGGCTACCCAGCCTCCAGTACCCGCTCCCAGTAAAATGGGAAAATCTGTGAGTGGTGGTGGTGGCAAGGGACAAAAAAGGTCCCGCCCTCGCACCCCACCAGTGGCTGAAAACTAGCGGGGCAAGAACACAAGGTCCTCTGGTCGAGGAAAGGCCTTCGAACCTCGGAAGCCTGAGAGCTTGGAGGACAAGCTCAAACGGCTTCAGGCTCAAGCAGCGAGCTTGCACCGACAGATTGCTCGTGCGGTTGGTGCAGGTGAGTGGCAGGAGTTTGAGCGCCGGGCTGCAGAGTTCTCTCCCCTGCAGGAAATGCCCACCCGGAGTCCGCTCAAAACAGGGGAACCTCCTGTCGGTCGTGGCGTCCCGCCTATTGCGAGTGCCACAACCATCGCTGGCCAGAAGCGAATCGCCGAGATGGAGGCGATGCAGGCTTCCAGTGCACCAGCCCATGGTGCGGAAGCCAAAGCTACTGGTGGCAAGAGTCAGCCGACTCTTGCACCGAAGGAGAAGCCTCTCCTTCGGGATGTTTGAGGAAGATTTGTCTCCGGACAGTCATCCTCGGCTGTCACCTCGGCTAAGGGCACTTCTACGAAGAAGAGTACGGCTTCGGCCGGAAAACCTTCGAAGAAAGAGTCCGAGAAGGTGAAGGGGGCTAACCACCCACCTAAGCCTGATCGGCCCAGTAAGTCGTCGGGGTCAGTTAAGTCTGACACGATGCATGGTCAACCTTCCCCTCACGGGAAGAAAAAGAAAAAAAAGAAGGACCGTAAAAAGTCCAAGTGTGAGAGGAAGGGGAGTTCGACACCCTCCAGTAGTAGGCACCAGGGAGCCGAAACTGGCGGCTTCGTGGCGGAAAAGGAGGAGTCCCGGCATGTCAGCCGGTCCATACCCGTCCCGTTGAGGCGGCACGGATGGATGGTAGGTCGATGCGCGATGTTTTGGTCGGCACGCCTCCATCCTCCCCGAAGGTGGATGCGGTCTCGAGCCTGTGGGTTCGAGCAGTGGGAACCCTGCACCGTGTGACTTTGCCCTCACCTAAGGGCAAAGGAACCTCGGTTGCAGGAGTCAGTGTTCCCACAAGACGTGACCCTGTGACCCCCAGTGGGGGTACACCCTTCTCTCCGGTCCATGGTGGCGGGGTATTTGATACCCTAGGACCTGAAATGTCAACTTCCCCTAGGCCTGAGGCCGAGGGACAGCGTATTGGCGCATTGCCCCCGTATTCAGATGCAGAGGTGTATCTGAATAACCGACTTGGTCTCTGGCAGGACCAGCCGGGAATGGAGGGTTGCCAATACCACGGCTACTACCGTCTGGATGAGCCACTTCCAGAGCCGTGGGTAGCAAGGCTACCGCCGTACAACATGCGCCATGTGGTGGCGTTTGGTTGTGGAGGTTTTCCGGTTGTGATGGTCGTAAACCCAGTCCAGCAAACGTTTGCAATTCTGGATGTGGTGGGCTAGATGCCAGGATAGTTCATCTAACCTGGTCTGCTCAAAATTTAATTTTGATTGAGCAGACAAATTCGACGAAATGGTGGTCTGCCTGACAGCTACAGTAGGCTATTGGGACGAACGCCATTTTGGTGCCAGCAGATCTCTCACTTTGAAGTCTATGGGTGAGAGGTCAGATGTGACCTCTGTCCCCTCCAGGTGGAGTTGCCTGGAGGTTTTCTGTGGCCTAGTCAACCACAGGATCTAGGCAGGATGTTGTAGGCTTTAAGTGAGACAAGACCTGTGGGTGGAGGTCAGGGTGACCTCCACTGTCCAGCTTGGACTTCTTCTTTTGTGCCTTGGCCATTAGGCCTTTTTTTATATATGTATAGTGCCTGGCTGGTTGAATTAACTAGCCAGAGGTGTATATAATTATCACTGCCTTCATCATCTTTTATTCACCGAAGTGTAAATTAAACACTTAGTCATCGTTTATACTTTGTGTGTTGTGTCTTTTTCTTGGGGTTTACCGCGGGAGGGTGGGTTTTCGGTTCCGGGAAACTCCACCGTCTTTTCCGACCTCTTTCGGCCGGTACTCGTGTCGGCTCGCGGTAGAACCAGGGTTCTACCGCGATATTCTCGACGAGGCGGCGTGTCATTTTCGTGTTTCACCGTCGGGAGAGCTCCGCGTCAACACCACCCAAGGGGTGCACCGTGTGGATAGGCGGCTGCGGGTACGGTCCCGTCCACGTCGTCGAAGCTCTGTCACCGGTAAGTGTGAGCGTTTTTGAAGTTTCATTTACCGCGTATTGTAACGGTCCGGCGGGACGTTACAATGGTGATTTCCCACCAACACGACGATGAACCCATGGTGGACGCCCGATGGATCCCAACATGACACCTGACACTCAGTACCGGCCGAACAGGACGGTAACAGGATGGTGTGGAGCCAGCGTATTCTCACCGGCATATCCCACCCTACCCACGAATAGTTCTCCAGAATAATTGACACGTGGCACAGTGTAAGATAAATAAAAGATAATATTTATTCAATTAAGACTTACACGCTTTGTTCTTCTCTGTGCTTGGTTTTTGATCCATTCTGTCCAACAGATTGCTGTTGGACAGAATGGATCAAAAACCAAGCACAGAGAAGAACAAAGCATAGATGAGAAAGGCGGCCATCTTGGCCACCAGCAGCACAAACACATTGATCCTCTCCAACTTCCGCTTAACAACACACTGCCCCTACTTAATGGCTGCCTTGCCATTAAGTACCCACAGGCTGCTCCACCCGGGGGTTGACAGTTTTCCTACCTGAAGTTTATGTCGTCCACCGGGCTGCATACTATAGCAGCCTAGCAGACAAACTCAGGATTTAGGATTGCTCCTTCTAATTAAAGAAGGAGCAAAACTGGGTTGTCACAATCCTCTCAACTTCACTGATCCGCCTCGGGATCAGGTCGATCGAGCCAGCTAGGATTGTTCCTGTGACCCCCACTCAGCTTCAGGCTGACTTCGTCGGCAGTAGACCCATTGGATTGCCCATCCACTCCGACATCCACCTATGTACCTACCATAGGCACATCCAGGTGTTACACCACCTGCCTCTGATATCGAAGTCAGACCCCCTGAGCATCGCCTCCTCCTGCCATCTAAACACTTTGATGGCTAGAGTGGCAAGCTGCGGACCCTCATGGAGGGTCTGACTCGTCAGAAAATCTACTAGGATGGCTGCAGGATCAGACTCACTCCCTCGTAGTGGTTGGGTCACGAATTCCCCAACCATATCTTTGAAGTCGCATCCAAGGAGATGCTGGACGTCTCCTTACTGGGTTGATGACCAACAACACGTGATAACATCTACCACCACAAGCAAGCACATATCGCATGCTAAAGGATGGCAACAATGGTGCCCAAGGTACTGGGAGTGTCTCTCCCAAACGGTAATAACCAAGGTATTGGAACCCGTCCATTCCCGGCTGGTCCTGCCACAGACCAAGTCGGTTATTCAGAAAGACCTCTCCTTCTGAACATGAAGGATTTTCTCCAAAGCATTGATTCTGGTCCACAGGCTGGGGAGACATGGATCTCCCTTCCGGTCCTAGGGTTACAAAGACCCCCTCGTCAGGACCTGGAAAGAAGGGTGTCCTTCCATCGAAAGGCTAGCTAGGAAGGTTTGGTAGAAACACTAACTGTTCCTACCGGGCTGTCCTGCCTCTAGGTATAGGCGAGCTGATCCAGCAGAAAGTTCCCTCCAACTGAACCAACAGGTCCGGTACCACAACCACCTGTGGAAAGGATGGAGGCATGCCAAGACCAATGTCTCGCTTGAACCTACCATCCGTCCGCCACGTCAACTCCTGATGGTTGTGGTCTGGCTGGTTCCTGGCTGACACAGTTGCACCATGTCAGGACTCCTCCTCATCCGTTCCAACTCTTCTGGCAGTCATCCAAAGGGACCCCCCCCCTTCTTCTTCCCATGCCTGGACTTTCTCTTGTCCTTTTTTTCTTCTTGTGGGAAGAAGGTTTACCGTGCCGGACGCACCTAGGCTCAAAGACTCACCGGGCTGGTCAGACTTAGGAGGGTGGTTAGCCTCCTTCAAGTGACCGGTATTCCCAACCGAAGCCTTTCCAGCCGAAGCTGTACTCACCTCTAAGTTGGCTTCCAGAGCCTACTTGACAATTGAGGGTGTTCGTGCCATCACAAAACACCCTCGTTCATCCCGGGGAGTTTCACCTTCCCCTGTGCAATGGTAGGCTGATTTTTGCCACCAACAGTTTTAGCTCCTGCACCTTGGGTAGGTGCCTTGGGAGCCCGCATTGCCCTCTCTGGCGATACGCTGTTGGCCAGCGGTGGTTGTGGCACTCGCAACAAGTGTGATACCATGTCCAACAGGAGGTTCCCCTGTAAGAGCGGTTTCCGGACTTCAGTTTCCCACAGGGGCAGAAACTGAGAGGTCCATAGCTCAAACTCTTGTTGGCGCTCAACCTGCTTATCCCTCTTTGCTTGGGTTTTGCACTTCACTGCTTGAGCCATGTGGTACCACACATGGTCCTCATGACTCCACTTGCCTACGGGGAAGCCGGCCGGACCTCCACATGAGGTTTTAGCCTTTTTCCCCATCAGATGACTGGCCAGTGGTCGGGTGAAAGGGCGGGGACGATTCTGTCCCTGACCAACACCACCACTCACTGGAGTGCTTCTCCTCGGAGTGGGTACTGGAGGCTGGTTGACCTTTTTCTCCACTCTTTGGATCCTCTTGGGAGTCCCGGACTGCCAACCCGAAGAACCCACCACTGCTACGGGCGAACCCATGGCATGAGGTCGGTCTTCAGGCTGGGCAGCCCTTGGGGCTCCCTCAGGATGAGCAAGGGTCTCAGCTAGAAGGCCTACTGCCAGCGTAAGTTTCGCCATGTCAGCTTCCTTCCTCTTAAGCTGAGCCTCTCTCTCAGTAAAAGCCCTCATCTGTGCAGCGTACCTAGCAGCACCAGCCTTTTCTTGGATTTCGATCCATCCTTTCAGTACTGCTATGTAGATAACTCCCTGACATCATATCGTTTTTTATCTGCCATCAGAAAACCTTCTGATTGCATCTGTTACTTCCGACTTTCGTCTACCTGATCAAGTTGGTCCTCTTTAGCATCCCCCTGAAGGGTCAACATCCAGAGGACTCCCTTGAGCAATGGGAGTACCCTCCCGGGATCCAGTAATCGACCGTTTTCCCTGAGGAGACCTGTCCTCTCCCTTTAGACTTCGAAGAGTCCTCTGAAGAGAGGTTACTCTGGCCTCTCCACTGCCTGGTGATGTGCACCACGGAAACCTCCGTTGTGTCCATCTCAGCCTCCGGGCTTTCCTCAGCCAGGCTAGCCAATTCTAGTGAGCTTTGGTCCTACGAGTTTTTTTCTGGCAACCAGCAATCCTGCATGTTTCCGTTTTTTCTGGTAAAACACGTTGTACCCGCCAACTAGCAGCATTGTTTAATTTTCCAAACAAGATGGTGCTTAGCTGCTATTCTCACCTAAAGGAATGGCCAACAGTGGCGGCATGGTGGCTAAAACCTTCTTAGCCGCCTCCACCACTGTTTCCCTACAGATCCTACCGTCATCTACCTTTTTATGGGCAGATGCACGGTACGTATCTTTAGGAAGAGATGCAGTAGAAAGATCACGGTACGAATTTACTTTTGTAGACTCCATTTGAAGTCAACAGCTGGAATTAATGGATTTCTCCACCCCCATTCTTTCTGGGGGATCACCATCTGTCCGTGACAGACAGGCAGAGTCCCGTTCAGGGGTCTCTGAGTTTTCAATTCTTACATCTTCGTATCAGGGCATCATCTCACTCCAGAGATCGGCCCGATCTCTCCCACCAGGGCAGGGGCACATAGAGTCTCTGATGGGTCCCGGTGCTCTCTGGTGCTCCAGAGGAAGCTTGTACTACTTCAAAAGCTTTCGGTTTTCTCGGACGGATTTTGTACCGGGGCTGAGATGCTTCTTCTGCCTCAGAATTGGTAGACTCATTAGCCAAGCCAGGCTGACTGGATGGTCATGGAGGAACATTACCATCCTCCACCCTCCTATCGGCCTGGGACTCAGCATCACTGGACCTACTGGTTGGAAAAGGTGTGTAACTATCCAACTCGGTCACCACAACACCCAGGTGGAACTGCCCAGTCACACCTGCCGCTGACTTTTTTGGGATGGGTCAAAGTGCTGACCAGCCCTCCTCTTAGACCGTCCGTGGTCCTGGGTGACGACGGTCAGAAGTCTTTCTTCCCGGACATCAATGGTGAATTGCTGCCGACCCGACGAAGTATCCATGGTAAATCACCAATAGATGGAGTACCGGCCGAAAACGATGGTTGCAAGACGGTGACATTGCCAATGTTTCTCCACCGGAAACCCCACCCTCCTCGTGGTAACTCCCCCAAATAACTCAAACGGACACAGTGTATAAAGGTGTATAATTTATTCAATGCAATAAATTAAACACTTACTGAGAATTATACAAGTATCTTGTAACAATGTAGAACACTTGTTACGGGGCTCAGGTTGTAGACTCTCGACTAGAGTGGATACCGCTGTTCATTGAGAGAGTCGGTATTATACTACCTGAGTCCTGCTGGGTGCCGTGGTTGTTCTCCTAGATATTTTTGTGTATCAACATTGTTGAGGAAAGAATCTTTAAACAGGCGAGACGTATGCAGGTTGTCATTTTACTTCTTTTATTGACCAAACCATTTAAGATTCAGCAAAAGAGAGAAGAGTATTTACTGTGGCATGCTTTAACCACTGGACCATTGAATGAAATTATTTCATATTTTCGATATCAGAGAATGGACCCAGAATCTATCGAAGCATGGTCTTTTATACCTAGGGCCTGTGTACACCTCTTCAGGTGTACCCATGTCCTATGGACCATGCATCAATGGGTATCCATCCACCGATGCCAGAACCAGGATGTGTCTTGTAGCTTGGGGTCTCCAAGAGGGAGGGAAGGGACGGAAAGGCATTCCTCACATCCTTTGTCTAAAGTTTTGTGATTGTGCCTCACAATCCTTTGTTCATCCTTTTTATGTTGGAGCCACGTGTGGAGACCAACGATCCATTGGGAGTCAACCACGTGGCGCCGTTTTATGTTGAACCACGAAAAACACTTGTTGCTAAACACATCACAGGTCGACTGTGCGATTCTTTGTCCTGGCCAGAGAGACACGTGGAGAAAAAACTTTTGTCTGCCATCCACTTAGCACTTGGGGGAACATGGAGGCAACTGTTGTGGACACATGTGTTACCATCCTTGTTTTTGTATTTTGTGTTTTATGTTTCATCGTCATCCCTGTTTTCTACACTCTTCTTTACATTTCGAGGTGGAACCCACTTGACCCTCCTCCGTATCATTGATTGGTAGTTGGGCAAAACCTCAAACAAATTCATTTTAATCTTTAGAGGAGTTTGCTTAGCCGAAACTCCGTATCATTTTGAGGTAAGCAAACAAATCTCAGCTACTTGTCTTTCCACCTATTAATAGGCCTTTAAAAGATGTGTGTCTTTTAAATGTGCCTATTACCTTCACTTTTTATTTTTAATTTTCCAAGCAAGTTTTCGTCCTAACTCCGTATTTCATTTGATTTGAAAAATTACTCTGCAAGCAGCCATAAAGGCCTATGGCAGAGAGACAAGAGTCAAAGTGCAGCATAGAAAATGCATTTTCAAAACCAGAAAATATAAAACCCCATTGATTTAAACCCAGCAACAATTTAAATGTTTTTTTTTTAATGCTGCAAATATATGCATTGTCAAAACAAAACAAAATTATGACTCCCATAAAATAGATTTTCCCTGCACAAAATCGCCGACAAGCGAGTTCCATTGTCGAATCGCCCTAGGAACAAATGACCAGTAATAAGAATCTGTTCGTGCAAAAATCTCTCAAACTTTGTTAGAGTGGTCGCCCCTACCCAAATATAATGCCCTGCAAAGTTTACTTGAAGTAGGTTTAGGGCAAGAGCCTTCTAGCATTCGATTAAAGATATTATGACTAAAATCTGAACGTCTTGCAAGTAAACTATCCCAAACAAGCTCTAAAAGCATTTTAGTTACACTGTCAGCATATCCATATTTACCACAAACAAACTAGCAGACCTGTGTTTGACCATTTCTATGGAGTGAGCTAAGTCTGCAGTGTGGGGATTCCACATGGAGCTGCAGTATTCTAGCAGGGGCGTACCAATGATTGATATGCTATACATTTTACCTCCCTGGGACACCTTCTTAGAATGCGTTGACTAAACTTTAGCATCTGCATAGACTTGGAAAAAATCTGTTCGACATGCAGCTTCCAAGAAAGTTTAGCTGTAATCCTTACCACCAAATATTTATAAGAATCTACATTATTAAGTGGAATGGCCCCTAGCTACCTTCATTACACAACATTTTTTCTTGTTAAGTTGAAGTTGCCATTTAGAATACCATGCCTCTATTGTTTTCATGTCACTATCAATAATATGGCAATCATTGTCAGAGGTAACCTCACAATAAATTATTGTATCATCTGCAAATAGCCGGCAATTGCGGCTAACTTGCCTGCTGAGGTCATTGATATATGAAAGAAACAGAAGTGGACAAAACACACTACCCTGAAGAACTCCTGATGTTACCCCTATCCAGTCAGATACAACAACCCTTTGTTTCCTATCAGTCAAAAAAGAATGCACAGATTTATACATCTGTTCACCCAGTTCACCCACTAATATTTTTCATTCGTTTTGAGTGGAAACTGTGTCAAATGCCTTGCAGAGATCAAGAAAAACCAAATCTATCTGACTGCCTTTATCTAAAATTTTCTGAAGGTCATCAACTAAAAGAATAAGATGGGTTTCACATGAACGGCCCCTAAGAAACCCATGCTGGTTATCACATAACTCGATAAATTTAAATGCCCACGAAACACGCAGACGTAAAAACTTACTGTCTACCGGCTCCTCACGGGGACGGGACCGTACCCGTAGCCGTCTCTCACACGGTGTTCCTGGAGACGTGTCGGCTCCTTGGAGCCACCCTCGATGGACACGAACGAAAACCACGCCACCACGCCGAGAATATCGTGGTAGAACAACGGTTCTACCGCGAGCCGACACAAGTACCGGCCGAAACAAGACGGTGAAGATGGTGGTGTTGACCCCAACCGGGAAACCCCACCCTCCGCGGTACTCCCCAAATAAACGACACGACACAAGTAAGTGATGAAAAAGTGTTTAATCACACTTACGACGAATAAGATGACAGTTGATATTTACAAATAGGGGCTGGTCCGCTTGACCAGCCCAAAGGCACTTTATACAAGGCAAAAGCCAAAAGGCAAAACAAAGATGAGAAGATGCACTGGCCAGTGGAGGTCTATCTGACGTCCACCCACAGGTCTAATCCCTCCTGAAGCCTACAACCAACTGCCCCAATCCTGTGGTTGACTAGACCACAGGAAACCTCCAGGCAACTCCACCTGGAGGGGACAGAGGTCACATCTGACCTCTCACCCATAGACTTCATGGTGAGAGGTCTGCTGGCACCAAAATGGCGTCCATCCCAACAGCCTACTGTAGCTGTCAGGCAGACCACCATAGGGAAATTCATCTGCTCAATCGAAAATTAAAATTTGAGCAGACCAGGTTGCCACAAGTTTTATTTGAGTCTAATTTTAGAATTTGCTAGACTATTCCATCTGCAGTTATTACAATTTGATCCATACACAGAGATACCGAATGTGACACATGCTGATTCTCCACACTCTCTTGTCCGGGCTGCACATAGTGACCATCACTCGGCACCCCAGAACAGCAGCAGGGTTCGGCTCCAGACCAAGACCCGACACAAGACACTTCAGTCTATGCTCCACGTTTTCCACCCAAAGGGGCAGCACTGATGCCCGCTGGGATGTCTAATGTCCAAGATGGCATCTAACGACCTGGCCCCAAAGAGAACTCAGTTGAAGACTTCAATAAGAAGTTCAGTGGTTGCCACACAGCCGACTCAATCCAAAAATCTGATGGATTGACAGGTTTCGTCTCTTCCTGGAAGAATTCGAGGAAGTGGCCCACCTGTACAACTGGACCAACCACCACAAAGAAGAGTATCTCACTGGGTGCTTCACCGGGGCCGCCCGTATGTGGTTGTTCAAACTGAATTACGAATGTCGAGGCATTTCTTGGGCCCAGCTGAGAGTACAGATGGTGGAAGCGTTTGGGAAACTGAACGAACTATCCATCTTGGAGAAACAGTATAAAGAGATGGTTCAAGCAGAAGGAGAGAGCACACAGGCTTTCATCTAGAAGTTTATGGCACTCAGCGATCGTATTTACCCGCATATGGCCTATCAGCTGCATATAAGTCAATTGCGTGGCGCTCTACATCCAACCATTCAGAGTGCTGTCCATCATGCACCAACTACATCGTTCAAGTACTTTGCAAATGCCATTGTCAACATGGAGGTGGTTTCGCTTTCCTTGAATCAATGGCCGATGGGACCGAAAACAGCATCTGATCCACATGCTGGTAAAGGAGCATCGAAGACCGACAAAATGCAGGCGGGCACCGCCACCTCTAAAGACAACACCCATTGTCTAGGCATGATAAAAAGTCGAACAAAACTGCTACAACCAACTTGGGACAACACTCTACAATAAACACTTAACCAGACGCCACTCATACGTTCAACAAGAGCAAGGCGACATGTCACAATTGTGGGAAGTTTGGGCATTTTCTTCATTTTCTTTCTGAGTGCCGCCAGCTGAAGAAGAAAATCACCATCAAGCAGTTTGGAAAACTGATCACCGATTATGACCCCAAGGAGGAGGTGCTGAAGCGGATGTTATTACTGAGAATGGAACAGAATTTGCATTGATCCGACTAGGAGGACAAATCCATCAGATCTCTCTTCCAGCTCCAGGTTCAACCGCCAAGGAACCACCACCTGAAAAACCAGACACTGACAGTCCCAACGATCCCGAGAACATACCGATTCATGTGATCGGCAGAGCCCTCATGCGAACATGGACCTCGGCTGAGCTGATCACTTGGCAGGACATGCTTGACGTCCTCTCAACATCTGAGGAAGTCGAATGGTGCTGTGAAAACAGAACAGTAGCCATCATGGCTCCGGGCACCCAACCACAATGAAAGGCCACTCCTGCTGCCACAAACTCATGGAGACTGTATATCACCAACTGGTAGTCAGCTATACACCTCAGGATGTCGGAGATTATGATGCTAGCAACAGAAACCTCCACATTACCGTCACAATCAATGGAAAAGTCATATGTATGCTATCGGACACCGGAGCTATGGGCAGCTTCATTTCAGCTGCACTTGCACAAGAACACAAGTTTGAAATCGAGCCTGTACTCATCCCACCTGATGTTTAGGGTGTGGAAGGCATGAAGATCACTGTAGTGGGATGACTCGCCACAGTGGTTGAGCTTGGCACCCACACTGTGCGAGGGCATCTGCTTGTGATTGCCGGGCAGCACGAGGCTATCTTATACCGAGACCTGGGCCAAGCTCTTCACCTCGCTGTGTGCATGGCCACCAACAAAGTATACTTAGAGGACGACCTCTTCGAGTCCACGTTCCGACAGAAATGCATCGAAGCACATAACGAATGGGCTCTAGGAAAGACATCTTTAGAGGCTCCTGATAAATCTAACAGTGCCTCTGGGGGAATCTAAAACCTCTGTTCCGGAAGTGACGACAATCTACGGTTGGCCACCATTGCTAGCAAGATACCGATTGCGACAAAGTGTTTAATCTATGACCATAGATATAAACACTACAGATCATCCTTTGATAAATCAAGGTATATGACTTCACCTCTTTTTTTACTATTCATTTTTTCTGTAAAATAATTTAGACACACAATTAACTGCATAGTTAAAGATCTACCTGCCAGAAAGCCATATTGATAATCTGATATATTCCCAGTAATTGCCAAAATTTGAATCAAATACTTTGAAATTAATCGTTCCATAACCCTACATATAGCAGAGGTTAAAGATACTGGCCTATAATTTCCTGGTAATGTTCTATTTTCCTTTTTAAATACAGGAATAACATCTGGAATCCTCCATTCTCTAGGAACATATTTTTGTCTTAAGGACAACTTAAACAACTGGATTAAAGGTTCAGCAAGTTCATATGCACAATAGTACAATGTTTTAGATAGAATACCATCAGGACCACTTGATAATTTAGGAGACAGCTCTTTTAATGCTACATAAACATTGGCAGCTGAAAAATATGTATAAACTCCCAAATCTTCATAATCCAATCCCCTCACACTACCACTATGTATCTTTTTATTCTGAACATTATGGGATACGTTAGCTTTTAAAAATTCCTCATTTAATAATTCTGCCTTATCTATATCTTTATCTACTTGATTCCGAGTATTCTGAATTAATGGTGGAATTAAACTTTTTGAATTCATCTGCTGTATGGCAAACTGAATAAACCTCTTGTTATCATTACTATTCACTATAAATGACTCATAATCTAACCGCTGTTGTAACACAGCGACATTATATTTCTTAACTAGCAATTTATACTTTTCCAGATCCTCTTTTTTATTTTGGTCCCGTATTCTTACCCACATTCTTTTTTTAAATAAAACAATTTTTTATGTACTTTGACTGAAATGTTTTTCTCCAAACTAGACATTTTGGTGCCGGTAAATCAAGAACTTCTAAAATACTATTCCGATAGGCACTCCATATATCCTCCATGTGACTCAATGTCAACATCATATTCCAATCTGTCCACTTACAATCTACTTTCATTAGGTCCATTTTCCATTTTTTTAAAGATCTAACCCATACATTACTTTCTTTACAATTAGATTTTAAGGTTATTACAAAGAATACAAGCAAGTGAATTGGATCATCACAAAGAGACAATGGTTCCATTTGATGACATAACTAAATATATTCATAACATTACTAAACACCAAAGATAGTATGTTTTTCCCTCTAGTTGGAAAATAAACCAGTTGATATATCAAATATAAATTCATAAAATTTGCAAATAAATCATCAGTTCTACTACAACTTCTATTAAAAATCCAATCAATATTAGGTCGATTAAAATCCCTTATAATAAAAACTGGCCATGTTATATTAATTGACGAATTCAAAGCATCCAACATTGCACGTATTGCAACTTCGATTTGATACATCACCACGAGACGAACTTTATTTTCACGCTGACCAATATCCACAGCTACAGCTTCGCAACCTTCCACTATTACCACACCAAGAGTAATAGTATATGATTGTCTTATTATTATGCACACTCCACCCCCTCTCCCATTTTTATCACAACATTTAATTATATATCCTGTTGGGCAGATCGTTGCATCACAAATACTATCACATAGCCACGTCTCTACCACACATAAACAATCCACATCAGAATTTATAATATATGCTTGCAGAAATTCCAATTTATTACAAATACTGTGCGTGTTGATCAAACAACATTTGATATGTGCACTATCAGAAATTGTTTCGGAGAATCCCTGAACCGTTTCCTCATTTGATGATGCTGATGGTCCAACCTCTTGGTGAGACCTTTTCCTGCTTCCACCCCATAATCTGATAAAAAACATTCATTGGCCAAAAATTTTCTGATTCGATGACAGACTTTTTATCCCCATTGAAAGAGACAAAAAAGCTGCACGATATTCATTAATCTTGGATATTTTCCTAACCTCCGAGTAGGATATTTTCTGTTCTTTTAAAAATAGTTCAATATCTTTCTCAATTGTAGTATTGGAACATCCACCAACATACAAACATAGCTGCTGTGGCAATCTTTTCAGATTGGTGCTATGAACAGTTTTACCTACCACCAATGGTCGAGTGAATCTGTTTTTTCCAGTCAAGGTTTGCTGACTGGTCATTTCTTGCTGAAAAACCAGCCGCTTAATCACTTTTTCTTTACTTTTTGATACAACATTCGTTCATGGAGCCTGAGTTGATTTCTTTACCGTTTTCTCATTTCCAGCCCCAGCTACTATTCTTACTATACCCTCGTCTTCATCCACCACTGTTATTTTTTCCTCAGAGTATTTTTCCAGTGACTTAGTGTTTCTATTTAAAGGCAGAAATCTCTTTCCTGATATGTCCAATGTTGCTAAGTGCTGGTTTATTGAATTCATAAAAGAATTCGTAACCAATGTTAAATTTTCCACTTTAGTATCCACATTCTCTGAATCCACAGCATTTACCGATTTATCACTATTTCCATTGCTAGTTTTCACTTTATTGGCATCTTCCAATAAGCTCTTCATCTTACTGACACAGTCAAAAATGATATTCTTTTTGGCAATTGCAAATGTTGTAACTCCACTTACTGTGGACCAAATTAAGTCCAAATACTCATGACATAAATAGCAAGTATCAACATAATTATCTCCCAAATAAGAGAGATTTACCATTTATCAACTTTTCGAATATAGACCTTAACAGGCTTTTTAAGCAGAGCTAACTGGGTTTCTGTATTTTTTTTGGTTGAAACCAACCTAATAAACAACCCAGCCAACACTCTAATAGAAAATACTGGCTGAAATATGATAATGCAGCTTACTTTTATAAAATTAGATAATACTAAACTCACTAATATTAAGAATACATCAAAATATTCAAGCCTTATTTACAAAAAATAATACAAAAAGACAAAAAATACAGAGAGAAAAATGTCAATCAAACCATCCACCATCTTATTACGGATGTACGGATTTCAAATGTTAGACTTTCAAATGTTAGACTTTCAAACGTTATACTTTTAAACGTTAGACTTTCAAACATTAGACTTTCAAACATTAGACTTTCAAACATTATACTTTCTAAAAAATTTCTGCTAAAAAGAAATACTGGGCTACGTGCAAAGATTTTCCAACTGTAGATAATCTTACTATGTATAGGCTACAACATAAGAAATGTATTCAGTTGGTTCGGGACTTTCATAGGGCAAACGAACTCTCAATTATAGAAAGTGGTAGTATGAATATGTTTTATTCTTATGCTAAAAATAAATTAGGCAATGCAAAGGTAAATCAGCTACCTCCAATTAAAAATAATGAAGGAAAGATCTGTACAAATAATTATGAAAAAGCAAATGTTTTAAATGACTATTTCTACCATGAATTCCGTTCACATAACAATTGTAGTTTGCTATCAAATAGTGTTGATAATAGACCTGAGTATGAAGTTTTGGATATCTTTAACCTGGAGGTTGTATTAAAAGAATTGCGTTCTCTTCACAAATCTGTATCATCAGGTCCTGATATGATTCTGAGTAAATTATTCCTTTTTTGTGCAGAGCAGTTGTGTACTCCCTTATCGTATATATTTAAAATCAGTATGTTGAAAGGTGTCCTTCCTATGGACTGGAAGACTGCTAATGTTACTCCCATTTTTAAATCTGGAGACAAATCGGTACCAAATAATTACAGGCCGATTTCAATTACTAGCCTGTGTGGGAAGGTAATGGAGAAGATTATTGTGGCTCACATGCTTAAAGTTATATTTAGTAACAACCTGATGTCTGAAATGCAGTTTGGCTTTTTACCAAGACGATCTACCACAACCCAATTATTACATAGTACTGAGTTTATAACTCAAATGAATGATGACCAACATAGTGTCAATATAATTTATTTTGACTTTGTTAAAGCATTTGACAGAGTTAATCATAATATACTGTTAATGAAGCTCAAAAATTGGAATTTTGATTATTTTATTATTAATTGGATAAAGGGTTACCTCTTAGGCAAAAAACAACGAGTAAAGTTACAGGAAGCCTATTCAGGCTGGGTAGATGTGCCAAGTGGGGTTCCTCAGAGAATGTATTCTAGGCCCCTTATTGTTTGGTATTTTTATTAATGACCTGTCACATGCAACTACTGAGGTCCAAAAGTTTATTTATGCAGATGATACTAAATTCTTGAGTATACATAATTGTTACCTACAAGAGGCCATTAATAGCTTGATAGATTTGTCCAAACTAAATGATATGAAACTTGGTATACCAAAGTGTGTTGCGCTTAACTTGGTAAAGGCTGCTCTCCAGTCCTCCTTTTTTATTGAGAATAATGAATTGTTGAACAAATCACAGGTGAAAGACTTGGGTGTTATTTTTGATAGTAAGTTTAACTTTTCAGCCCACTGTAAGGAGATTACCAGTAAGGCGGCTCGGAGGTTGTGGCTGTTGAATAAGATTTTTGTATATATATATAGCTGTGGGTGTTAAATCTTTTGCATTTAAGGTATATGTCCGGTCAATTTTAGAATATGCCTCACCAGTTTGGTCTCCTATTAATAAGGGGGATTCTGATTTAATTGAGAGTGTTCAACGTAAATTCTCTAAAAGTATTGTGGAATGTAAGACATTGACATATGAACAACGTCTTCGGTTATTAGATCTGAAAACACTTAGAGAAAGACGTCTAGTGGCTGATTTAGTTCTTTTTTACAGGTTAGTTACTGGTCAAGTTCATTGCACTTCGGCTTTTTTAAATAATTTAACTACACTTGATACTGTTACCAGGGGTCATTCAAAGAGATTTAATTACCTTCTCAGAAATCTAATCGCAGACGTCAACATTTTGAATCGATATATCCCTACATAGAATAATCTTCCTGAATATGTTGTTATGTCGCCTTCTTGTAAGACTTTTCGGGTTCATTTGTATAATATGAATATTTTTAGTTGGTGTGTGACAAAACATTTAATAGTGTGATATATATATTTTTTTTTATAAACTCACTTGTATGCTCCTTTTTCTTTTTGTTTTTCTTTTTGACTTTGCACTGATGTTAGATGTTGTAAATGCAACCTTTAAGTGGCACAATAAAATAATTATTATTTATTATTATTATTAAAAGTTAGCTTTTCAAATGTTGAATTTCAAACTTTAGACTTTCAAACGTTACTTTCAAACGTTAGACTTTCAAACGTTAGACTTCTAAACGTTAGACTTTCAAACGTTAGACTTCTAAATGTTAGACTTTCAAACATTAGACTTTCAAACATTAGACTTTCAAACATTAGACTTTCAAACATTAGACATTCAAACATTAGACTTTCAAACATTAGACTTTCAAACATTAGACTTTCAAACATTAGACTTTCAAACATTAGACTTTCAAACATTAGACTTTCAAATAGTAGACTTTCAAACGTTAGACTTTCAAATGTTAGACTTTCAATTCTTAGTCTTTCAAACATTTGACTTTCAAATGTTAGACTTTCAAAAATAAGAATTTCAAAAGTTAGACATTAAAATGTTAGATTTTCAAACATTAGACTTTCAAATGTTGGACTTTCAAACGTTGGACTTTCAAACGTTGGACTTTCAAACGTTACTTTCAAACGTTAGAATTTCAAACGTTAGACTTCCAAATGTTAGACTTTCAAATGTTAGACTTTCAAACATTAGACTTTCAATTGTTTTTCTTTCAAACGTTTGCCTTTCAAATGTTAGACTTTCAAACGTTAGACTTTCAAACGTTAGACTTTTAAACGTTAGACTTTCAAACGTTAGACTTTCAAATGTTAGACTTTCAATTCTTAGTCTTTCAAACATTTGACTTTCAAATGTTAGACTTTCAAACTTAAGACTTTCAAAAGTTAAACATTAAAATGTTAGACTTTCAAACATTAGAATTCCAAACGTTAGACTTTTAAACGTTAGACTTTCAAACATTAGACTTTCAATTGTTAGTCTTTCAATTATGTGACACCCTGTAGAAACAGAAGGTGAAACACTTAAGTCAAAATTTAGTCTTGACAGTAAGGCACCCCTTGGTGCACAGATGTTCGGACATGGGTGGCCTGAATTCTAGAGAATTCGTGGAACCAAGTTCGACCATGAGAAAATTGGAAATAATTTCCAAGAATATTTCTGATTATGATTTAGTACCCCCGGCCCAGGGCAATGATTGGCCCAGTTGGTCAATCATTAAGCCCTGAGGTGACAGTTGCCACTCCCAGGAGACCGGACAAGTGAGCCTGAGACTTGAGTGTGAGGACAGTCAGAGTTTAGAGACTGAGTAGGACAGTCAGAATTTAGAGTCGAAACGAGTAAGTCTTGTTTAGAGTTGGTCTTGAGAATTCAAGAAGTACCCCTGAACCAGAGTCTGGAGTTCAGAGAGTAAAGATCTGACTTAGAGAATAATATTATGTAAAAGTAATAATAATTATGTAATCAAGAGCAAGTAAAGAGTTATATCTAAAATACATAAACCAGTGTCATAGTTGTGTATTCTGGACTATATTGGGTTTCTGTACTCCTAAAATAGACACAGCCTGAGTCCCTCTGCCTGGAGCCTCCAGCAACTCAACGAAAAAGACTAGAGTTACTTCGGCATCGTCACACCCTATATCCAAAGATCCCTAGGAAAGACGGTTTTTTTGTGGGCCGTGCCAGGCAAGGCAAGTAAATGTCGCGCCCAGTGAACTCAACCCCCAGAGGTTCAACAGCAATAGAGGCTGGCCCGCAGCAGTCGACAACAGAGTCGACCCTGGCACCACCGATTCTTCAGAGGGAACAACGTCGTCAAAGAGGACGAAGTTCCTCACGAGTCGTCGGTAATAGAGCCAAAGGTACAAGAGGTGGGCCAGTCACGTCACAAAATGGTTTAGGTGTTGCGTGGTATAGTGCCAATAACGACACTGAAGACGAAAATGAAGCTACTGGAGGAGCTTCAGCCACACCGAGATCTGCAAAGAGGACGCCAAGAGTGACGTCCGAAGAGGTCCTGAAGTTAACTGCCCAGATGAAGAGGCAAGTCGCCACAGAGTACCTGGTCAGTCTACGGACCAAGAAGCAGAAGGAGTCCATGCTCAACGTGTTTGGATTCACCAGTAAAGCGGACACAACCCAGACGAGTGAGTTTGCATCCGTTTATGATATTCAAAGTGAATTTCAAGAGGCGCGCCCAAGAGCAAGGAACACGCCAAACCCAGAGCCAAGCATGAACATTCAAGCCATCACGTTAGATGACAACGCTGATGCTCCATCATGCCAAGAGTTAGTCAAGAGATACCATGGTCACCATCCGCTCGAAACGCTCCAACGTTTCGATGGCATCATGTCAGTACACGAGTTTCTGCAAAGTTTCGAAGACATTGCGGATATACAAGAGTGGAACGACGTACATAGACTGTATTTCGCCAAGACCGCGTTCATAATCTATGCCCAGGAGTGGTTAGCTGGTTTCTCGAGAGAGCACAAGAAACCAACGTGGACAGAGCTGTGCCGAGCGCTAGTAGACGCGTTTGGAAAAGCAGACGACGCAGTTCGAATACAAGGAGAATTCGAAAAGATGAGGCAACGAAAGGGTGAGAACTCAGCAGATTATATGCGAAATTATTTGCGCATGTCATACCTGTTATGCCCTAACATCCCAGAGCCTGTTAGAGTGTCGAATTTGCGCAAAACCTTGCACCCAATTATTCGACAGCACACCAAGACGTGTCCAATTGCGGACACAAAAGAGTTCGTCCAATTTATAAATCGAGTCGAATCAATTTTAATTATGGATGAAGAGTGAGAGATCATGGAGCAGAGCACGCTTCAACCCTTCCAACCCCAAAAACAATCTGGTCAGCAGAACCAGAGTAGGAATAAAAAGAACCAAGCGAAAGGAGCTTACAACGACAGAGTATACGCCGTCGTTGCGCAGAGCAACGCTCCGAATTCTGGCCAACAGCAATTGCAATCTCAGCACAAGAAGCAACAGGGCCAGAGATCTCAGAGAAATAGACAGAGATCACCGATAAATAAAGGGCAGAAGCCTAAAGTACCTTTAGAGGAGGTCATTTGCTACAACTGCCGCCAAAAAGGTCATTTTGGTAGAAATGGCCCACAGCCCGATAAACGACAGGCATCTACAGTCGGCAAGGACCTGATGGAAAACAGTACGTAGCCGTTTTAGTTAACGGACAGACGACCTATTTCTCCGTCGAAGCCCAACAACAACATTTAAACTAATGAGGGCGGCGGTGAAAAGGGGCCCACCGCCCTTCACGAAGAGAATACCTTCGAAAAAGAGTAAGGTCGATTCCCCGGTCGAAAAAGATGCTCAGAAGACAGCATCTAAGAGCAACGAAAAAGATGATCAGAAGACAGCATCTAAGAGCAACAAGAACGATGTTCAGAAGTCAGCATCGAAGAGCTACAGCGGAGATGTCCAGCCAGAGGCATCCACCCAAATCAAGCGAGATGTTCAGCAAGCAGCATCCGTAAGTCACAAGAGAGATGTCCATCACGAAGTATCCACAAGCGTGAAGAAGAAACCGAAGACATCAAAGAGGGTTAGCGAGTATCAAAAGTACTTACCTGAACTCACGACCCCCGAGAACGATGGTAGCAGTGTCCAGTCCAAGGCACCCATCACCAGTCACCAGGCACTCAACCCGGAAGCTGAGCCCTGGTCCGAGGGAGACGTTCTAGCCCTCGATGAAGTAGAGGAATCCATCTGTGAGCAGCTCATTGCCCACACCGATGTGCCACCGACTATTAAGGTGGGAAAAGAGAGTGGGGACGACACAAGCGAGGCAACAGGCACCAAGAAGAGGATTGCCACAAAGAGGCCAAAAGAGACGGTCGACTCAAGCGGAGTCCCGACCAAGCGCTTCGTCCCAAACACCACTAAAGAGTGCAGAGCATGTTGTCGCCAAGCGATACGCGACACATGGAGCAAGATAGTACAAGCTTGCTCACCAGAAGAAGTTGGAGACCGATTGCCAGGAGATAAAACAGCAAAGGTCACCATGAAGGTCAACGGAGTAAACGTTCGGTTCCTCGCCGACACTGGTACCAACCACACCATAATTTCTGAACAGCTAGCTAGAGAATACGGTTTCGAGTATGCCCCAATCGCTGCGCCGCCATTACTGAACGCAGTAGGGGGAAAACCGATTACAATTGTGGGTCAAATGTGGCCTACATTCGAGCTGAATGGCAAGCGGGCCAAACTTCGCTTGCTGGTCATTAGAGGACGTCGAGAAGCTCTACTTGGTAGAGATGTTGGATCAGCTTTTGATCTTGTTGTATCGATGAGCTCAAATAAGGTCTACGTAGCCAACAAGAAGGTCTACGAGAAGATCGAGGCCATGAGCCCCGATGACGTCATAGGGACAGACAACAAAGAAAACCCCGAGTGGTTTGCGTATGCTGTCAATGAGGAAGAGTCATACTGTCAGAAGCAAGGGAAGAGTGGTTCTCAACCCCTGACAGTCAGCAAATATCGAAGTCACAGCAGGTAGACTTGTAGAGAACTTCGAGACAGTTTTGATGGAGACGGATGAGTCCCTTTGTCAAAAGAAGGGCATAGTATTGGCCGCAGGAGTGTTCCAAGGCACTGGATCATCTACTTTTCAAGTCCAGCTGTTGAACACCACCCTAGAGACAGTGGGTATTGGAGACCACGAAATAGTAGGCCATATAGAAGTGATGGATACCAGCCCGGACACCATCAATGCCCTCGAAGAAGGTCATTGCGCAAGGAGCCCGGAGAGAGACGTACAGCAGACTACGAACCCGGAAGAAAGCTTCAACGGAGCCATGCAACTTGGTCCCGAATTGACTGCGGAACAGAGAGAGGAGTTACTAAGGTTACTCACAGAATCTAGAGACTCGTTTGCATTCTCATCAAACGAATTGGGTTCGACAAACCTTACGACTCACCGGATAGACACACAAGGACATCCGCCTGTTCGAGAACCACTCAGGAGAGCTGGCGCCGGTGAAAGACAGATCATAGACGGATCTATAACAGAAATGCGTCAAGCAGGAGTAATTCGACCATCGAAGACTCCCTACACATCACCAATAGTACTGGTGAAGAAGAAGACAGGAGAGTACCGATTTTGTGTTGACTACCGGCAGCTCAACTCAATTACAAAAGTGGACAACTACCCACTTCCGCGTATCGACGATGCTCTTGATTCATTAAGAGGAGCCCGTTTCTTTGCCACCTTTTATATGAAACACGGCTATTGGCAGGTGGAAGTGGCCGATGAGGACATAGAGAAGACAGCCTTCACGTCCCATCGAGGTCTCTTCGAGTTTACGAGAATGCCATTCGGGCTAAACAATGCCCCGGCCACCTTGCAGCGTGCCCTCGATATCTGACTCGCGGGGCACAAATGGGAAACGTGCCTAGTATATTTGGTTGATATTATCGTTTTTGGCCGCACGTTCGAAGAATTTTTGGACATTTAAAGACAGTCTTGGGACTACTGAGAGAGGCCAATCTCAAACTCAACCCCAAGAAATGCTTCTTTGGGCATAAAGAAGTGAATTATCTGGGACATTTGATCACGCCAGAGGGTGTGCTTCCAGATCCAGCTAAAGTGGAAGCACTAGAACACTTTCCATGGCCAGAGAATCCTACGGTCGTCAGAAGCTTCCTAGGCCTAGCAGGGTATTATAGACGACATATCCCTCGTTTTGCAATGATTTCCAAGCCATTAACAGAATTAACAAAGAAAGAGGCTGAATTTATTTGGATAGTGGAATGCGAGGACGCATACCTAGAGCTTAAGAGGAGACTGTCTTCAGCACCAATCGTATCCGTCTTTGATCCGACAGCAGAGATCTTTATGCACACCGATGCATGCGGATATGGGGTTGGCGTAATGCTGTATCAATGACCTATAGGAGAGAAAAAGAAGGAAATCATAGGCAGCGCTTCGAGAGTCTTTCGCGGCACAGAGTTAAACTACAGCGTAACCGACAAAGAATGCCTAGCAGTAGTGTACGGAGTCACCAAGTTTCGACCCTACATCTTTAATAAGCACTTCACGGTTGTAACGGACCATCACGCGCTCTGTTACATGCGCACAGCGCCGAAACTACAAGGTTGACTAGGAAGATGGCAACTCTTAATGCAAGAGTATAACTACACCATACAGTATAAAGAGGGAAAGTTACACGTGAAAGCAGATTGTCTCTCACGGTACCCAGTTGATGTTCCTTGTAATTGGAAGGCGAAGCCAGAAGAACTGGATCTAGACGATTCAGTCATCTTCCACGTCACCCAGCCGTGGGACTGGAAAAATGAGCAGAGAGAGGACCCAGAGTTAAACGTGGTCTACAATACGTTACGAGAGGATCCCGACGGTGCATATGGAAAACTATTCTGCATCGTTGGTGGTAAACTATTTGCTTGTGTTTATCTTGGCAGCTCCGTCCCTAAGTTTGTGAACGTAGTGCCTAAGCAGTTGATAGTGCCAGTCTTGAATCTATGTCATGACGATCCTGAGGCCGGTCACGATGGTCTGACGAAGACCTGGGAACGTGTCCGGAGGAAATTCTATTGGGACACAATGAAAACAGATACAGTAGACTATGTGAGATCGTGTCCGGTGTGTCAGGTGAACAAAAAGGGGAATGACACTCCAGAAGGCCTTCTTCAGGAGATGCCCACAGGAGAGCCATGCGAGAACTGGGGAATGGACTTATCGGTCCCCTTGTTCCTTCCACGGGTGGTGTGGAGTTTATCATACTAGCAGTTGACTACGCCACAAGGTTCTGCATCGCAAAAGCCACTAAAACCCAAACAGCAAGAGTAGTAAAAAATTTCATGAAAATAGAGCTGTTTGCGGTCGCGACGCCCAAGATTTTGATCACCGATCGAGGGACTCCCTTCACAGCGGAATCCACACAAGAATTTCTAGCCCAATTCGATATCCAACATCGAAAGACAACAGCATACCATCCGCAGACAGATGGATTAGCAGAAAGAACCAACCAGACAATAATGCAGACGGTAAAGAAATACCTAACGCGATTGGGCAAGTCATCTAGACGATGCAGTGAGTTCCTACAATAACTCAGTCCATGGTTCAACCAAGTTTACGCCATACCGGCTCCTGTATGGTAGAGAAAAACGTACCAAAGTCGACAACAAGGTGCCAGAGTGCCCTGTTTTCCCGGTCGAGAAGGAGGTAGAGACTCCTAAAGATTTCCTTCGTCGTAGAGACCAACGGTTAGCGAACTGGAATCTGCAACGAGCCCATCAGAGAAGGAAAAAGTACTTCGACCAGCATCATCGAGCTCCACACGAGTACAAAGTCGGTGATAAAGTGATGATTAGAGATATGAGAGTTAGACCTGGACAGTCTAAGAAATTGTTATCTGCATGGAAATTAGGCTACACAATCGTCGAAAAGTTATCCGACAATGTGTTTCTCCTAGGATTCCAAAACCATCACGGGAAATATGTTAAGGACTCCGTAAACGTAGCTAACATAAAGCCACAAGTAGAGTCACACCTGAGGACAGGTGATAGAGAAAAAGAAAGGGGGGAGATAACGAGACAGAGGTCATCGCGTACCTCGACTCCCAAGGAGAGATGAAGACAACCTCGAAAGCAGAACCCCAAACGAGGGACTTTGGATCGAGTCGGAAGAATCCGAAATTACACCAGAAGAAGTAGAAACATAGAGAGAAACATAGTAAACGCAGTGCCCTTACCTGCAGTGGCAATCCATAGAGATGTCAATCCGTTATGCGGAGAGAATTACAACGGTGACGACGATTTCATAGGCTACATAAGTGAATTGGAGGCAGACGATGCTAACGAAATAGAAATTCGAGCAGAGAGAAAAATAATGCCTCCAAAAGAGATAATTGGCATCCAAGAAGAGACAAAAGCAGTCCCAGAACAAATAATAACTCAACCAGCAGAAAGAAGAACGCCAAAATTCGCACAAAAACTGAATAAGTTTCAGTTAAACAACAAAAAAACGAAGAGACCACAATTCCATGTGGTTAAAGAGAAGAGAGAGACTCAAAGAGACATAGTGGCGCCACCAAACAATAGATGGGACGTCCCAGGCAAAGATAAGAGAGGTCAACCACCTCTCAACCAACTCACCCAAAACAAAGCAGACGACAGAGTCAAGAAAAGAACTGTGATACTGACCTACAAAACTCATCAATATGGGTGTGGTCATCGGTCATCTAGTTCCATCTCCAGGAGCGGGGATGCTGTCAGAACAAAGAAATTTGAGCCGAAAGGGAAACTTTCCCTAACAAGTTTTTCATTCTTTGTTATCTACATTGTTTTACTGCTCATACTAGCGTTCGTGACATCGTGTCAACAAGTGGTTTTATTTTTTGTTAAGTCTGTTTTTTCGTTTTTTCGGAAAAAGAGTTTATTTTTGCGGTTTCTGTCAAGGGTAATTACCTCCGTAACCTTAATAGGAGTCATCTTGGCGTGCAGAGTTTCACGTTGTCTTTTTAAATCTATTTTCTTCCTAAGAAAAAGTTTTGAGAGCGTGCTCGCGAGTGTCACCTCACCAAAGAAAGAAAGGCGTCGGCCATCTTCCAGAAGAAAAACTGTAAGTGACACTAACTTTTTAAGTCCTTCGCCCCGGCTAACAGGATGAACCAGCGTGAGCAGGCACACACAAGGGCTGTTTGGCGAGGTCGCCACCATAGAGCATGGTCAAGGTTGATGGCCCTGCAGACACCTGTAGCCATGCGAGAACCGTCGGGGATGTCCTGGACCGACAAAGGCAAGAAAGGGGTAGAAATGGTCCCCCCTGTGGAGGCCCCTCTGGTAGAAGAGGCGGCCAAAAGAGAAGGGGCTCCTGGCAATTTGCCTGAGGTCCCGAGACCCCCGGTGAAGGAGGAAAGAAGAGGTGAGGGAGGGGAAGGGGCCCCTAGACCTCACCATTCCAAAGAGAGAAGAGCCGCTGGACCTGAGTGGTCCGAGAGGAGAAGAGCTGGGGTTCCTGCCACTGCCAGCTGCGGAGCTCCTGGAAGGGACAGGTCAGCCAGCAGAAATAGACGCTCCACTGTCCCCAAGAGCAGCGGAAGAATTGCCAGTCCTCCTCCCTGAGGCAGTAGGGCCTGAGTTTGTCCGACCGGCCCTATTTTATGTCGCTGGTGATCATCAGCCGAGGCCACCATCATCGTCGGATCTTATCGATCTTGTGGCAACCTGGTCTGCTCCAATTTTAATTTTGATAGAGCAGACGAATTTCCCTATGGTGGTCTGCCTGACAGCTACAGTAGGCTGTTGGGACGAACGCCATTTTGGTGCCAGCAGACCTCTCACCATGAAGTCTATGGGTGAGAGGTCAGAAATGACCTCTGTCCCCTCCAGGTGGAGTTGCCTAGAGGTTTCCTGTGGCCTAGTCAACCACAGGATCTGGGCAGTTGGTTGTAGGCTTGAAGTGGGACAAGACCTGTGGGTGGAGGTCTGATTGACCTCCACTGTCCAGCCTGGACTTCTTCTTTTTGTGCCTTTGGCCTGTTGGCTTTGTGGCCTTTTTGTATATTTATGGGGGCTTGGCTGGATAAGGCATCCAGCCAAGTTGTGTGAATATCACTGCCTTTTCATCAATCGTCGCAAGTGTATAATTAAACACTTTTATTTATCATCACTTGCTGTGTCGTGTCTATTTCTTTGGGGAGTTACCGCGAGGGGGGTGGGTTTCTGGTTTGGGGAAACTCCACCGTCTTTTTCCGTCCTCTTTCGGCCGGTACTCGTGTCGGCTCGCGGTAGAAGGTCGGCGTGGCGGCGTGGTTTTTTGTCGTGTCCGTCGTGGGTGGCTCCTGGAGCCGACACATCATGAGGGGAACACCGTGTGGGAGACGGCTACGGGTACGGTCCCATCCCCATGAGGAGCCGGTCAGCGGTAAGTTTTCCGTCCATTTTGGGGGTGAATTTACTGGGGTTATTGTAACGGTCCGGCGGGACGTTACAATTGGTGGAGGCACTGGGTACCTGTACCCCGCCTCTCACACGGTGATTTACCGTGTATTCGACCGTTTAGTCGGTCGAGTCACCGTGCGGTGAGAGTACGCCACTGGGCGTGGACTTTGGTCCGTGGGACAGCGGCGGAAACCACCGTTTCACCGTTGATTTACCGTTGCTTACCATGGGGAGCAGACTTTGGTCCGTTGTTCCGTGGTGAACGGTAAATCTACCGTCGGTAACCGTATTTTTACCGTTGACATACCGTGGGGAACGGACTCCAGTCTGTTGCACCGTGGTTAACGGTAAATTTACTGTCGAATTACCGTGGGGCACGGACTACGGTCCATGGTACCGTGGTTTTCGGTGGTGTACGGTATTTTACCGCAAGTACACCGTGGTGTACGGACTTTCGTCCGTTGGGCCGCGGTAGAAAGTGGTAAAAGGTCTTTTACCGTGAAGTACACCTTGGGAAACGGACTCTTGCCCGTTAGACCGCAGTAGAAACCGGTAAAGGTAGACTCTGACCGTTCTTGACCGTGGGACACGGACTTTTGTCCGTGATACCGCGGTTTTGCACGGTTCCATCCGTTCGTTACGGTATATTATGGACTTTTGTCCGTGAGATTACCGTTTTCGACTGTGGAAACCCGAGATCTGGTGGCTTTGTCCAGATTTTACCGTTCGTTTACGGTGAAAAATGGAGTCAGCCCCAAAAGTACCGATGGGAGGTCGGGAACTTGGTGCAGATGAGGGTTTGGAGTTACGCGGCCGCGTAGTCGACCGTCCCCTTGTGGGGGCGGAAGGTGGGGATCCTCTGAAAACAGAGGGACCCAGCGGTAGCATAGACGGGAATTTCCCGGAGGACTGGGTCACGGTGCGGAAACGCCGCCGTGACATTCTTCCGGGAGAATACCCGTTAGAAGACAGTGGGTCCGATGGTGATCTCATCAGGGAGGACGAGCGGCCACGGCCGCTTGTCCAAGTTTCCACCGTCGCCCGTCCGGTTGGACGTGGTGATCAGCCCCGTAGGGACATGGTGGAAATCCCAAACGAGACTGCACGGGAGGGCCGGGCCTTTTTGGCCGGGCTATCCGAGCAGCAACTCATTGAGATTGCTTTCGGGATAGATGTCCTTCGGTTGGAAGGACGACTGTCCCGGTCAACGGTTGAGCCGAGGGTGGCAACTCGGTTCTCACTGTCGCCCGTGTTGGAAGGCGCACGGGGAGAGGGACCACCGGTACTTCCCCGGTTGGTACCTCCGCGGGTAGCACCCAGGCCATCTCCTCGGGGACTTGGCCGGAGAGCTCCTGCTGTGCCCGGACGGCAGCCGAGGGTTCAGATGATGATCCCCTCGGAAGCTGAGTCCGTGTCTGACGCTTCGGGGAACCGGAGCAGGCTGCCTCGCAGGGTTAGCGCCGCTGCTTGGACGCCCGCTCCAGCGGTTCCAGCAGAGGTTCAGGCGTTCGGGTTCTTTAACCCGGTCCACTCTTTTGCTCGTTACAACGGCAGAGAGGACTTGACGCCTTTTCTCCGCAAGTTCGAAGCGAAAGCCCAAGCTCAGCGCTGGACGGACGAGTCCCGATGCAGTTTCTTTACGTTTCTGCTGGACGGTCCGGCGGAAGAGTATTACGCCACGTTGGTGGAAACTCTTCCAGACCTAACCTGGACAGAGCTGAAGGATGCTATGCGTAGCCGCTTCAGCACCCGCAACCAGGCTCGCCTCTGTTTCGGTGAATTTGAGTCCATGAAACAGGGGGCTACCGAGTCTGTTCAGGCATTCTACTGGCGGTTCTTGGAACTGTCCGACCGAGTGTCTCCGGGCGAAGACGAGAGCTGTCGGCTCATTTGCTTCAAACGGAAACTCCAGACGGCCATCACTGATCAGTTGATCGGTTGCAAGGCCGGTACGGTGGAGGCATATGCCAGAAAGGCACGGCTGGTCGAAGCCGATTTGCTTCTAGTAGGTAAATTACCTACCCGTGCAAGAGGGGTTCCTCAGGACTGGGCTAACGCTCCGTCCTCCGCAACCACGGCTAGCTCTGGGAGCTCTGCCAAGGCCAAACAGGTGCGAAGGCTGCTGCACCATCCAAGTCGGACAAAGCAGGAGCCAAGACCGGAGGCAAGAAGAAGAAGACGGCAGGCTCTGGCGGAGGTCAGCCGGCGGCAACGCCTCCTAGTACGGACCGTACGGGAGATTCACTCCGGCGACTAGGTCCTTGTTTCGGGTGTAACCAGATGGGTCACCTGAGGAAGGATTGTCCGAAGGCTGCGGCCAAAGGACAAGTTGCCAGAGTGGTACCTGACGAGAGTCAGAGCCTCCAGCCAACCGCTGGCATTGCGCCGGTTTGGCTGGAGGGTCGTAAGTACCTGGCCACCGTTCATGATGGCCGGTTCTACTATCGACTCGTAGAGGACGAGGAGAAATCCTCGTTAAACCGCCGCCGATCGCCACCGAACTGAGTGGTGTGCGACCGGTAAAGCTTCAAAGCTCAGGTGCCTGTCACGGCCTGAGCTCTGAACGAGGGACGTACCTCTGGGCGGTCTCCAAATATGTGGATGTCCTGCGGAAGGCAGGGGTGCCTCTGGCGAGGTCTGCTGACCCGGAAATTACCCAGTGGGTATTTCCATCGCCATGCTCCACATTGGAGGCCGTGTGCAGAAAGCTGGATTGCTGGTTTGCCCCCTCACCCTATATGCCTAGTGGTGAGGTGCTGGATCGTGCGCTCATCGAGCAGGCGGGAGGAGTAGGTGTGCCCATACCTCATGTTGTGCCTGGGGAGTCGCTGGTTTCTGAGACTGTGCCCCAGTCTTCTGCACGTCTGGAATTACCGTCCGGTGTGGACGGTAAGGTGGACGGGAGGCAGAAGATCTATGGTGGGAGCCCGCAGGTACCCATCCCTGAGCTTCAGAGCCGGGCCTACAATGTAGGTTCACCAAGGGTGTGGGTGTCGATAGGCGATCGTCTGATGGAGATGATCGTAGACACCGGGGCCGACGTGTCGGTCCTAAGCATTACGGCGGCACAAGTGATGGAGTTGCCTATAGAGGAACTGGCGGTTCCTTCATTCCTTCTTGGAATGGGTGGGCACTCCATCGAGGTAGTAGGGGTCACAAATGTGGAATTGACCATCCACAAGAAAACCATCAAGGTGCCTCTCCTTTTGGTGAATTTTTGAATTTGAATTTGAAAAATTACTCTGCAAGCAGCCATAAAGGCCTATGGCAGAGGAACAAGATTCCAAGTGCAGCATAGAAAATGCATTGTCAAAACCAGAAAATATAAAAACCCTATTGATATAAACCCAACAACAATTTCAATATTTTTTAATGCTGCAAATATATGCATTGTCAAAACAAAACAAAATTATGACTCCCATAAAATACGTTTTTCCTGCACAAAATCCCCAGCAAGCGAGTTCCATTGTCGAATCGCCCTCGGGACAAATGACCAGTAATAAGAATCTGTTCGTGCAAAAATCTCTCCAACTTTGTTAGAGTGGTCACCCCTACCCAAATATAATGCCCTGCAAAGTTTACTTGAAGTAGGTTTAGGGCAAGAGCCTTCTAGCATTCGATTAAAGATATTAAGATTAAAATCTGAACGTCTTGCAAGTAAACTATCCCAACCAAGCTCTGAAAGCATTTTAGTTACACTGTCGGCATATCCATATTTACCACAAACAAACCTAGCAGCCCTGCGTTGGACCATTTCTATAGATTGAGCTAAGTCCTCAGTGTGGGGATTCCACACGGAGCTGCAGTATTCTAGATGGGGACGTACTAATGATTGATATGCTATACATTTTACCTCCCTGGGACACCTTCTTAGAACGCATTGACTAAACCTAAGCATCTGCATAGACTTGGAAATAATCTGTTCGACATGCAGCTTCCAAGAAAGTTTAGCTGTAATCGTTACCCCCAAATATTTATAAGAATTTACGTTATTAAGTGGAATGGCCCCTATCCTATATGGAAATATTATTGGATTCTTTCCCCTAGCTACCCTCATTACACAACATTTTCCCTTATTAAGTTGAAGTTGCCATTTAGAACACCATGCCTCTATTGCTTTCAAGTCACTATCAATAATATGGCAATCATTGTCAGAGGTAACCTCACGATAAATTATTGTATCATCTGCAAATAGCCGGCAATTGCTGCTAACTTGACTGCTGAGGTCATTGATATACAAAAGAAACAGAAGTGGACCCAACACACTACCCTGAGGAACCCCTGATGTAACCCCTATCCAGTCAGATTCAGACCCACCTGCAACAACCCTTTGTTTCCTATCACTCAAAAAAGAATGCACCCATTTATACACCTGTTCACCCAATCCATACCCACTAGTTTTTGTCATTAGTTTTGAGTGAGAAACTGTGTCAAATGCCTTGCAGAGATCAAGAAAAACCAAATCTATCTGACTGCCTTTGTCTAAAATTTTCTGAAGGTCATCAACTAAAAGAATAAGCTGGGTTTCACATGAGCGCCCCCTAAGAAACCCATGCTGGTTATCACACAAAAGATTGTTTTCCATAAGAAAATTCATTGAGGAGGAAAATATAATATGTTCAAGGACCTTGCAAACTATCGAGGTTAAAGACACGGGTCTGTAATTAGTTACCTGAGACTTGTCTCCTGATTTAAAAATTGGACTAACATTAGCTAATTTCAACATATCTGGTACAATACCTACATCTAAACTCTGTTGAAAAATTAACTGAAGGTATAGACCCAACTCTTGTGCAAGATTTTTAAAATGATAGCATACATCCCATCTGGACCACAGGTTTTATTTGAGTCTAATTTTAGAAGTTGCTTGACTATCCCATCTGCAGTTATTACAATTTGATCCATAAAAAGAGATGTTGAAGGAAAACCCTCATGTGGTATGCCATCATCAATTGTGAAGACCTTCTTGTATTGTTCATTTAATAAGGTAGCTTGCCCTACTGGATCTGAAACAAGCTTCCCATTTGTGTCAACCAGAGAAGGAATAGATTCTCTACTTCGCCTGGAGTTCTTGATGTAATGCCAAAATAATTTTGGGTCCGTTTTTAACCATTCTCCAAGCGTTTCTGTTTTAAAATTATTGTGAGCTAACAAGATTTCCCGTTTTGCTGCTGTGTGTGCAATACGGAATTCATTGCAATTCACTAATTTTGGGTGATTTCTAGCCCTATTCCTCCATAAGCGTTGCTTACGAAGAGCCCTTTTAACTTTGCTAGTGTACCATACTGGTGTGGCACAGTCTCTAACTACCTTGGTTGGAATAAAGGAGGAAGACCCATTTAAAATTAAACTATGAAATCGTGACCAATTCAAATTCACATTTTGAGGATGAAAACATTCTTTAAATTTATGAAAATTATCTATTATCAAATGTGACTTAAAACCATCCCAATTACATTTGTTAAAAAGAAACACTACTCTTTTAACCTCAGAAATTTTTTCCACACATGCATTAACATCACATAAGACAATCTGATGATCTGATGAGAGGGCGAAGCGTTGTTGGGCGTTGATCACGCCTCACGCTTCGGCTTGATGGTTGATATCGTGCACCGGAATGTTTACTTCCGGGAGGATGTCTGGACGGCACATCCAGACGCCCTCCAAGCTGCATTCACCGATCGAGCGCTTGCAGAACCTAGGGAGGTGGAAGCAATTCCATCGCCGATACCAGGGGCTTTGCCTCAGGGACGGCAACTCCCAGTGGATCCGCCTGCACTCGAGAAGGTTGACGGGTGGGTGAGCATCGTTTCACCAGAGCTGCCCGAGACCAGAACCTCTATCGGGCACGGAGAAGTTTGTTCTCTGCGACTGAGGGAGAATGTCTGGCTACCAGCCCACGTACGACGTGTCGTATCCGTGACGTTGGTAGAGCATGCCGGCCCTGGCCAGCTGCTTCTCGTGGAGCCGCACCGGAAAGCCTTGGGTGGACGTGGTGTGTAGGCCGTAGCAGGTATCGCTGCATCTAACCGGCTTGGCACGTATGATATCTGGCTTGAGAATGTGGGTAATGCACCTATTGCCCTGGAAACAGGAGAGGGTGTAGCCACGGCTCAAGCTGTGGAGGCTGCCATTGTGGTAGGGCTGGAAGAGCTGTCTAAGTTGAGAGGGGGAGACCCCACTCCGAAGACAGTTCGACCAGGGAAGTCCTCGTCTAAGTTGAGAGGGGCGTCTGGAAACGGACGCCAAGTGCTCAATGTGGCGACGGCTTCCACTCTCGAAGAGTGTCTTAAGATTGGTCCCAATCTGAAGCCTGAAGAGGCGAGACAGCATCGGGAGTTCCTGCTGGCACGCCGGGATCATTTCGCGTTCGACTTCACAGAGTTGGGTGAAACCTCTCTGGTCGAACATACGATTGACACCGGTGGGCAACCTCCAGTGCGTGAACGATTGCGTCGAACCGCTCCAGCGGCCAGAGCAGTCGAGAAAGAAGAGGTGGCGAAGATGTTGGATGCAGGGGTTATCCAACCTTCGCGTAGTACCTACGCTAGCCCTATCTTGCTTGTTCGCAAGAAGGATGGTGGCTTTCGTTTTTGCGTGGACTACCGGAAACTGAATGCCCAGACAAAGCTGGATCAGTATCCGTTGCCTCGCATCGATGATGCGCTCGACTCATTGGCCTGTGCGAAGTTCTTCGCTACCTTGGACTTGGCTAGTGGTTACTGGCAGGTTCGGATGGCTGAGCCAGACGTTGAGAAAACAGCATTCATTTGCTCTCAAGGTCTGTTTGAGTTCCGGAAAATGCCTTTCGGACTCTGTAATGCTCCAGCCACCATGCAGAGAGCACTAGACCTCTTATTGGCAGGACATAACTGGAAGACTTGTCTGGTGTACCTGGACGATATTATCGTCTTTGGGAACACTTTCGAGCAGTTTCTCGGGAGACTCTCCACTGTCTTTGGACTGTTACGAGGGGCGGAGCTGAAACTCCAGCCGAAGAAATGTTTCTTTGGCTTTAACAAAGTGCGTTATCTCGGTCACGTAGTAAGTGCCGAGGGAGGTGCTCCGGACCCGGATCTCGTGCGGGCAGTCCAGGAGTTTGATGTCCCGACGACAGTGACAGGCGTCCGCAGTTTTCTCGGACTTGCCGGTTACTATCGAAGGTTCATCAAGGACTTCGCCAAGGTGGCAAGGCCTTTGCACGATCTGATGAAGAAGGATGCGTCCTTCGAGTGGTCAGATCAGTGCAAACTAGCGTTTGCTCGGTTAAAGGCATTTTTAACCGAAGCGCCGGTACTCACCATGTACGATCCGCGTGGTGAGGTAATTATCCATACCGACGCTAGTGGGTACGGCTTGGGAGTCGTAGTCTACCAGAAGTTACCGGAGGACAGTGTCCCCCGTGTTCTGGCCTACGCAAGCCGACTCATGAAAGGGGCGGAAACACGGTATTCGGTCACCGAGCAGGAGTGCTTGGCGGTCATGTTTGCCGTTGGTAAATTCCGTCCTTACCTCTTTAACCGGGAGTTTGTGATCGTAACTGATCACCACGCTCTTTGCTATCTGCAGACAGCCAAAAACCTGCAAGGCAGGTTGGGGCATTGGCAGATGCAACTACAAGAGTACCGGTTTAAGGTTCAGTATAGGAAGGGAACACTGCACGTGGATGCCGACGCTTTGAGTCGGTATCCTGTTCGTGATGTGGCGGACCTTTCCTTACCTGAATACGTCGAAGCCGATGTAGGTGAGGTTATTTACCACGTCCGTTCCGAGGTGGATTGGGTCAAGGAGCAAGAGGCCGATGGCTGGTGCTCCAAAGTGAAGAGTGAAATCTTCCGTGACCCCAACTCGAACCTCCGGTTCAAGTTTGTGGTGGCAGATGACTTGTTGTTTGCCATCAGATCCATCCAGGATCGGTTGAGAACTGTGCTGGTAGTTCCGAAGTCATGCAGGGCTTTCTGTCTAAGGAAGCTACATGACATTCCCGAAGCTGGTCACTTCGGGATGTTTAAGACCTACCAGAGACTGCGCTCATGCTTCTACTGGATCGGTATGAAGCGGGACACTGCCGAATATGTTAAGTCATGTTTGGTGTGTCAGAGAGCGCGACAGTTCGCTCGAAGTCAGAGATTTCTCCAACCGATTGTGCCGGAATACCCAGTTGATACCTGGTTAATGGACTTCGTTGGACCGTTTCCTGCCTCCGTGGGTGGAGTCACCTATGTACTAATCATGGTTGACTATTTCACCCGGTACGGTGTGGCAAGGGCGGTACGAAGGGCCACGGCCGCCTGTGTGGTGAATTTTCTGAAGGACGAGATCCTTTCGTTGTATGGCACACCGAAAGCTCTTGTCTCGGATCGTGGGTCCCAGTTCTCCAGCAAAGTCCTGCTGAAGTTCCGGGAGCGCTACAATATAGCGCATCACTTCATGACGGCGTACCATTCGCAAGCTAATGGGCTTACGGAGCGTACGAATAAAACCGTAATGGAAACCATCAAGCGGTACCTTGATCCCCTCAAGGAACAGCGTGACAGGTGGGATAAATTACGGCCCGCCGTGTGGGCTTATAACACAGCTGTCCAGGAGAGTACGCAAGTCTCTCCGTATCAGTTGTTGTTCAGCCGTGAGCCTCGGTTGGAGATTAATAACCTCCTTCCAAACGGTCCAGTCCTCGACTTGCCTGACAAGCAAGCCGTGGAGGAGCAGGCTCGTCAACGTTCGACGGCTGCTCAGAAGAGGCAGAAGGAGCGGTATGACGCTGGTCGTGTGGAGCCTCCCCCGTATCAGCCTGGTGATCAGGTGTGGATAGGGGATCAGGCTGGGAAGCTCGGTCAGGCGAAGAAATGGAGCTTGGCCTATAAAGCTGAGAGGGGTATGGTGGTCACGCAGTATTCCGACCTGGTCTATGAGATAGAGTTCGTAGATGGGTATGGTCGGAAGGTGCGTGACCGGTTACATGTAGATAACCTTAAGCCGTACGTACCCACCTGTACCGTGAGGGAGGAAGATGGACTCGGAGTCTCTGACACCTCCTCCGGTACAGACAGCGATTCCACGGAGGCTTCGGCGCGGAGTGGGATGACTCCGGCGCTAAAGCCACCGTCCGTTTCTTCGCCGGAGTCTACCGACTCTGAGGCAGATAACCCCCCTCCACCTCGGTACAATCTCCGTCCGCAGAGACCGAGGGTGTATGAGGTGAGTGGGTTTGATGCTCGAATAGGAAGCCCCCCAGGAAGGCCCCTGCTGTGGGGTACTCTGTGGGAGTCCTTCCCGTGGTGGGAGAGAGCCGGCAGTCCGCTAGTTTGGGCGGACGGCTCGGAGAGGAGGCGGCCAGACATTGCGGTGTTTGGGGCCCGCCACGGTTTCAGTAGAAACCAAGGGCGGCCCATCACCAGGTGTCCAGCCAGAGGCCCGACTCCGTGCAAACTCCAATTACCGTCAATATAAGAGAATTGACGGTAAATGTCTCTACCCACCAGGTCCAGTCTTGGTGTAGGAGAATTCACCGTGTGTCTGCCCTAAAAAGGCAGACAACGGTGAAATCTCCATGGTGACCATGCATGAGGCGGCTGAAGATGTTTTAGCCGCTACTGCACAGCCATTAGCCGCTAAGACGGTGAATTTGGCGGCTAGGCGCCATCTTGTTTATAAACCTCTTAAAAAAAAACGCCGGCCGCACGTGGATTGAATAAATCACGAATTCACCGTCTGGAAAGCGTGCCCAGACTGGAAAGAGAGGGCAAAATTGATAAAGTAAGTCCCTCTAAGGGTATTTCCTTCTCCTGCCTGTTGGCAGTTCTCTTTTCGTTGTTAACGGTGTGTTTTACGGGCAATGATCGTATACACACGTGGTGGGAGTGGTTTCGCCGCCATGACTGTTGTCATGGTGGCCAAACCACTGGGGAAAGCACTTTTCCGGCGGGTTCATAATATTATGTAAAAGTAATAATAATTATGTAATCAAGAGCAAGTAAAGAGTTATATCTAAAATACATAAACCAGTGTCATAGTTGTGTATTCTGGACTATATTGGGTTTCTGTACTCCTAAAATAGAGGAGTATCCAGCAGAAGGTACTCAGACACAGCCTGAGTCCCTCTGCCTGGAGCCTCCAGCAACTCAACGAAAAGGACTAGAGTTACTTCGGCATCGTCACGCCCTATATCCAAAGATCCCTAGGAAAGACGGTCTTGTGACGTCCCGCCGGACCATCACAATACCCCAGTAAGCTCACCCCAAAAAACAGACGTAAACTTACCGCTCAACCGGCTCCTCACGGGGACGGGACCGTACCCGTAGCCGTCTCCCACATGGTGCTCCTAGGGTTGTGTCGGCCCCTGGAGCCACCCACGACGGACACAATGAAAGACCACGCCCCAATGGCGAAAATATCGCGGTAGAACACCGGTTCTACGGCGAGCCGACACGAGTTTCGGCCGAAAGAGGACGGTAAAGTACGGTGAAGATTCCCCAACCGGTAATCCCACCCCCCTCGCGGTACTCCCCAAGAAATGACACGGACACACAAAGTAAAAGATGAAAAAGTGTTTAATTCACACTTACGATGTATGATGATAAGGCAGTAACAATATTTACACAACTTGGCTGGATACCTTATCCAGCCAAGCCCCCATAAATATACAAAAAGGCAAAGTAGCCAACAGGCCAAAGGCACAAAAGATGATTAGATGCTGGACAGTGGAGGTCCTCTTGACCTCCACCCACAGGTCTAGTCTTATCCAGAGCCTACAAACAACTGCCCAGATCCTGTGGTTGACTAGGCCACAGGAAACCTCCAGGCAACTCCACCTGGAGGGGACAGAGGTCACTTCTGACCTCTCACCCATAGACTTCATGGTGAGAGGTCTGCTGGCACCAAAATGGCGTTCGACCTAACAGCGTACTGTAGCTGTCAGGCAGACCACCATAGGGAAATTCGTCTGCTCCAACAAAATTAAAATTGGAGCAGACCAGGTTGCCACAATCCTCTCAACTTCCCTGTTCCGTCTCGGGAACAGGTTAGTCAAGCCAGCCAGGATTGCTCCCCGAACCTGACCTTCTTAGGTACCGGACGGCTTCTCTGGCGGTGTCGCGAAAGTGGAGCCCATCCACTCCGCAGCCCACCGACGTGCCACCACAAGCACATCTGGGTGTTATGCCACCCAAAACCAGTATCGAAGACCGTCCCTCTAAGACGGCTTTCCTCCAGGGCTCAGAATTCCTCGAAAGGAATATCCTGGAGTTGCGGACGCGTGCGAAGCGTCCGACTTTTAGGAGGTCTACCAGGGCAACCGCGGGCTCGGTCTCGCACCCTGGTAGAGGCTCAGTAATAAACTGACCAGCCATACCTTCTAAGTCACATCCCAGCAAACGTTGGATGAATGGGGCTGCACGCCGGGCTAGACGAACTATCCCGGCATCTAGTCCCTCCACATCCAAAATAGCAAACGTTTGCTGGACCGGATTCACGACCATAACAACCGGAAAACCTCCACAACCAAACGCCACCACATGGCGCATGTTGTATGGCGGTAGCCTTGCTACCCACGGCTCCGGAAGTGGCTCATCCAGACGGTAGTAGCCGTGGTATTGGCAACCCTCCATTCCCGGCTGGTCCTGCCAGAGACCAAGCCGGTTATTCAGATACACCTCTGCATCTGAATACGGGGGCAATGCGCCAATACGCCGTCCCTCAGCCTCAGGCCTAGGGGAGGTTGACGTTTCAGGTCCTAGGGTATCGAATAACCCAGCCGCCATGGACCAGAGAGAAGGATGTACCCCCACTGGGGGTCACGGGGTCACGTTTTGTGGGAACACTGACTCCTGCAACCGAGGTTCCTTCGCCCTTAGGTGAGGGCAAAGTCACACGGTGCAGGGTTCCCACTGCTCGAACCCGCAGGCTCGAGACCGCATCCACCTTCGGGGAGGATGGAGGCGTGCCAACCAAAACGTCGTGCATCGACCTACCATCCATCCGCGCCGCCTCAACGGGACGGGTATGGACCGGTTGACTCCCGGCCGGCGTGCTTGCCTGAGCACGCCGGGACTCCTCCTTTTCCGCCACGACGCCTCCAGTTTCGGCTCCCTGGTGCCTACTACTGGAGGGTGTCGGACTCCCCTTCCTCTCACGCTTGGACCTTTTATGGTCCTTCTTCTTTTTCTTTTTCTTCCCGTGAGAGGAAGGTTGACCATGCGTCGGGTCAGACCTAACTGACCCCGACGACTTACTGGGCCGATCAGGCTTAGGCGGATGGTTAGCCCCCTTCGCCTTCTCGGACTCCTTCTTCGAAGGTTTTCCGGCCGGAGCCGTACTCTTCTTCGTATAAGTGCCCTTAGCCGAAGTGACAGTCGAGGAGGACTGTCCGGAAACAAATCTTCCTCGACCATCCCGAAGGAGAGACTTCTCCTTCGGTGCAAGAGTCGGCTGACTCTTGCCACCAGTCGCTTTGGCTTCCGCACGATGGGCTGGTGCACTGGAAGCCTGCATCGCCTCCCTCTCGGCGATTCGCTTCTGGCCAGCGATGGTCGTGGCACTCGCAATTGGCGGGACGCCACGACCGACAGGAGGTTCCCCTGTTTTGAGCGGACTCCGGGCGGGCATTCCCTGCAGGAGAGGGAACTCCGCAGCCCGGCGCTCAAACTCCTGCCGCTCACCTGCACCGACCGCACGAGCGATCTGTTGGTGCAGGCTCGCTGCTTGAGCTTGAAGCCATTTGAGCTTATCCTCTAAGCTCTCGGGCTTCCGAGGTTCGGAGGCCTTTCCTCGACCTGAGGACCTGGCCTTCTTACCTCTCGAGCTTTCAGCTACTGGTGGGGTGCGAGGGCGGGACCTTTTTTGTCCCTTGCCACCACCACCACTCACAGATTTCCCCGTTTTACCGGGAGCGTGTACTGGAGGCTGAGTAGCCTTCTTCTCCGCTCGCCGGTCCCTCTTCGGGTTGTCCGACCGCCAGCCGGAGGGGCCAGCTACTGCCACGGGCGAACCCGATCCAGCAGCCGGCTTCTCCGGCCAAGCAGCCCCTGAACAACCTTCAGGGTGGGCGAGAGTTTCTGCTCGAAGCCCCACAGCAGGCGTGAACTTTTTCAACGCCTCCTCCTTAGCTTTGAGCAGTGCCTCTCTCTCTCTGCGAGAGCCTTGGCTCCGGCAGTGATCATTGCGGCTCCGGACTTCTTCTTGCGCTTCTTTGCGCCGTCCTTCCTTACCTGCACGGTTGGAAACTCCCCGATGAAGCATCGACGGTCCCCGACCAGGAAGCCTCCTTCCTGGACCATGTCCCGTCGAGCTTCATCCAACCGATCCAAGCGGCCTTCTTCTTCGGCCAAGGACACAGCCACGGCCTCCGAAGACATTGGATCGGCGGGAAGAACTCCGGGGGATCCCGTCCCAGACGGTTTACCCTCGGAGGCCGAACTACTCCCGTCAGACTCCGAAGAGCCCTCTGAAGAGGCGTTACGGCTCCGCCACTGCCTTGAGGCGTCAACCACCGAATCAACGGTGGTTTCGACCACCATCTCCGTGTCAATAACTAAGGACGCTCCCAAAGAGACGTCCTCACTGTCCTCAACCACCCTAGACCAGTCTAGGAGGTCTCGAACAGACGGAGACCCGGATTCCGGGGTACCAGCGGTTACCACACCGGTAGCCGCTTTCCCACCATCAACGCCCGCTTCTGCATTCTCGCCAACCGGGAAAACTACCGCCGCCACCGACTGAACGGTGGTAGCAGCCGTATCCCTGGTGGGAGACTGCAGGTATCTGCCCCAGAAGGCTCCGACACCGGTCGGAGTCGACTGCGCAGACTCCGGACCTTCCACGGCTTCTGCCGCCGGGGAATCAACAGATTCCACGGTAGCATCCACCGTTTCCGGCCCGCCAGATGATGGGGAGCCCTCCGATCCCGACTCCAACAGCCTTGTATCCCCCGGATGCAGCGGGCTGAGGGAGGGGGATCGTTGGCCACTCCCGTCGCCTTCCTCCTTCTCCTTCTCCGTGGTGGACCTGTTAAAAAGGGAAGAAACCGTCAAAAACAAGTTTTCACCATGGAAAAGTGATTTCCACGGACTTTTACCGTGAGAATTCATGTTTTCACCGTCCAAAGTCGGTAACTCACGGTCAAAACCGTGTTTTACCACCTTCTTAAGGTGAAAACCACTTTTCCCCCTTTCGGAACCGGTAGAAAGGGTATTCCACGGGATTTCACCGTGCGAATCGCGGTTTCCACCGTCCAAAGTCGGTAAACCACGGTAAAAACCATGGCTGACCACCTTCGGACGGTGAAAACACCCTTTCACCGAGTTCCGACGGTTGGAAAGGGCATTGCACGGACTTCTACCATGCAAAATGCCGTTTTCACCGTCCAAAGTCGGCAATTCACGGTCAGAACCGTGTTTTACCGCCTTCGATCGGTGAAAACCACTCCCTGGCGGGCTTCTACCGTCCAAACACCGTCGAACTTGAGCCTTCCCAAGCGAAACGGCGCTCGGACAGGCGGAACCCGCCGGAAAAGTGCTTTCCATAGTGGCTTGGCCTCCATGACAACAGTCATGGCGGCTAAACCACTCCCACCACGTGTGTATACTGTCATTGACCGTAAAACACACCGTTAAGACATAAAAGAGAACTGCCAACAGGCAGGAGAAGGAAATACCCTTAGAGGGACTTACTTTTTTAAGTTTTCTTTTTTTTTCCAGTCTCAGCACGCTGTTGAGACGGTGAAAACGTGTAATTTTGGACACACGTGGTGCCGGCATCCGTTGTTTGTTTAATTTGCAAACAAGATGGCGCCTAGCCGCCAAATTCACCGTCTTAGCGGCTAATGGCCGTGCAGTAGCGGCTAGAACATCCCCAGCCGCCTCATGCACGGTCACCATGGAGATATCACCGTCGTCTGCCTGTTTAGGGGCAGATACACGGTGAATTCTCCTACACCAAGACTGGAACTGGTGGGAAGAGACATTTACCGTCAATTCTCTTATATTGACGGTAATTGGAGACTTCACGGAGGTTTTCACGGACGGATTTCTCCGTCCACGGACCGATTTTGTCGGACCTTGGACTGGACACCTGGGGATGGGCCGCCCTGGGCTTCTACCGAAACCGTAGCGGGCACCAAACACCGCAATGTCTTGCCGCCTCCTCTCCCAGCCGTCCGCCCATAGCAGCAAACTGCCGGCTCTACCCCACCACGGTAGGGGCACCCACAATGTACCCCACAACGTGATGCTTTCAATCCGAGGGTCATACCCACTCACCTCGAACACCCTCGGTCTCCGCGGACGGAGATTATACCGAGGAGGAGGGGGGTCATCTCCCTCGGAGGCGGTAGACTCCTGCGAAGAAACGGACGGTAGCTTTAGCGCCGGAGTCACTCCACTCCGCGCCGAAGCCTCCGTGGCATCGCTGTCTGTACCGGAGGAGGTGTCAGAGACTCCTAGTCCATCTTCCTCCCTCACAGTACAGGTGGGTATATATGGCTTCAGGTTATCGACATGAAACCGGTCGCGCACCTTCCGACCATACCCGTCTACGAATTCTATCTCCTAGACCAGGTCAGAATACCGCGCGACCACCGTACCCCTCTCAGCTTTATAAGCCAAGCTCCATTTCTTCGCCTGGCCGAGCTTCCCAGCCTGGTCTCTTATCCACACCGGATCTCCCGGCTGGTAAAGAGGAGGCTGCACACGGCCAGCGTCATACCGCTCTTTCTGCCTTCTTTGAGCAGCCGTCAAACGTTGACGAGCCTGCTCCTCCACGGCTTGCTGGTCGGGCAAGTCGCGGACTGGACCGCTCGGAAGGAGATTATCAATCTCCATCCGGGGCTCACGGCCAAATAACAACTGATACGGAGAGACTTGCGTACTCTCCAGGACAGCTGTGTTATAAGCCCACACGGCGGGCCGTAATTTATCCCACCAATCACGCTGTTCCTTGAGGGGATCAAGGTACCGCTTGATGGTTTCCATTACGGTTTTGTTCGTACGCTCCGTAAGCCCATTAGCTTGCGGATGGTACGCCGTCGTGAAGTGATGCGCTATATTATAGCGCTCCCGGAACTTCAGCAGGACTTTGCTGGAGAACTGGGACCCACGATCCGAGACAAGAGCTTTCGGTGTACCATACACCGAAAGGATCTCGTCCTTCAGAAATTTCACAACACAGGCGGCCGTGGCCCTTCGTACCGCCCTTGCCACACCGTACCGGGTGAAATAGTCAACCATGATTAGTACATAGGTGACTCCACCCACGGAGGCAGGAAACCGTCCAACGAAGTCCATTCCCCAGGTATCAACTGGGTACTCCGGCACATTCGGTTGGAGAAATCCCTGACTTCGCCAAACTGTCGCGATCTCTGACACACCAAACATGACTTAACATATTCAGCAGTGTCCCGCTTCATACCGATCCAGTAGAAGCGTGAGCGCAGTCTCTGGTAGGTCTTAAACATCCCGAAGTGACCAGCTTCTGGAATGTCATGTAGCTTCCTTAGACAGAAAGCCCTGCATGACTTTGGAACTACCAACACAGTTCTCAACCGATCCTGGATGGACCTGATGGCAAATAACAAGTCATCTGCCACCACAAACTTGAACCGGAGGTTCGAGTTGGGGTCACGGAAGATTTCACTCTTCACTTTGGAGCACCAGCCATCGGCCTCTTGCTCCTTGACCCAATCCACCTCAGAACGGATGTGGTAAATAACCTTACCTACATCGGCTTCGACGTATTCAGGTAAGGAAAGGTCCGCCACATCACGAACAGGATACCGACTCAAAGCGTCGGCATCCACGTGCAGTGTTTCCTTTCTATACTGAACCTTAAACCGGTACTCTTGAAGCTGCATCTGCCAACGCCCCAACGTGCCTTGCAGGTTTTTGGCTGTCTGCAGATAGCAAAGAGCGTGGTGATCAGTTACGATCACAAACTCCCGGTTAAAGAGGTAAGGACGGAATTTACCCACGGCAAACATGACCGCCAAGCACTCCTGCTCGGTGACCGAATACCGTGTTTCCGCTCCTTTCATGAGTCGGCTTGCGTAGGCCAGAACACGGGGGACACTGTCCTCCGGTAACTTCTGGTAGACTACGACTCCCAAGCCGTACCCACTAGCGTCGGTATGGATAATTACCTCACCACGCGGATCGTACATGGTGAGTACCGGCGCTTTGGTTAAAAATGCCTTTAACCAAGCAAACGCTAGTTTGCACTGATTCGACCACTCGAAGGACGCATCCTTCTTCGTCAGATAGTGCAAAGGCCTGGCCACCTTGGCGAAGTCCTTGATGAACCTTCGATAGTAACCGGCCAGCCCGAGAAAACTGCGGACGCCTGTCACTGTCGTCGGGACATCAAACTCCTGAACTGCCCGCACGAGATCTGGGTCCGGAGCAACTCCCTCGGCACTTACTACGTGACCGAGATAACGCACTTTGTTAAAGCCGAAGAAACATTTCTTCGGCTGGAGTTTCAGCTCCGCCCCTCGTAACAGTCCAAGGACAGTGGAGAGTCTCTCGAGAAACTGCTCGAAAGTGTTCCCAAAGACGATAATATCGTCCAGGTACACCAAACAAGTCTCCCACTTATGTCCTGCCAATAAGAGGTCTAGCACTCTTTGCATGGTGGCTGGAGCATTACAGAGTCCGAAAGGCATTTTCCGGAACTCAAACAGACCTTGAGAGCAAATAAATGCCGTTTTCTCAACGTCTGGCTCAACCATCCGAACCTGCCAGTAACCACTAGCCAGGTCCAAGGTAGCGAAGAACTTCGCACCGGCCAATGAGTCGAGCGCATCATCGATGCGAGGCAACGGATACTGATCCAGCTTTGTCTGGGCATTCAGTTTCCGGTAGTCCACGCAAAAACGGAAGCCACCATCCTTCTTGCGGACAAGCAAGATAGGGCTCGCATAGGGACTACGCGAAGGTTGGATAACCCCTGCATTCAACATCTTCGCCACCTCTTCTTTCTCGACTGCTCTGGCCGCTGGAGCGGTTCGACGCAATCCTTCACGCACAGGAGGTTGCCCACCGTTGTCAATCGTATGTTCGACCAGAGAGGTTTCACCCAACTCTGTGAAGTTGAATGCGAAATGATCCCGGCGTGCCAGCAGGAACTCTCGAAGCTGTCTCGCCTCTTCAGGCTTCAGATTGGGACCAATCTTAAGACACTCTTCGAGAGTGGGAGCCGTCGCCACATTGAGCACTTGGCGTCCGTTTCCGTACGCCCCTCTCAACTTAGACGAGGACTTCCCTGGTCGAACCGTCCTCTGAGTGGGGTCTCCCTCTCTCAACTTAGACGGCTCTTCCAGCCCTACCACAATGGCAGCCTTCACAGCTTGAGCCGTGGCTACACCCTCTCCTGTTTCCAGGGCAATGGGTGCATTCCCCAAATTCTCAAGCCAGATATCGTACGTGCCAAGCCGGTTAGCTGCAGCGATACCTGCTACTGCCAACACACCACGTCCACCTAAGGCTTTCCGGTGCGGCTCCACGAGAAGCAGCTGGCCAGGGCCGGCATGCTCTACCAACGTCACGGATACGACACGTCGTACGTGGGCTGGTAGCCAGAAATTCTCCCTCAGTCGCAGAGAACACACTTCTCCGCGCTTGATAGAGGTTCTGGTCTCGGGCAGCTCTGGTGAAACAATGTTCACCCACCCATCAACCTTTTCGAGTGCAGGCGGATCCACCGGGAGTGGCCGTCCCTGAGGCAAAGCCCCTGGTATCGGCGATGGAATTGCTTCCACCTCCCTAGGTTCTGCAAGCGCTTGATCGGTGAATGCAGCTTGGAGGGCGTCTGGATGTGCCGTCCAGACATCCTCCCGGAAGTAAACCTTCCGGTGCACGATATCAACCATCAAGCCGAAACGTGAGGCGTGATCAACGCCCAACAACGCTTCGCCCTCTCCTTTCACCAAAAGGAGAGGCACCTTGATGGTTTTCTTGTGGATGGTCAATTCCACATTTGTGACCCCTACTACCTCGATGGAGTGCCCACCCATTCCCAGAAGGAATGAAGGAACCGCCAGTTCCTCTATAGGCAACTCCATCACTCGTGCCGCCGTAATGCTTAGGACCGACACGTCAGCCCCGGTGTCTACGATCATCTCCATCAGACGATCGCCTATCGACACCCACACCCTTGGTGAACCTACATCGTAGGCCCGGCTCTGAAGCTCAGGGATGGGAACCCGCGGGCTCCCACCATCGATCTTCTGCCTCCCGTCCACCTTACCGTCCACACCGGACGGTAATCCCAGATGTGCAGAAGACTGGGGCACAAACCAGAGACTCCCCAGGCACAGCATGAGGTATAGGCACACCAACTCCTCCCGCCTGCTCGATGAGCGCACGATCCAGCACCTCACCACTAGGCATATAGGGTGAGGGGGCAAACCAGCGATCCAGCTGGCTGCACACGGCCTCCAATGTGGAGCATGGCGATGGAAATACCCACTGGGTAATTTCCGAGTCCGCAGACCTCGCCAGAGGCACCCCTGCCTTCCGCAGGACATCCACATATTTGGAGACCGCCCGGAGGTACGTCCCTCGTTCAGAGCTCAGGCCGTGACAGGCACCTGAGCTTTGAAGCTTTACCGGTCGCACACCACTCAGTTCGGTGGCGACCGGCGGCGGTTTAACGAGGATCTCTCCTCGTCCTCCACGAGTCGATAGTAGAACTGGCCATCGTGAACGGTGGCCAGGTACTTCCGACCCTCCAGCCAAACTGGCGCAATGCCAGCGGTTGGCTGGAGGCCCTGACTCTCGTCAGGTACCACTCTGGCAACTTGTCCTTTGGCCGCAGCCTTCGGACAATCCTTCCTCAGGTGACCCATCTGGTTACACCCGAAACAAGGACCTAGTCGCCGGAGTGAATCTCCTGTACGGTCCGTACCATGAGGCGTTGCCGCCGGCTGACCTCCACCAGAGCCTGCCGTCTTCTTCTTCTTGCCTCCGGTCTTGGCTCCTGCTTTGTCCGACTTGGAAGGTGCAGCAGCCTTCGCACCCATTTGGCTCGAAGATGAAGCCTTGGCAGAGCTCCCAGAGCTAGCCGTGGTTCCGGAGGACGGAGCGTTAGCCCTGTCCTGAGGAACCTCTCTTGTACAGGTAGGTAATTTACCTACCAGAATCAAATCGGCCTCTACCAGCCGTGCCTTTCGGGTATATGCCTCCACCTTACCGGCCTTGCAAACGATCAACTGATCAGTGATGGCCGTCTGGAGTTTCCATTTGAAGCGAATGAGCCGACAGCTCTCGTCTTCGCCCGGAGACACTCGGTCGGACAGTTCCAAGAACCGCCAGTAGAATGCCTGAACAGACTCGGTAGCCCCCTGTTTCATGGACTCGAATTCGCCGAAACAGAGGCGAGCCTGATTGCTTGTGCTGAAGCGGCTACGCATAGCGTCCTTCAGCTCAGTCCAGGTCAGGTCTGGAAGAGTTTCTACCAATGTGGTGTAGTACTCTTCCGCCGGACCGTCCAGCAGAAACGTAAAGAAACTGCATCGGGACTCGTCCGTCCAGTGCTGAGCTCGGGCTTTCGCTTCGAACTTGCGGAGAAAAGGCGTCAAGTCCTCTCTGCCGTAGTAACGAGCAAAAGAGTGGACCGGGTTAAAGAACCCGAACGCCTGAACCTCCGCTGGAACCGCTGGAGCGGGCGTCCAAGCAGCGGCGCTAACCCTGCGAGGCTGCCTGCTCCGGTTCCCCGAAACGTCAGACACGGACTCAGCTTCCGAGGGGATCATCATCTAAACCCTCGGCTGCTGTCCGGGTACAGCAGGAGCTCCCCGGCCAAGTCCCCGAGGAGATGGCCTGGGTGCTACCCGCGGAGGGACCAACCGGGGAAGTACCGGTGGTTCCTCTCCCCGTGTGCCTTCACGCACGGGCGACAGTGAAAACCGAGGTGCCACCCTCGGCTCAACCGATGACCGGGACAGTCGTCCTTCCAACCGAATGACATCTATCCCGTAAGCAATCTCAACAAGTTGCTGCTCGGATAGCCCGGCCAAGAAGGCCCGGCCCTCACGTGCAGTCTCGTTCGGGATTTCCACCATGTCCCTACGGGGCTGATCGCCACGTCCAACCGGACGGGCGACGGTGGAAACTTGGACAAGCGGCCGTGGCTGCTCGTCCTCCTCGGTGAGATCACCGTCGGACCCACTGTCTTCCAACGGGTATTCTCCCGGAAGAATGTCACGGCGGCGTTTCCGCACCGTGACCCAGTCCTCCGGGAAATCCCCGTCTACGCTACCGCTGGGTCCCTCTGTTTCCAGAGGATCCCCGCCTTCCACCCTCACAAGGGGACGGTCGACTACGCGGCCGCGTAACTCTAGACCCGCATCTGCACCAAGTTCCCGACCTCCCGTCGGTACTTTTGGGGCTGACTCCATTTTTCACCGTAAACGAACGGTAAAATCTGGACAAAGCCACCAGATCTCGGGTTTCCACCGTCGTAAACGGTAATCTCACGGACAAAAGTCCGTAAAATACCGTAATGAGCGGATGGAACCGTGCGAAACCGCGGTATCATGGACAAAAGTCCGTGTCCCACGGTAAGGAATGGTCAGAGTTTGACTTCACCGGTTTCGACCGCGGTATAACGGACAAAAGTCCGTCTCTCACGGTGTACTTCACGGTACAAGACCTGTTGCCACTTTCTACCGCGGATCAACGGACAGAAGTCCGTACACCACAGTGTACTTGCGGTAAGATACCGTACACCACCGAAAACCACGGTACCACAGACCGTAGTCCGTGCCCCACGGTAATTCGACGGTACCAATACGGTAACCGACGGTAAATTTACCGTTAACCACGATACAACGGACCAGAGTCCGTCCCCCACGGTAAACAACGGTAAATCAACGGTGAAACGGTGGTTTCCGCAGCTGTCCCACGGACCAAAGTCCGCACCCAGTGACGTACTCTCACCGCACGGTGATTCGACCAACTAAACGGTCGAATTCACGGTAAATCACCGTGCGAGAGGCGGGGTACAGGTACCCGGCGCCTCCACCAATTGTGACGTCCCGCCGGACCGTCACAATACCCCAGTAAGCTCACCCCAAAAAACATACGTAAACTTACCGCTCAACCGGCTCCTCACGGGGACGGGACCGTACCCGTAGCCGTCTCCCACACGGTGCTCCTAGGATTGTGGCCGCTCCTGGAGCCACCCACGACGGACACGACGAAAGACCACGCCGCCACGCCGAACGACACCGGTTCTACCGCGAGCTGACACGAGTTCCGGCCGAAAGAGGACGGTAAAGGACGGTGAAGAATCCCCAACCGGTAATCCCACCCCCCTCGCGGTACTCCCCAAGAAATGACACGGACACACAAAGTAAAAGATGAAAAAGTGTTTAATTCACAATTACGATGTATGATGATAAGGCAGTAACAATATTTACACAACTTGGCTGGATACCTTATCCAGCCAAGCCCCCATAAATATACAAAAAGGCAAAGTAGCCAACAGGCCAAAGGCACAAAAGATGATTAGATGCTGGACAGTGGAGGTCCTCTTGACCTCCATCCACAGGTCTAGTCTTATCCAGAGCCTACAACCAACTGCCCAGATCCTGTGGTTGACTAGGCCACAGGAAACCTCCAGGCAACTCCACCTGGAGGGGACAGAGGTCACTTCTGACCTCTCACCCATAGACTTCATGGTGAGAGGTCTGCTGGCACCAAAATGGCGTTCGTCCCAACAGCCTACTGTAGCTGTCAGGCAGACCACCATAGGGAAATTCGTCTGCTCCAATAAAATTAAAATTGGAGCAGACCAGGTTGCCACAGTCTTTTTGTGGGCCGTGCCAGGCAAGGCAAGTAAATGTCGCGCCCGGTAAACCCAACACCCAGAGGTTCAACAGCAATAGAGGCTGGCCCGCAGCAGTCGACAACAGAGTCGACCCCGGCACCACCGATTCTTCAGAGGGAACAACGTCGTCAATGAGGACGAAGTTCCTCACGAGTCGTCGGTAATAGAGCCAAAGGTACAAGAGGTGGGCCAGTCACGTCACAATTATTAGTCTTTCAAACGTTTGACTTTCAAATGTTAGACATTCAAACGTTAGACTTTCTAACTTTAAAGTTTTAAACATTAGACTTTCAAATGTTAGACTTTCAAATGTTACTTTCAAACGTTAGACTTTCAAACGTTAGACTTTCAAGCGTTAGACTTTCAAATGTTAGACTTTCAAACGTTAGACTTTCAAATGTTAGACTTTTAAATTGTGAGACTTTCTAACATTAAACTTTTAAACATTAGACTTTCAAATGTTACACTTTCAAATGTTACACTTTCAAATGTTAGACTTTCAAATGTTAAACTTTCAAATGTTAGACTTTCAAATGTTACACTTTCAAATTTTTTCACTTTCAAACATTAGACTTCAAACATTAGACTTTCAAACATTAGACTTTCAAAAGTTAGACTTTCAAAAGTTAGACTTTCAAAAGTTAGACTTTCAAAAGTTAGACTTTCGAAAGTTAGACTTTCAATCGTTAGACTTTCAAACGTTAAACTTTCAAACGTTAAACTTTCAAACGTTGGACTTTCAAACGTTAGACTTTAAAACATTAGACTTTCAAAAGTTAGGCTTTCAATTGTTAGACTTTCAAACGTTGGACTTTCAAACGTTAAACTTTCAAATGTTAGACTTTCAAAAGTGAGGCTTTCAATTGTTAGACTTTCAAATGTTAGACTTTCAAATGTTAGACTTTCAAATGTTAGACTTTCAAATGTTAGACTTACAAATGTTAGACTTTCAAATGTTAGACTTTCAAACGTTAGACTTTCAAACGTTAGACTTTCAAACATTAGACTTTCAATTATTAGATTTTCAAATGTTATACTTTCAAACATTAGATTTTCTAATGTTAGACTTTCAAACATTAGATTTTTAATTGTTAAACTTTCAAACGTTAGCCTTTCAAAAGTTAGGCTTTCAAATGTTAGACTTTAAAATGTTAGACTTTAAAACGTTACACTTTCAAATGTTAGACTTTCAAATGTTAGACTTTCAAATGTTAGACTTTCAAATGTTAGACTTTTAAATGGTAGACTTTCAAACGTTAGATTTTCAAACGTTAGACTTTCAAATGTAAGACTTTCAAACGATAGACTTTCAAACATTAGACTTTCAAACATTAGACTTTCAAACGTTAGACTTTCAAATATTAGACTTTTAAATTGTTAGACTTTCTAACGTTAAACTTTTAAACATTAGACTTTCTAATGTTAGACTTTCAAATTTTAGACTTTCAAATTTTAGACTTTCAAATTTTAGACTTTCAAATTTTAGACTTTCAAATTTTAGACTTTCAAAGGTTACACTTTCAAATGTTAGACTTTCAAATTTTTTCACTTTCAAACATTAGACTTTGAAACATTAGACTTTGAAACATTAGACTTTGAAACATTAGACTTTGAAACATTAGACATTGAAACATTAGACATTGAAACATTAGACTTTGAAACATTAGACTTTGAAACATTATACTTTGAAACATGAGATTTTGAAACATTAGTCTTTCCAACATTAGACTTTCAAAAGTTAGACTTTCAAAGGTTAGACTTTCAAACGTTAGACTTTCAAACGTTAGACTTTCAAACGTTAGACTTTCAAATGTTAGACTTTCAAACATTAGATTTTTAATTGTTAAACTTTCAAACATTAGACTTTCAAACATTAGACTTTCAATTATTAGATTTTCAAATGTTATACTTTCAAACGTTAGATTTTCTAATGTTAGACTTTAAAACATTAGTCTTTTCAACATTAGACTTTCAAACGTTAGTCTTTCAAAGGTTAGACTTTCAAAAGTTAGACTTTAAAATGTTAGACTTTCAAACATTAGATTTTTAATTGTTAAACTTTCAAACATTAGACTTTCAAACATTAGACTTTCAATTATTAGATTTTCAAATGTTATACTTTCAAACGTTAGATTTTCAAACGTTAGACTTTCAAACGTTAGACTTTCAAACGTTTGACTTTCAAATGTTAGACTTTCAAATTTTAGACTTTCAAAGGTTACACTTTCAAATGTTAGACTTTCAAATTTTTTCACTTTGAAACATTAGAATTTGAAACATTAGACTTTGAAACATTAGACTTTGAAACATTAGACTTTGAACCATTAGACTTTGAAACATTAGACTTTGAAACATTAGACTTTGAAACATTAGACTTTGAAACATTAGACTTTGAAACATTAGTCTTTCTAACATTAGACTTTCAAACGTTAGACTTTCAAAGGTTAGACTTTCAAAGGTTAGACTTTCAAACGTTAGACTTTCAAATGTTAGACTTTCAAACGTTAGACTTTCAAACGTTAGACCTTCAAACATTAGACTTTCAAACGATAGACTTTCAAATGTTAGACTTTTAAATTGTTAGACTTTCTAACGTTAAACTTTTAAACATTAGACTTTCAAACATTAGACTTTCAAACGTTGGACTTTCAAACGTTGGACTTTCAAATGTTATACTTTCAAACGTTAGACTTTCAAACGTTAGACTTTCAAACGTTAGACTTTCAAACGTTGGACTTTCAAACGTTAAACTTTCAAACGTTAGCCTTTCAAAAGTTAGGCTTTCAAATGTTAGACTTTCAAATGTTAGACTTTCAAATGTTAGACTTTCAAATGTTAGACTTTCAAATGTTAGACTTTCAAATGTTAGACTTTCAAATGGTAGACTTTCAAACATTAGATTTTCAAACGTTAGACTTTCAAACGTTAGACTTTCAAACGTTAGACTTTCAAACGTTAGACTTTCAAACGTTAGACTTTCAAACATTAGACTTTCAAACGTTAGACTTTCAAATGTTAGACTTTTAAATTGTTAGACTTTCTAACGTTAAACTTTTAAACATTAGACTTTCAAATGTTAGACTTTCAAAAGTTAGACTTTCAAAGGTTAGACTTTCAAATGTTAGACTTTGAAACATTAGTCTTTTCAACATTAGACTTTCAAACGTTAGACTTTCAATGGTTAGACTTTCAAAGGTTAGACTTTCAAACTTTAGACTTTCAAACGTTAGACTTTCAAACGTTAGACTTTCAAATGTTAGACTTTCAAACATTAGATTTTTAATTGTTAAACTTTCAAACATTAGACTTTCAAACATTAGACTTTCAATTATTAGATTTTCAAATGATATACTTTCAAATGTTAGATTTTCAAACGTTAGACTTTCAAACGTTAGACTTTCAAAAGTTAGACTTTCAAACGTTAGACTTTCAAATGTTAGACTTTGAAACATTAGTCTTTTCAACATTAGACTTTCAAACGTTAGTCTTTCAAAGGTTAGACTTTCAAACGTTAGACTTTCAAATGTTAGACTTTCAAACATTAGATTTTTAATTGTTAAACTTTCAAACATTAGACTTTCAAACATTAGACTTTCAATTATTAGATTTTCAAATGTTATACTTTCAAACGTTAGATTTTCAAATGTTAGACTTTCAAACGTTAGACTTTCAAACGTTTGACTTTCAAATGTTAGACTTTCAAATTTTAGACTTTCAAAGGTTACACTTTCAAATGTTAGACTTTCAAATTTTTTCACTTTGAAACATTAGAATTTGAAACAATAGACTTTGAAACATTAGACTTTGAAACATTAGACTTTGAACCATTAGACTTTGAAACATTAGACTTTGAAACATTAGACTTTGAAACATTAGACTTTGAAACATTAGTCTTTCTAACATTAGACTTTCAAACGTTAGACTTTCAAAGGTTAGACTTTCAAAGGTTAGACTTTCAAAGGTTAGACTTTCAAACGTTAGACTTTCAAATGTTAGACTTTCAAACGTTAGACTTTCAAACGTTAGACCTTCAAACATTAGACTTTCAAACGATAGACTTTCAAATGTTAGACTTTTAAATTGTTAGACTTTCTAACGTTAGACTTTCAAATGTTAGACTTTCAAACGTTAGACTTTCAAACATTAGACTTTCAATTATTAGATTTTCAAATGTTATACTTTCAAACATTAGATTTTCTAATGTTAGACTTTCAAACATTAGATTTTTAATTGTTAAACTTTCAAACGTTAGCCTTTCAAAAGTTAGGCTTTCAAATGTTAGACTTTCAAATGTTAGACTTTCAAATGTTAGACTTTCAAATGTTAGACTTTCAAATGTTAGACTTTCAAATGTTAGACTTTCAAATGTTAGACTTTCAAATGTTAGACTTTCAAATGTTAGACTTTCAAAAGTGAGGCTTTCAATTGTTAGACTTTCAAATGTTAGACTTTCAAATGTTAGACTTTCAAATGTTAGACTTTCAAATGTTAGACTTTCAAATGTTAGACTTTCAAACATTAGACTTTCAATTATTAGATTTTCAAATGTTATACTTTCAAACATTAGATTTTCTAATGTTAGACTTTCAAACATTAGATTTTTAATTGTTAAACTTTCAAACGTTAGCCTTTCAAAAGTTAGGCTTTCAAATGTTAGACTTTCAAATGTTAGACTTTCAAACGTTAGATTTTCAAACGTTAGACTTTCAAACATTAGACTTTCAATTATTAGATTTTCAAATGTTATACTTTCAAACATTAGATTTTCTAATGTTAGACTTTCAAACATTAGATTTTTAATTGTTAAACTTTCAAACGTTAGCCTTTCAAAAGTTAGGCTTTCAAATGTTAGACTTTAAAATGTTAGACTTTAAAACGTTACACTTTCAAATGTTAGACTTTCAAATGTTAGACTTTCAAATGTTAGACTTTCAAATGTTAGACTTTCAAATGGTAGACTTTCAAACGTTAGATTTTCAAACGTTAGACTTTCAAACGTTAGACTTTCAAACGTTAGACTTTCAAACGTTAGACTTTCAAACGTTAGACTTTCAAACGTTAGACTTTCAAATGTTAGACTTTCAAACATTAGACTTTCAAACGTTAGACTTTCAAATGTTAGACTTTTAAATTGTTAGACTTTCTAACGTTAAACTTTTAAACATTAGACTTTCAAATGTTAGACTTTCAAATTTTAGACTTTCAAATTTTAGACTTTCAAAGGTTACACTTTCAAATGTTAGACTTTCAAATTTTTTCACTTTCAAACATTAGACTTTGAAACATTAGACTTTGAAACATTAGACTTTGAAACATTAGACTTTGAAACATTAGACTTTGAAACATTAGACTTTGAAACATTATACTTTGAAACATGAGACTTTGAAACATTAGTTTTTCCAACATTAGACTTTCGAACGTTAGACTTTCAAACGTTAGACTTTCAAATGTTAGACTTTGAAACATTAGTCTTTTCAACAATAGACTTTCAAACGTTAGACTTTCAAAGGTTAGACTTTCAAAGGTTAGACTTTCAAACATTAGACTTTCAAACGTTAGACTTTCAAACGTTAGACTTTCAAACGTTCGACTTTCAAATGTTAGACTTTCAAACATTAGATTTTTAATTGTTAAACTTTCAAACATTAGACTTTCAAACATTAGACTTTCAATTATTAGATTTTCAAATGATATACTTTCAAATGTTAGATTTTCAAACGTTAGACTTTCAAACGTTAGACTTTCAAACGTTAGACTTTCAAACGTTTGACTTTCAAATGTTAGACTTTCAAATTTTAGACTTTCAAAGGTTACACTTTCAAATGTTAGTCTTTCAAATTTTTTCACTTTGAAACATTAGAATTTAAAACATTAGACTTTGAAACATTAGACTTTGAAACATTAAACTTTGAACCATTAGACTTTGAAACATTAGACTTTGAAACATTAGACTTTGAAACATTAGACTTTGAAACATTAGTCTTTCTAACATTAGACTTTCAAACGTTAGACTTTCAAAGGTTAGACTTTCAAAGGTTAGACTTTCAAACGTTAGACTTTCAAATGTTAGACTTTCAAACATTAGACTTTCAAACGTTAGACTTTCAAACATTAGACTTTCAAACGATAGACTTTCAAATGTTAGACTTTTAAATTGTTAGACTTTTTAACGTTAAACTTTTAAACATTAGACTTTCAAATGTTAGACTTTCAAATGTTAGACTTTCAAATGTTAGACTTTCAAATGTTAGACTTTTAAACGTTACTTTCAAACGTTAGACTTTCAAACGTTAGAATTCCAAACGTTAGACTTTCAAACGTTAGACTTTCAAACGTTAGACTTTCAAACGTTAGACTTCTAAACGTTAGACTTTCAAACATTAGACTTTCAAACATTAGACTTTCAAACATTAGACTTTCAAACATTAGACTTTCAAACATTAGACTTTCAAACATTAGACTTTCAAACATTAGACATTCAAACATTAGACTTTCAAACATTAGACTTTCAAACATTAGACTTTCAAACATTAGACTTTCAAACATTAGACTTTCAAACATGAGACTTTCAAACATTAGACTTTCAAACATTAGACTTTCAAACATTAGACTTTCAAACATTAGACTTTCAAACATTAGACTTTCAAACATTAGACTTTCAAACATTAGACTTTCAAACATTAGACTTTCAAATGTTAGACTTTCAAATCTTAGTCTTTCAAACATTTGACTTTCAAATGTTAGACTTTCAAATGTTAGACTTTCAAAAGTTAGACATTAAAATGTTAGATTTTCAAACATTAGACTTTCAAACGTTAGACTTTCAAATGTTAGACTTTCAAACGTTGGACTTTCAAACGTTGGACTTTCAAACGTTAGACTTTCAAACGTTACTTTCAAACGTTAGAATTTCAAACATTAGACTTCCAAATGTTAGACTTTCAAATGTTAGACTTTCAAACATTAGACTTTCAACTGTTAATCTTACAAACGTTTGCCTTTCAAATGTTAGACTTTCAAACGTTAGACTTTCAATTTAGTCTTTCAATTATGTGACACCCTGTAGAAACAGAAGGTGAAACACTTAAGTCAAAATTCAGGCTTGACAGTAAGGCACCCTTTGGTGCACAGATGTTTGGACATGGGTGGCCCGAATTCTAGAGAATTCGTGGAACCAAGTCCGACCGTGAAAAAATTGGAAATAAGTTCAAAAAATATTTCTGATTATGATTTAGTACCCCCGGCCCAGGGCAATGATTGGCCCAGTTGGTCAATCATTAAGCTCTGAGGTGACAGTTGCCACTCCCAGGAGACCGGACAAGTCAGCCTGAGACTTGAGTGGGAGGACAGTCAGAGTTTAGAGACTGATTAGGACAGTCAGAATTTAGAGTCGAAACGAGTAAGTCTTGTTTAGAGTTGGTCTTGAGAATTCAAGAAGTACCCCTGAACCAGAGTCTGGAGTTCAGAGAGTAAAGATCTGACTTAGAGAATAATATTATGTAAAAGTAATAATAATTATGTAATCAAGAGCAAGTAAAGTTATATCTAAAATACATAAACCAGTGTCATAGTTGTGTATTCTGGACTATATTGGGTTTCTGTACTCCTAAAATAGAAGAGTATCCAACAGAAAGTTCTCAGACACAGCCTGAGTCCCTCTGCCTGGAGCCTCCAGCAACTCAACGAAAAGAACTAGAGTTACTTCGGCATCGTCACGCCCTATATCCAAAAATCCCTAGCAAAGACGGTCTTTTTGTGGGCCGTGCCAGGCAAGGCAAGTAAATGTTGCGCCCGGTGAACCCAACCCCCAGAGGTTCAACAGGAATAGAGGCTGCCCCACAGCAGTCGACAACAGAGTCGACCCCGGCACCACCGATTCTTCAGAGGGAACAACGTCGTCAACGAGGACGAAGTTCCTCACGAGTCGTCGGTAATAGAGCCAAAGGTACAAGAGGTGGGCCAGTCACGTCACAATTATTAGTCTTTCAAACGTTTGACTTTCAAAAGTTAGAATTTCAATTGTTAGACTTTCAATTGTTAGACTTTCAAACGTTAAACTTTCAAACGTTAGACTTTCAAAAGTTAGGCTTTCAATTGTTAGACTTTCAAACGTTAGACTTTCAAACGTTAGACTTTCAAATGTTACACTTTCAAATGTTACACTTTCAAATGTTAGACTTTCAAATGTTAGACTTTCAAATTTTAGACTTTCAAAGGTTACACTTTCAAATGTTAGACTTTCAAATTTTTTCACTTTCAAACATTAGACTTTGAAACACTAGACTTTAAAACATTAGACTTTGAAACATTAGATTTTGAAACATTAGACTTTGAAACATTAGACTTTGAAACATTAGTCTTTCTAACATTAGACTTTCAAACGTTAGACTTTCAAAGGTTAGACTTTCAAACATTAGTCTTTCAAATGTTAGACTTTCAAACATTAGATTTTTAATTGTTAAACTTTCAAACATTAGACTTTCAAACATTAGACTTTCAATTATTAGATTTTCAAATGTTATACTTTCAAACGTTAGATTTTCTAATGTTAAACTTTCAAACATTAGATTTTTAATTGTTAAACTTTCAAACTTTAGACTTTCAAAAGTTAGACTTTCAAATGTTAGACTTTCAAACGTTAGACTATCAAACGTTAGACTTTCAAACGTTAGACTTTCAAATGTTAGACTTTCAAATTTTTTCACTTTCAAACATTAGACTTTGAAACATTAGACTTTGAAACATTATACTTTGAAACATGAGACTTTGAAACATTAGTCTTTCCAACATTAGACTTTCAAACGTTAGACTTTCAAAGGTTAGACTTTCAAACGTTAGACTTTCAAATGTTAGACTTTGAAACATTAGTCTTTTCAACATTAGACTTTCAAACGTTAGACTTTGAAACATGAGACTTTGAAACATTAGTCTTTCCAACATTAGACTTTCAAACGTTAGACTTTCAAACGTTAGACTTTCAAACGTTAGACTTTCAAACGTTAGGCTTTCAAATGTTAGACTTTCAAATTTTTTCACTTTCAAACCTTAGACTTTGAAACATTAGATTTTGAAACATTAGACTTTGAAACATTAGACTTTGAAACATTAGACTTTGAAACATTAGACTTTGAAACATTAGACTTTGAAACATTAGACTTTGAAACATTAGACTTTGAAACATTAGACTTTGAAACATTAGACTTTGAAACATTAGACTTTGAAACATTAGACTTTGAAACATTAGACTTTGAAACATTATACTTTGAAACATGAGACTTTGAAACATTAGTCTTTCCAACATTAGACTTTCAAACGTTAGACTTTCAAAGGCTAGACTTTCAAACGTTAGACTTTCAAATGTTAGACTTTGAAACATTAGTCTTTTCAACATAAGACTTTCAAACGTTAGACTTTCAAAGGTTAGACTTTCAAACGTTAGACTTTCAAACATTAGATTTTTAATTGTTAAACTTTCAAACATTAGACTTTCAATTATTAGATTTTCAAATGTTATACTTTCAAATGTTAGATTTTCTAATGTTAGAATTTAGTCTTTCCAACATTATACTTTCAAACGTTAGACTTTCAAACGTTAGACTTTCAAAGGATACACTTTCAAATGTTAGACTTTCAAATTTTTTCACTTTCAAACATTAGACTTTGAAACATTATACTTTGAAACATGAGACTTTGAAACATTAGTCTTTCCAACATTAGACTTTCAAACGTTAGACTTTCAAACGTTAGACTTTCAAACGTTAGACTTTCAAACGTTAGACTTTCAAACGTTAGGCTTTCAAATGTTAGACTTTTAAATTGTTAGACTTTCTAACGTTAAACTTTTAAACATTAGACTTTCAAACATTAGACTTTCAAATGTTAGACTTTCAAATTTTTTCACTTTCAAACCTTAGACTTTGAAACATTAGATTTTGAAACATTAGACTTTGAAACATTAGACTTTGAAACATTAGACTTTGAAACATTAGACTTTGAAACATTAGACTTTGAAACATTAGACTTTGAAACATTAGACTTTGAAACATTAGACTTTGAAACATTAGACTTTGAAACATTAGACTTTGAAACATTAGACTTTGAAACATGAGACTTTGAAACATTAGTCTTTCCAACATTAGACTTTCAAACGTTAGACTTTCAAAGGCTAGACTTTCAAACGTTAGACTTTCAAATGTTAGACTTTGAAACGTTAGTCTTTTCAACATTAGACTTTCAAACGTTAGACTTTCAAAGGTTAGACTTTCAAACGTTAGACTTTCAAACATTAGATTTTTAATTGTTAAACTTTCAAACATTAGACTTTCAATTATTAGATTTTCAAATGTTATACTTTCAAATGTTAGATTTTCTAATGTTAGACTTTCAAACATTAGATTTTTAATTGTTAAACTTTCAAACGTTTGACTTTCAAAAGTTAGGCTTTCAAACGTTAGATTTTTAATTGTTAAACTTTCAATCGTTTGACTTTCAAAAGTTAGGCTTTCAAACGTTAGATTTTTAATTGTTAAACTTTCAAACATTAGACTTTCAAACATTAGACTTTCAATTATTAGATTTTCAAATGTTATACTTTCAAACGTTAGATTTTCAAACGTTTGACTTTCAAACGTTAGACTTTCAAACGTTAGAATTTCAAATGTTAGACTTTCAAATGTTAGACTTTCAAATGTTAGACTTTCAAATGTTAGACTTTCAAATGTTAGACTTTCAAATGTTACACTTTCAAATTTTTTCACTTTCAAACATTAGACTTTCAAACATTAGACTTTCAAATGTTAGACTTTCAAATGTTAGACTTTCAAATGTTAGACTTTCAAATGTTAGACTTTCAAATGTTAGACATTCAATTGTTAGACTTTCAAATGTTAGACTTTCAAATGTTAAACTTTCAAACATTGGACTTTCAAACATTAGACTTTCAAACATTAGACTTTCAAACGTTACACTTTCAAATGTTAGACTTTCAAATGTTAGACTTTCAAATGTTAGACTTTCAAACATTAGATTTTTAATTGTTAAACTTTCAAACATTAGACTTTCAAACATTAGACTTTCAATTATTAGATTTTCAAATGTTATACTTTCAAATGTTAGATTTTCAAATGTTAGACTTTCAAACATTAGATTTTTAATTGTTAAACTTTAAATGTTAGACTTTTAAACATTAGACTTTCAATTATTAGATTTTCAAATGTTAGACTTTCAAACGATAGACTTTCAAACGTTAGACTTTCAAACATTAGACTTTCAAACGTTAGACTTTCAAACGTTAGACTTTCAAACGTTAGTCTTTCCAACATTAGACTTTCAAACGTTAGACTTTCAAATGTTAGACTTTGAAACATTAGTCTTTCTAACATTAGACTTTCAAATGTTCGACTTTCAAAGGTTAGACTTTCAAATGTTAGACTTTCAAATGTTAGACTTTCAAACGTTAGACTTTCAAACGTTAGACTTTCAAACGTTAGACTTTCAAACGTTGGACTTTCAAACATTAGACTTTCAAATGTTACTTTCAAATGTTAGACTTTCAAATTTTTTCACTTTCAAACATTAGACTTTGAAACATTAGACTTTGAAACATTATACTTTGAAACATGAGACTTTGAAACATTAGTCTTTCCAACATTAGATTTTCAAACGTTAGACTTTCAAACGTTAGACTTTCAAACGTTAGACTTTCAAATGTTAAACTTTCAAACATTGGACTTTCAAACATTAGACTTTCAAACATTAGACTTTCAAACGTTACACTTTCAAATGTTAGACTTTCAAACGTTAGACTTTCAAATGTTAGACTTTCAAACATTAGATTTTTAATTGTTAAACTTTCAAACATTAGAATTTCAAACATTAGACTTTCAATTATTAGATTTTCAAATGTTATACTTTCAAATGTTAGATTTTCAAATGTTAGACTTTCAAACATTAGATTTTTAATTGTTAAACTTTAAATGTTAGACTTTTAAACATTAGACTTTCAATTATTAGATTTTCAAATGTTAGACTTTCAAACGTTAGACTTTCAAACGTTAGACTTTCAAACGTTAGACTTTCAAACGTTAGACTTTCAAACGTTAGACTTTCAAACGTTAGTCTTTCCAACATTAGACTTTCAAACGTTAGACTTTCAAAGGTTAGACTTTCAAACGTTAGACTTTCAAATGTTAGACTTTGAAACATTAGTCTTTCTAACATTAGACTTTCAAATGTTAGACTTTCAAAGGTTAGACTTTCAAATGTTAGACTTTCAAATGTTAGACTTTCAAACGTTAGACTTTCAAACGTTAGACTTTCAAACGTTAGACTTTCAAACGTTAGACTTTCAAACATAAGACTTTCAAAAGTTAGACATTAAAATGTTAGACTTTCAAATGTTAGACTTTCAAACGTTGGACTTTCAAACATTAGACTTTCAAATGTTACTTTCAAATGTTAGACTTTCAAATTTTTTCACTTTCAAACCTTAGACTTTGAAACATTAGACTTTGAAACATTAGACTTTGAAACATTAGACTTTGAAACATTAGACTTTGAAACATTATACTTTGAAACATTATACTTTGAAACATGAGACTTTGAAACATTAGTCTTTCCAACATTAGACTTTCAAACGTTAGACTTTCAAAGGTTAGACTTTCAAACATTAGACTTTCAAATGTTAGACTTTGAAACATTAGTCTTTTCAACATTTGACTTTCAAACGTTAGACTTTCAAAGGTTAGACTTTCAAACGTTAGACTTTCAAACGTTAGACTTTCAAACATTAGATTTTTAATTGTTAAACTTTCAAACATTAGACTTTCAAACATTAGACTTTCAATTATTAGATTTTCAAATGTTATACTTTCAAATGTTAGATTTTCTAATGTTAGACTTTCAAACATTAGATTTTTAATTGTTAAACTTTCAAACGTTTGACTTTCAAAAGTTAGGCTTTCAAATGTTAGATTTTTAATTGTTAAACTTTCAATCGTTTGACTTTCAAAAGTTAGGCTTTCAAACGTTTGATTTTTAATTGTTAAACTTTCAAACATTATACTTTCAAACATTAGACTTTCAATTATTAGATTTTCAAATGTTATACTTTCAAACGTTAGATTTTCAAACGTTAGACTTTCAAACGTTAGACTTTCAAACGTTAGACTTTCAAATGTTAGACTTTCAAATTTTAGACTTTCAAAGGTTACACTTTCAAATGTTAGACTTTCAAATTTTTTCACTTTCAAACATTAGACTTTGAAACATTAGACTTTGAAACATTAGAGTTTGAAACATTAGACTTTGAAACATTAGACTTTGAAACATTAGACTTTGAAACATTAGACTTTGAAACATTATACTTTGAAACATGAGACTTTGAAACATTAGTCTTTCCAACATTAGACTTTCAAACGTTAGACTTTCAAAGGCTAGACTTTCAAACGTTAGACTTTCAAATGTTAGACTTTGAAACATTAGTCTTTTCAACATTAGACTTTCAAACGTTAGACTTTCAAAGGTTAGACTTTCAAACGTTAGATTTTCAAACATTAGATTTTTAATTGTTAAACTTTCAAACATTAGACTTTCAATTATTAGATTTTCAAATGTTATACTTTCAAATGTTAGATTTTCTAATGTTAGACTTTCAAACATTAGATTTTTAATTGTTAAACTTTCAAACGTTTGACTTTCAAAAGTTAGGCTTTCAAACGTTAGATTTTTAATTGTTAAACTTTCAATCGTTTGACTTTCAAAAGTTAGGCTTTCAAACGTTAGATTTTTAATTGTTAAACTTTCAAACATTAGACTTTCAATTATTAGATTTTCAAATGTTATACTTTCAAACGTTAGATTTTCAAACGTTTGACTTTCAAACGTTAAACTTTCAAACGTTAGAATTTCAAATGTTAGACTTTCAAATTTTTTCACTTTCAAACCTTAGACTTTGAAACATTAGACTTTGAAACATTAGTCTTTCCAACATTATACTTTCAAACGTTAGACTTTCAAACGTTAGACTTTCAAAGGTTACACTTTCAAATGTTAGACTTTCAAATTTTTTCACTTTCAAACATTAGACTTTGAAACATTAGACTTTGAAACATTATACTTTGAAACATGAGACTTTGAAACATTAGTCTTTCCAACATTAGACTTTCAAACGTTAGACTTTCAAACGTTAGACTTTCAAATGTTAAACTTTCAAACATTGGACTTTCAAACATTAGACTTTCAAACATTAGACTTTCAAACGTTACACTTTCAAATGTTAGACTTTCAAACGTTAGACTTTCAAATGTTAGACTTTCAAACATTAGATTTTTAATTGTTAAACTTTCAAACATTAGAATTTCGAACATTAGACTTTCAATTATTAGATTTTCAAATGTTATACTTTCAAATGTTAGATTTTCAAATGTTAGACTTTCAAACATTAGATTTTTAATTGTTAAACTTTAAATGTTAGACTTTTAAACATTAGACTTTCAATTATTAGATTTTCAAATGTTAGACTTTCAAACGTTAGACTTTCAAACGTTAGACTTTCAAACGTTAGACTTTCAAACGTTAGACTTTCAAACGTTAGACTTTCAAACGTTAGTCTTTCCAACATTAGACTTTCAAACGTTAGACTTTCAAAGGTTAGACTTTCAAACGTTAGACTTTCAAATGTTAGACTTTGAAACATTAGTCTTTCTAACATTAGACTTTCAAATGTTAGACTTTCAAAGGTTAGACTTTCAAATGTTAGACTTTCAAATGTTAGACTTTCAAACGTTAGACTTTCAAACGTTAGACTTTCAAACGTTAGACTTTCAAACATTAGACTTTCAAACATAAGACTTTCAAAAGTTAGACATTAAAATGTTAGACTTTCAAATGTTAGACTTTCAAACGTTGGACTTTCAAACATTAGACTTTCAAATGTTACTTTCAAATGTTAGACTTTCAAATGTTAGACTTTCAAATTTTTTCACTTTCAAACCTTAGACTTTGAAACATTAGACTTTGAAACATTAGACTTTGAAACATTAGACTTTGAAACATTAGACTTTGAAACATTAGACTTTGAAACATTAGACTTTGAAACATTAGACTTTGAAACATTAGACTTTGAAACATTATCCTTTGAAACATTATACTTTGAAACATGAGACTTTGAAACATTAGTCTTTCCAACATTAGACTTTCAAACGTTAGACTTTCAAAGGTTAGACTTTGAAACATTAAACTTTCAAATGTTAGACTTTGAAACATTAGTCTTTTCAACATTAGACTTTCAAACGTTAGACTTTCAAAGGTTAGACTTTAAAACGTTAGACTTTCAAACGTTAGACTTTCAAACATTAGATTTTTAATTGTTAAACTTTTAAACATTAGACTTTCAATTATTAGATTTTCAAATGTTATACTTTCAAATGTTAGATTTTCTAATGTTAGACTTTCAAACATTAGATTTTTAATTGTTAAACTTTCAAACGTTTGACTTTCAAAAGTTAGGCTTTCAAATGTTAGATTTTTAATTGTTAAACTTTCAATCGTTTGACTTTCAAAAGTTAGGCTTTCAAACGTTTGATTTTTAATTGTTAAACTTTCAAACATTAGACTTTCAAACATTAGACTTTCAATTATTAGATTTTCAAATGTTATACTTTCAAACGTTAGATTTTCAAACGTTAGACTTTCAAACGTTAGACTTTCAAACGTTAGACTTTCAAATGTTAGACTTTCAAATTTTAGACTTTCAAAGGTTACACTTTCAAATGTTAGACTTTCAAATTCTTTCACTTTCAAACATTAGACTTTGAAACACTAGACTTTGAAACATTAGACTTTGAAACATTAGACTTTGAAACATTAGAGTTTGAAACATTAGACTTTGAAACATTAGACTTTGAAACATTAGACTTTGAAACATTAGACTTTGAAACATTAGACTTTGAAACATTAGACTTTGAAACATTAGACTTTGAAACATGAGACTTTGAAACATTAGTCTTTCCAACATTAGACTTTCAAACGTTAGACTTTCAAAAGCTAGACTTTCAAACGTTAGACTTTCAAATGTTAGACTTTGAAACATTAGTCTTTTCAACATTAGACTTTCAAACGTTAGACTTTCAAAGGTTAGACTTTCAAACGTTAGATTTTCAAACATTAGATTTTTAATTGTTAAACTTTCAAACATTAGACTTTCACTTATTAGATTTTCAAATGTTATACTTTCAAATGTTAGATTTTTTAATGTTAGACTTTCAAACATTAGATTTTTAATTGTTAAACTTTCAAACGTTTGACTTTCAAAAGTTAGGCTTTCAAACGTTAGATTTTTAATTGTTAAACTTTCAATCGTTTGACTTTCAAAAGTTAGGCTTTCAAACGTTAGATTTTTAATTGTTAAACTTTCAATCGTTTGACTTTCAAAAGTTAGGCTTTCAAACGTTAGATTTTTAATTGTTAAACTTTCAAACATTAGACTTTCAAACATTAGACTTTCAATTATTAGATTTTCAAATGTTATACTTTCAAACGTTAGATTTTCAAACGTTTGACTTTCAAACGTTAAACTTTCAAACGTTAGAATTTCAAATGTTAGACTTTCAAATGTTAGACTTTCAAATGTTAGACTTTCAAATGTTAGACTTTCAAATGTTAGTCTTTCAAATGTTACACTTTCAAATTTTTAACACTTTCAAACATTAGACTTTCAAACATTAGACTTTCAAATGTTAGACTTTCAAATGTTAGACTTTCAAATGTTAGACTTTCAAATGTTAGACTTTCAAATGTTAGACTTTCAAATGTTAGACATTCAATTGTTAGACTTTCAAATGTTAGACTTTCAAATGTTAAACTTTCAAACATTGGACTTTCAAACATTAGACTTTCAAACATTAGACTTTCAAACGTTACACTTTCAAATGTTAGACTTTCAAATGTTAGACTTTCAAATGTTAGACTTTCAAATGTTAGACTTTCAAATGTTATACTTTCAAATGTTAGATTTTCAAATGTTAGACTTTCAAACATTAGATTTTTAATTGTTAAACTTTAAATGTTAGACTTTTAAACATTAGACTTTCAATTATTAGATTTTCAAATGTTAGACTTTCAAACGTTAGACTTTCAAACGTTAGACTTTCAAACGTTAGACTTTCAAACGTTAGTCTTTCCAACATTAGACTTTCAAACGTTAGACTTTCAAAGGTTAGACTTTCAAACGTTAGACTTTCAAATGTTAGACTTTGAAACATTAGTCTTTCTAACATTAGACTTTCAAATGTTAGACTTTCAAAGGTTAGACTTTCAAATGTTAGACTTTCAAATGTTAGACTTTCAAACGTTAGACTTTCAAACGTTAGACTTTCAAACGTTAGACTTTCAAACGTTAGACTTTCAAACATAAGACTTTCAAAAGTTAGACATTAAAATGTTAGACTTTCAAATGTTAGACTTTCAAACGTTGGACTTTCAAACATTAGACTTTCAAATGTTACTTTCAAATGTTAGACTTTCAAATGTTAGACTTTCAAATTTTTTCACTTTCAAACCTTAGACTTTGAAACATTAGACTTTGAAACATTAGTCTTTCCAACATTATACTTTCAAACGTTAGACTTTCAAACGTTAGACTTTCAAAGGTTACACTTTCAAATGTTAGACTTTCAAATTTTTTCACTTTCAAACATTAGACTTTGAAACATTAGACTTTGAAACATTATACTTTGAAACATGAGACTTTGAAACATTAGTCTTTCGAACATTAGACTTTCAAACGTTAGACTTTCAAACGTTAGACTTTCAAACGTTAGGCTTTCAAATGTTAGACTTTTAAATTGTTAGACTTTCTAACGTTAAACTTTTAAACATTAGACTTTCAAACATAAGACTTTCAAATGTTAGACTTTCAAATTTTTTCACTTTCAATCCTTAGACTTTGAAACATTAGACTTTGAAACATTAGACTTTGAAACATTAGACTTTGAAACATTAGACTTTGAAACATTAGTCTTTGAAACATTAGACTTTGAAACATTAGACTTTGAAACATTAGACTTTGAAACATTAGACTTTGAAACATTAGACTTTGAAACATTAGACTTTGAAACATTAGACTTTGAAACATTAGACTTTGAAACATTATACTTTGAAACATGAGACTTTGAAACATTAGTCTTTCCAACATTAGACTTTCAAATGTTAGACTTTCAAATGTTAGACTTTCAAACGTTAGACTTTCAAATGTTAGACTTTGAAACATTAGTCTTTTCAACATTAGACTTTCAAACGTTAGACTTTCAAAGGTTAGACTTTCAAACGTTAGACTTTCAAACGTTAGACTTTCAAACATTAGATTTTTAATTGTTAAACTTTCAAACATTAGACTTTCAATTATTAGATTTTCAAATGTTATACTTTCAAATGTTAGATTTTCTAATGTTAGACTTTCAAACATTAGATTTTTAATTGTTAAACTTTCAATCGTTTGACTTTCAAAAGTTAGGCTTGAAACGTTAGATTTTTAATTGTTAAACTTTCAATCGTTTGACTTTCAAAAGTTAGGCTTTCAAACGTTAGATTTTTAATTGTTAAACTTTCAAACATTAGACTTTCAAACATTAGACTTTCAATTATTAGATTTTCAAATGTTATATTTTCAAACGTTAGATTTTCAAACGTTTGACTTTCAAACGTTAAACTTTCAAACGTTAGAATTTCAAATGTTAGACTTTCAAATGTTAGACTTTCAAATGTTAGACTTTCAAATGTTAGACTTTCAAATGTTAGTCTTTCAAATGTTACACTTTCAAATTTTTTCACTTTCAAACATTAGACTTTCAAACATTAGACTTTCAAATGTTAGACTTTCAAATGTTAGACTTTCAAATGTTAGACTTTCAAATGTTAGACTTTCAAATGTTAGACTTTCAAATGTTAGACATTCAATTGTTAGACTTTCAAATGTTAGACTTTCAAATGTTAAACTTTCAAACATTGGACTTTCAAACATTAGACTTTCAAACATTAGACTTTCAAACGTTACACTTTCAAATGTTAGACTTTCAAATGTTAGACTTTCAAATGTTAGACTTTCAAATGTTATACTTTCAAATGTTAGATTTTCAAATGTTAGACTTTCAAACATTAGATTTTTAATTGTTAAACTTTAAATGTTAGACTTTTAAACATTAGACTTTCAATTATTAGATTTTCAAATGTTAGACTTTCAAACGTTAGACTTTCAAACGTTAGACTTTCAAACGTTAGACTTTCAAACGTTAGACTTTCAAACGTTAGACTTTCAAACGTTAGACTTTCAAACGTTAGACTTTCAAACGTTAGACTTTCAAACGTTAGTCTTTCCAACATTAGACTTTCAAACGTTAGACTTTCAAAGGTTAGACTTTCAAACGTTAGACTTTCAAATGTTAGACTTTGAAACATTAGTCTTTCTAACATTAGACTTTCAAATGTTAGACTTTCAAAGGTTAGACTTTCAAATGTTAGACTTTCAAATGTTAGACTTTCAAACGTTAGACTTTCAAACGTTAGACTTTCAAACGTTAGACTTTCAAACGTTAGACTTTCAAACATAAGACTTTCAAAAGTTAGACATTAAAATGTTAGACTTTCAAATGTTAGACTTTCAAATGTTAGACTTTCAAACGTTGGACTTTCAAACATTAGACTTTCAAATGTCACTTTCAAATGTTAGACTTTCAAATGTTAGACTTTCAAATTTTTTCACTTTCAAACCTTAGACTTTGAAACATTAGACTTTGAAACATTAGTCTTTCCAACATTATACTTTCAAACGTTAGACTTTCAAACGTTAGACTTTCAAAGGTTACACTTTCAAAGGTTACACTTTCAAATGTTAGACTTTCAAATTTTTTCACTTTCAAACATTAGACTTTGAAACATTAGACTTTGAAACATTATACTTTGAAACATGAGACTTTGAAACATTAGTCTTTCGAACATTAGACTTTCAAACGTTAGACTTTCAAACGTTAGACTTTCAAACGTTAGACTTTCAAACGTTAGACTTTCAAACGTTAGGCTTTCAAATGTTAGACTTTTAAATTGTTAGACTTTCTAACGTTAAACTTTTAAACATTAGACTTTCAAACATAAGACTTTCAAATGTTAGACTTTCAAATTTTTTCACTTTCAAACCTTAGACTTTGAAACATTAGACTTTGAAACATTAGACTTTGAAACATTAGACTTTGAAACATTAGTCTTTGAAACATTAGACTTTGAAACATTAGACTTTGAAACATTAGACTTTGAAACATTAGACTTTGAAACATTAGACTTTGAAACATTAGACTTTGAAACATTAGACTTTGAAACATTAGACTTTGAAACATTATACTTTGAAACATGAGACTTTGAAACATTAGTCTTTCCAACATTAGACTTTCAAATGTTAGACTTTCAAATGTTAGACTTTCAAACGTTAGACTTTCAAATGTTAGACTTTGAAACATTAGTCTTTTCAACATTAGACTTTCAAACGTTAGACTTTCAAAGGTTAGACTTTCAAACATTAGACTTTCAAACGTTAGACTTTCAAACATTAGATTTTTAATTGTTAAACTTTCAAACATTAGACTTTCAATTATTAGATTTTCAAATGTTATACTTTCAAATGTTAGATTTTCTAATGTTAGACTTTCAAACATTAGATTTTTAATTGTTAAACTTTCAATTGTTTGACTTTCAAAAGTTAGGCTTTCAAACGTTAGATTTTTAATTGTTAAACTTTCAATTGTTTGACTTTCAAAAGTTAGGCTTTCAAACGTTAGATTTTTAATTGTTAAACTTTCAAACATTAGACTTTCAAACATTAGACTTTCAATTATTAGATTTTCAAATGTTATACTTTCAAACGTTAGATTTTCAAACGTTAGACTTTCAAACGTTAGACTTTCAAACGTTAGAATTTCAAATGTTAGACTTTCAAATGTTAGACTTTCAAATGTTAGACTTTCAAATGTTACACTTTCAAATTTTTTCACTTTCAAACATTAGACTTTCAAACATTAGACTTTCAAATGTTAGACTTTCAAATGTTAGACTTTCAAATGTTAGACTTTCAAATGTTAGACTTTCAAATGTTAGACTTTCAAATGTTAGACATTCAATTGTTAGACTTTCAAATGTTAGACTTTCAAATGTTAAACTTTCAAACATTGGACTTTCAAACATTAGACTTTCAAACATTAGACTTTCAAACGTTACACTTTCAAATGTTAGACTTTCAAACGTTAGACTTTCAAATGTTAGACTTTCAAACATTAGATTTTTAATTGTTAAACTTTCAAACATTAGACTTTCAAACATTAGACTTTCAATTATTAGATTTTCAAATGTTATACTTTCAAATGTGAGATTTTCAAATGTTAGATTTTCAAATGTTAGACTTTCAAACATTAGATTTTTAATTGTTAAACTTTAAATGTTAGACTTTTAAACATTAGACTTTCAATTATTAGATTTTCAAATGTTAGACTTTCAAACGTTAGACTTTCAAACGTTAGAATTTCAAACGTTAGACTTTCAAACGTTAGACTTTCAAACGTTAGTCTTTCCAACATTAGACTTTCAAACGTTAGACTTTCAAAGGTTAGACTTTCAAACGTTAGACTTTCAAATGTTAGACTTTGAAACATTAGTCTTTCTAACATTAGACTTTCAAATGTTAGACTTTCAAAGGTTAGACTTTCAAATGTTAGACTTTCAAATGTTAGACTTTCAAACGTTAGACTTTCAAACGTTAGACTTTCAAACGTTAGACTTTCAAACATTAGACTTTCAAACATAAGACTTTCAAAAGTTAGACATTAAAATGTTAGACTTTCAAATGTTAGACTTTCAAACGTTGGACTTTCAAACATTAGACTTTCAAATGTTACTTTCAAATGTTAGACTTTCAAATGTTAGACTTTCAAATTTTTTCACTTTCAAACCTTAGACTTTGAAACATTAGACTTTGAAACATTAGACTTTGAAACATTAGACTTTGAAACATTAGACTTTGAAACATTAGACTTTGAAACATTAGACTTTGAAACATTAGACTTTGAAACATTAGACTTTGAAACATTAGACTTTGAAACATTAGACTTTGAAACATTAGACTTTGAAACAATAGACTTTCAATTATTAGATTTTCAAATGTTATACTTTCAAATGTTAGATTTTCTAATGTTAGACTTTCAAACATTAGATTTTTAATTGTTAAACTTTCAAACGTTTGACTTTCAAAAGTTAGGCTTTCAAACGTTAGATTTTTAATTGTTAAACTTTCAATCGTTTGACTTTCAAAAGTTAGGCTTTCAAACGTTAGATTTTTAATTGTTAAACTTTCAAACATTAGACTTTCAAACATTAGACTTTCAATTATTAGATTTTCAAATGTTATACTTTCAAACGTTAGATTTTCAAACGTTAGACTTTAAAACGTTAGACTTTCAAATGTTAGACTTTCAAATTTTAGACTTTCAAAGGTTACACTTTCAAATGTTAGACTTTCAAATTTTTTCACTTTCAAACATTAGACTTTGAAACACTAGACTTTGAAACATTAGACTTTGAAACATTAGACTTTGAAACATTAGACTTTGAAACATTAGTCTTTCTAACATTAGACTTTCAAACGTTAGACTTTTAAACGTTAGACTTTCAAACGTTAGACTTTCAAACGTTAGACTTTCAAAGGTTAGACTTTCAAACATTAGACTTTCAAATGTTAGACTTTCAAACGTTAGATTTTTAATTGTTTAACTTTCAAACATTAGACTTTCAAACATTAGACTTTCAATTATTAGATTTTCAAATGTTATACTTTCAAACGTTAGATTTTCTAATGTTAGACTTTCAAACATTAGATTTTTAATTGTTAAACTTTCAAACGTTAGACTTTCAAAAGTTAGACTTTCAAAAGTTAGGCTTTCAAATGTTAGACTTTCAAATGTTAGACTTTCAAATGTTAGATTTTCAAACGTTAGACTTTCAAACGTTAGACTTTCAAATGTTACACTTTCAAATTTTTTCACTTTCTTCATTAGACTTTCAAAAATTAGACTTTCAAACATTAGACTTTCAAAAGTTAGACTTTCAAACGTTAGACTTTCAAACGTTAAACTTTCAAACGTTAGACTTTCAAACGTTAGACTTTCAAACACTAGACTTTCAAACGTTAGACTTTCTAATGTTAAACTTTCAAACGGTAGACTTTCAAAAGTTAGGCTTTCAATTGTTAGACTTTCAAATGTTAGACTTTCAAATGTTAGACTTTCAAATGTTAGACTATCAAATGTTAGACTTTCAAATGTTAGACTTTCAAATGTTAGACTTTCAAATGTTAGACTTTCAAAAGTTAGACTTTCAAATGTTAGACTTTCAAATGTTAGACTTTCAAATGTTAGACTTTCAAATGTTAGACTTTCAAATGTTAGACTTTCAAATGTTAGACTTTCAAATGTTAGACTTTCAAATGTTAGACTTTCAAATGTTAGACTTTCAAATGTTAGACAATCAATTGTTAGACTTTCAAATGTTAGACTTTCAAATGTTAGACTTTCAAACATTGGACTTTCAAACATTAGACTTTCAAACATTAGACTTTCAAACATTAGACTTTCAAACATTAGACTTTCAAACGTTACACTTTCAAATGTTAGACTTTCAAACGATAGACTTTCAAATGTTAGACTTTCAAACATTAGATTTTTAATTTTTAAACTTTCAAACATTAGACTTTCAAACATTAGACTTTCAATTATTAGATTTTCAAATGTTATACTTTCAAATGTTAGATTTTCAAATGTTAGACTTTCAAACATTAGATTTTTAATTGTTAAACTTTAAATGTTAGACTTTTAAACATTAGACTTTCAATTATTAGATTTTCAAATGTTAGACTTTCAAACGTTAGACTTTCAAACGTTAGACTTTCAAACGTTAGACTTTCAAACGTTAGACTTTCAAACGTTAGTCTTTCCAACATTAGACTTTCAAATGTTAGACTTTCAAAGGTTAGACTTTCAAACGTTAGACTTTCAAATGTTAGACTTTGAAACATTAGTCTTTCTAACATTAGACTTTCAAACGTTAGACTTTCAAAGGTTAGACTTTCAAATGTTAGACTTTCAAATGTTAGACTTTCAAACGTTAGACTTTCAAACGTTAGACTTTCAAACGTTAGACTTTCAAACGTTAGACTTTCAAACGTTAGACTTTCAAACATAAGACTTTCAAAAGTTAGACATTAAAATGTTAGACTTTCAAATGTTAGACTTTCAAACGTTGGACTTTCAAACATTAGACTTTCAAATGTTACTTTCAAATTTTTTCACTTTCAAACCTTAGACTTTAAAACATTAGACTTTGAAACATTAGACTTTGAAACATTAGACTTTGAAACATTAGACTTTGAAACATTAGACTTTGAAACATTAGACTTTGAAACATTAGACTTTGAAACATTAGACTTTGAAACATTAGACTTTGAAACATTAGACTTTGAAACATTATACTTTGAAACATGAGACTTTGAAACATTAGTCTTTCCAACATTAGACTTTCAAACGTTAGACTTTCAAAGGTTAGACTTTCAAACGTTAGACTTTCAAATGTTAGACTTTGAAACATTAGTCTTTTCAACATTAGACTTTCAAACGTTAGCCTTTCAAAGGTTAGACTTTCAAACGTTAGACTTTCAAACGTTAGACTTTCAAACATTAGATTTTTAATTGTTAAACTTTCAAACATTAGACTTTCAAACATTAGACTTTCAAACATTAGACTTTCAAACATTAGACTTTCAATTATTAGATTTTCAAATGTTATACTTTCAAATGTTAGATTTTCTAATGTTAGACTTTCAAACATTAGATTTTTAATTGTTAAACTTTCAAACGTTTGACTTTCAAAAGTTAGGCTTTCAAACGTTAGATTTTTAATTGTTAAACTTTCAATCGTTTGACTTTCAAAAGTTAGGCTTTCAAACGTTAGATTTTTAATTGTTAAACTTTCAAACATTAGACTTTCAAACATTAGACTTTCAATTATTAGATTTTCAAATGTTATACTTTCAAACGTTAGATTTTTAATTGTTAAACTTTCAAACATTAGACTTTCAAACATTAGACTTTCAAACATTAGACTTTCAATTATTAGATTTTCAAATGTTATACTTTCAAACGTTATATTTTCAAATGTTAGACTTTCAAACGTTAGACTTTCAATTGTTAGACTTTCAAATGTTAGACTTTCAAATTTTAGACTTTCAAAGGTTACTCTTTCAAATGTTAGACTTTCAAATTTTTTCACTTTCAAACATTAGACTTTGAAACACTAGACTTTGAAACATTAGACTTTGAAACATTAGACTTTGAAACATTAGAGTTTGAAACATTAGACTTTGAAACATTAGACTTTGAAACATTAGACTTTGAAACATTAGACTTTGAAACATTAGTCTTTCTAACATTAGACTTTCAAACGTTAGACTTTCAAACGTTAGACTTTCAAAGGTTAGACTTTCAAACAATAGACTTTCAAATGTTAGACTTTCAAACATTAGACTTTCAAAAGTTAGACATTAAAATGTTAGACTTTCAAACGTTGGACTTTCAAACATTAGACTTTCAAATGTTACTTTCAAATTTTTTCACTTTAAAACCTTAGACTTTGAAACATTAGACTTTGAAACATTAGACTTTGAAACATTAGATTTTGAAACATTAGACTTTGAAACATTATACTTTGAAACATGAGACTTTGAAACATTAGTCTTTCCAACATTAGACTTTCAAACGTTAGACTTTCAAATGTTAGACTTTCAAACGTTAGACTTTCAAATGTTAGACTTTGAAACATTAGTCTTTTCAACATTAGACTTTCAAACGTTAGACTTTCAAAGGTTAGACTTTCAAACGTTAGACTTTCAAACGTTAGACTTTCAAACATTAGACTTTCAAACGTTAGACTTTCAAACATTAGATTTTTAATTGTTAAACTTTCAAACATTAGACTTTCAAACATTAGACTTTCAATTATTAGATTTTCAAATGTTATACTTTCAAATGTTAGATTTTCTAATGTTAGACTTTCAAACATTAGATTTTTAATTGTTAAACTTTCAAACGTTTGACTTTCAAAAGTTAGGCTTTCAAACGTTAGATTTTTAATTGTTAAACTTTCAATCGTTTGACTTTCAAAAGTTAGGCTTTCAAACGTTAGATTTTTAATTGTTAAACTTTCAAACATTAGACTTTCAAACATTAGACTTTCAAACATTAGACTTTCAATTATTAGATTTTCAAATGTTATACTTTCAAACGTTAGATTTTTAATTGTTAAATTTTCAAACATTAGACTTTCAAACATTAGACTTTCAATTATTAGATTTTCAAATGTTATACTTTCAAACGTTAGATTTTCAAATGTTAGACTTTCAAACGTTAGACTTTCAATTGTTAGACTTTCAAATGTTAGACTTTCAAATTTTAGACTTTCAAAGGTTACTCTTTCAAATGTTAGACTTTCAAATTTTTTCACTTTCAAACATTAGACTTTGAAACACTAGACTTTGAAACATTAGACTTTGAAACATTAGACTTTGAAACATTAGAGTTTGAAACATTAGACTTTGAAACATTAGACTTTGAAACATTAGACTTTGAAACATTAGACTTTGAAACATTAGACTTTGAAACATTAGTCTTTCTAACATTAGACTTTCAAACGTTAGACTTTCAAACGTTAGACTTTCAAAGGTTAGACTTTCAAACAATAGACTTTCAAATGTTAGACTTTCAAACATTAGACTTTCAAAAGTTAGACATTAAAATGTTAGACTTTCAAATGTTAGACTTTCAAACGTTGGACTTTCAAACATTAGACTTTCAAATGTTACTTTCAAATTTTTTCACTTTAAAACCTTAGACTTTGAAACATTAGACTTTGAAACATTAGACTTTGAAACATTAGATTTTGAAACATTAGACTTTGAAACATTATACTTTGAAACATGAGACTTTGAAACATTAGTCTTTCCAACATTAGACTTTCAAACGTTAGACTTTCAAATGTTAGACTTTCAAACGTTAGACTTTCAAATGTTAGACTTTGAAACATTAGTCTTTTCAACATTAGACTTTCAAATGTTAGACTTTCAAAGGTTAGACTTTCAAACGTTAGACTTTCAAACGTTAGACTTTCAAACATTAGACTTTCAAACGTTAGACTTTCAAACATTAGATTTTTAATTGTTAAACTTTCAAACATTAGACTTTCAAACATTAGACTTTCAATTATTAGATTTTCAAATGTTATACTTTCAAATGTTAGATTTTCTAATGTTAGACTTTCAAACATTAGATTTTTAATTGTTAAACTTTCAAACGTTTGACTTTCAAAAGTTAGGCTTTCAAACGTTAGATTTTTAATTGTTAAACTTTCAATCGTTTGACTTTCAAAAGTTAGGCTTTCAAACGTTAGATTTTTAATTGTTAAACTTTCAAACATTAGACTTTCAAACATTAGACTTTCAAACATTAGACTTTCAATTATTAGATTTTCAAATGTTATACTTTCAAACGTTAGATTTTTAATTGTTAAATTTTCAAACATTAGACTTTCAAACATTAGACTTTCAATTATTAGATTTTCAAATGTTATACTTTCAAACGTTAGATTTTCAAATGTTAGACTTTCAAACGTTAGACTTTCAATTGTTAGACTTTCAAATGTTAGACTTTCAAATTTTAGACTTTCAAAGGTTACTCTTTCAAATGTTAGACTTTCAAATTTTTTCACTTTCAAACATTAGACCTTGAAACACTAGACTTTGAAACATTAGACTTTGAAACATTAGAGTTTGAAACATTAGACTTTGAAACATTAGACTTTGAAACATTAGACTTTGAAACATTAGACTTTGAAACATTAGACTTTGAAACATTAGACTTTGAAACATTAGACTTTGAAACAATAGTCTTTCTAACATTAGACTTTCAAACGTTAGACTTTCAAAGGTTAGACTTTCAAACAATAGACTTTCAAATGTTAGACTTTCAAACATTAGATTTTTAATTGTTAAACTTTCAAACATTAGACTTTCAAACATTAGACTTTCAATTATTAGATTTTCAAATGTTATACTTTCAAACGTTAGATTTTCTAATGTTAGACTTTCAAACATTAGATTTTTAATTGTTAAACTTTCAAACGTTAGACTTTCAAAAGTTAGACTTTCAAAAGTTAGGCTTTCAAATGTTAGACTTTCAAATGTTAGACTTTCAAACGTTAGACTTTCAAACGTTAGACTTTCAAATGTTACACTTTCAAATTTTTTCACTTTCTTCATTAGACTTTCAAAAATTAGACTTTCAAACGTTAGACTTTCAAAAGTTAGACTTTCAAACGTTAGACTTTCAAACATTAGACTTTCAAACATTATACTTTCAAATGTTAGACTTTCAAACGTTAGACTTTCAAACACTAGACTTTCAAACGTTAGACTTTCAAACGTTAGACTTTCTAACGTTAAACTTTCAAACGGTAGACTTTCAAAAGTTAGGCTTTCAATTGTTAGACTTTCAAATGTTAGACTTTCAAATGTTAGACTATCAAATGTTAGACTTTCAAATGTTAGACTTTCAAATGTTAGACTTTCAAAAGTTAGACTTTCAAATGTTAGACTTTCAAATGTTAGACTTTCAAATGTTAGACTTTCAAATGTTAGACTTTCAAATGTTAGACTTTCAAATGTTAGACTTTCAAATGTTAGACTTTCAAATGTTAGACAATCAATTGTTAGACTTTCTAATGTTAGACTTTCAAATGTTAGACTTTCAAACATTGGACTTTCAAACAATAGACTTTCAAACATTAGACTTTCAAACGTTACACTTTCAAATGTTAGACTTTCAAACGTTAGACTTTCAAATGTTAGACTTTCAAACATTAGATTTTTAATTGTTAAACTTTCAAACATTAGACTTTCAAACATTAGACTTTCAATTATTAGATTTTCAAATGTTATACTTTCAAATGTTAGATTTTCAAATGTTAGACTTTCAAACATTAAATTTTTAATTGTTAAACTTTAAATGTTAGACTTTTAAACATTAGACTTTCAATTATTAGATTTTCAAATGTTAGACTTTCAAACGTTAGACTTTCAAACGTTAGACTTTCAAACGTTAGACTTTCAAACGTTAGACTTTCAAACGTTAGTCTTTCCAACGTTAGACTTTCAAACGTTAGACTTTCAAAGGTTAGACTTTCAAACGTTAGACTTTCAAATGTTAGACTTTCAAATGTTAGACTTTCAAATGTTAGACTTTCAAATGTTAGACTTTCAAATGTTAGACTTTCAAATGTTAGACTTTCAAATGTTAGACTTTCAAATGTTAGACTTTCAAATGTTAGACATTCAATTGTTAGACATTCAATTGTTAGACTTTCAAATGTTAGACTTTCAAATGTTAGACTTTCAAACATTGGACTTTCAAACATTAGACTTTCAAACATTAGACTTTCAAACGTTACACTTTCAAATGTTAGACTTTGAAACGTTAGACTTTCAAATGTTAGACTTTCAAACATTAGATTTTTAATTGTTAAACTTTCAAACATTACACTTTCAAACATTAGACTATCAATTATTAGATTTTCAAATGTTATACTTTCAAATGTTAGATTTTCAAATGTTAGACTTTCAAACATTAAATTTTTAATTGTTAAACTTTAAATTTAGACTTTTAAACATTAGACTTTCAATTATTAGATTTTCAAATGTTAGACTTTAACACGTTACACTTTCAAATGTTAGACTTTTTTAATGTTAGACTTTCAAATGTTAGACTTTCAAATGTTAGACTTTCAAATGTTAGACTTTCAAATGTTAGACTTTCAAATGTTAGACTTTCAAATGTTAGACTTTCAAATGTTAGACTTTCAAATGTTAGACTTTCAAATGTTAGACTTTCAAATGTTAGACTTTCAAATGGTAGACTTTCAAACGTTAGATTTTCAAACATTAGACTTATAAATGTTAGACTTTCAAACGTTAGACTTTCAAACGTTAGACTTTCAAACATTAGACTTTCAAACGTTAGACTTTCAAATGTTAGACTTTTAAATTGTTAGACTTTCTAACGTTAAACTTTTAAACATTAGACTTTCAAATGTTAAACTTTCAAATATTAAACTTTCAAATTTTAGACTTTCAAAGGTTACACTTTCAAATGTTAGACTTTCAAATGTTTTCACTTTCAAATGTTTTCACTTTTAAACATTAGACTTTGAAACATTAGACTTTGAAACATTAGACTTTGAAACATTAGACTTTGAAACATTAGACTTTGAAACATGAGACTTTGTAACATTAGTCTTTCCAACATTAGACTTTCAAACGTTAGACTTTCAAAGGTTAGACTTTCAAACGTTAGACTTTCAAATGTTAGACTTTGAAACATTAGTCTTTTCAACATTAGACTTTCAAACGTTAGACTTTCAAAGGTTAGACTTTCAAACGTTAGACTTTCAAATGTTACACTTTCAAATTTGTTCACTTTCAAACATTAGACTTTCAAACATTAGACTTTCAAAAGTTAGACTTTCAAAAGTTAGACTTTCAATCGTTAGACTTTCAATCATTAGACTTTCAAACGTTATACTTTCAAACGTTGGACTTTCAAACGTTGGACTTTCAAATGTTGGACTTTCAAATGTTAGACTTTCAAATGTTAGACTTTCAAACGTTAGACTTTCAAACGTTAGACTTTCAAACGTTAAACTTTCAAATGTTAGACTTTCAAAAGTGAGGCTTTCAATTGTTAGACTTTCAAATGTTAGACTTTCAAATGTTAGACTTTCAAATGTTAGACTTTCAAATGTTAGACTTTCAAATGGTAGACTTTCAAATGGTAGACTTTCAAATGTTAGACTTTCAAATGTTAGACTTTCAAATGGTAGACTTTCAAACGTTAGTTTTTCAAATGTTAGACTTTCAAACGTTAGACATTCAAACGTAAGACTTTAAAACATTAGACTTTCAAACGTTAGACTTTCAAACGTTAAACTTTCATATGTTAGACTTTTAAATTGTTAGACTTTCTAACTTTAAACTTTTAAACATTAGCCTTTCAAATGTTAGACTTTCAAATGTTAGACTTTCAAATGTTAGACTTTCAAATTTTAGACTTTCAAAAATAAAACTTTCAAATGTTAGACTTTCAAAAATAAAACTTTCAAATGTTAGACTTTCAAATTTTTTCACTTTTAAACAATAGACTTTGGAACATTAGATTATGAAACATTAGACTTTGAAACATTAGACTTTGAAACATTAGACTTTGAAACATTAGACTTTGAAACATTAGACTTTGAAACATTAGACTTTGAAACATTGGACTTTGAAACATTAGACTTTGAAACATTAGACTTTCAAATGTTAGACTTTCAAATGTTAGACTTTCAAATGTTAGACTTTCAAATGTTAGACTTTCAAATGTTAGACTTTCAAATGTTAGACTTTCAAATGTTAGACTTTCAAATGTTAGACTTTCAAATGTTAGACTTTCAAATGTTAGACTTTCAAATGTTAGACTTTCAAATGTTAGACATTCAAATGTTAGACTTTCAAACGTTAGAATTTCAAACGTTAGACTTCCAAATGTTAGACTTTCAAATGTTAGACTTTCAAATGTTAGACTTTCAAATGGTAGACTTTCAAATGGTAGATTTTCAAATGTTAGACTTTCAAATGTTAGACTTTCAAATGGTAGACTTTCAAACGTTAGTTTTTCAAATGTTAGACTTTCAAACATTAGACATTCAAACGTTAGACTTTAAAACATTAGACTTTCAAACGTTAGATTTTCTAATGTTAGACTTTCAAACATTAGATTTTTAATTGTTAAACTTTCAAACGTTAGACTTTCAAAAGTTAGGCTTTCAAATGTTAGACTTTAAAATGTTAGACTTTAACACGTTACACTTTCAAATGTTAGACTTTTTTAATGTTAGACTTTCAAATGTTAGACTTTCAAATGTTAGACTTTCAAATGTTAGACTTTCAAATGTTAGACTTTCAAATGTTAGACTTTCAAATGTTAGACTTTCAAATGTTAGACTTTCAAATGTTAGACTTTCAAATGTTAGACTTTCAAATGTTAGACTTTCAAACGTTAGACTTTCAAACGTTAGACTTTCAAACGTTAGACTTTCAAACGTTAGACTTTCAAACGTTAGACTTTCAAACGTTAGTCTTTCCAACATTAGACTTTCAAACGTTAGACTTTCAAAGGTTAGACTTTCAAACGTTAGACTTTCAAATGTTAGACTTTCAAATGTTAGACTTTCAAATGTTAGACTTTCAAATGTTAGACTTTCAAATGTTAGACTTTCAAATGTTAGACTTTCAAATGTTAGACTTTCAAATGTTAGACATTCAATTGTTAGACTTTCAAATGTTAGACTTTCAAATGTTAGACTTTCAAACATTGGACTTTCAAACATTAGACTTTCAAACATTAGACTTTCAAACGTTACACTTTCAAATGTTAGACTTTGAAACGTTAGACTTTCAAATGTTAGACTTTCAAACATTAGATTTTTAATTGTTAAACTTTCAAACATTACACTTTCAAACATTAGACTATCAATTATTAGATTTTCAAATGTTATACTTTCAAATGTTAGATTTTCAAATGTTAGACTTTCAAACATTAAATTTTTAATTGTTAAACTTTAAATTTAGACTTTTAAACATTAGACTTTCAATTATTAGATTTTCAAATGTTAGACTTTAACACGTTACACTTTCAAATGTTAGACTTTTTTAATGTTAGACTTTCAAATGTTAGACTTTCAAATGTTAGACTTTCAAATGTTAGACTTTCAAATGTTAGACTTTCAAATGTTAGACTTTCAAATGTTAGACTTTCAAATGTTAGACTTTCAAATGTTAGACTTTCAAATGTTAGACTTTCAAATGGTAGACTTTCAAACATTAGATTTTCAAACATTAGACTTATAAATGTTAGACTTTCAAACGTTAGACTTTCAAACGTTAGACTTTCAAACATTAGACTTTCAAACGTTAGACTTTCAAATGTTAGACTTTTAAATTGTTAGACTTTCTAACGTTAAACTTTTAAACATTAGACTTTCAAATGTTAGACTTTCAAATATTAAACTTTCAAATTTTAGACTTTCAAAGGTTACACTTTCAAATGTTAGACTTTCAAATGTTTTCACTTTCAAATGTTTTCACTTTTAAACATTAGACTTTGAAACATTAGACTTTGAAACATTAGACTTTGAAACATTAGACTTTGAAACATTATACTTTGAAACATGAGACTTTGTAACATTAGTCTTTCCAACATTAGACTTTCAAACGTTAGACTTTCAAAGGTTAGACTTTCAAACGTTAGACTTTCAAATGTTAGACTTTGAAACATTAGTCTTTTCAACATTAGACTTTCAAACGTTAGACTTTCAAAGGTTAGACTTTCAAACGTTAGACTTTCAAATGTTACACTTTCAAATTTGTTCACTTTCAAACATTAGACTTTCAAACATTAGACTTTCAAAAGTTAGACTTTCAAAAGTTAGACTTTCAATCGTTAGACTTTCAATCATTAGACTTTCAAACGTTATACTTTCAAACGTTGGACTTTCAAACGTTGGACTTTCAAATGTTGGACTTTCAAATGTTAGACTTTCAAATGTTAGACTTTCAAACGTTAGACTTTCAAACGTTAGACTTTCAAACGTTAAACTTTCAAATGTTAGACTTTCAAAAGTGAGGCTTTCAATTGTTAGACTTTCAAATGTTAGACTTTCAAATGTTAGACTTTCAAATGTTAGACTTTCAAATGTTAGACTTTCAAATGTTAGACTTTCAAATGGTAGACTTTCAAATGGTAGACTTTCAAATGTTAGACTTTCAAATGTTAGACTTTCAAATGGTAGACTTTCAAACGTTAGTTTTTCAAATGTTAGACTTTCAAACGTTAGACATTCAAACGTAAGACTTTAAAACATTAGAATTTCAAACGTTAGACTTTCAAACGTTAAACTTTCATATGTTAGACTTTTAAATTGTTAGACTTTCTAACTTTAAACTTTTAAACATTAGCCTTTCAAATGTTAGACTTTCAAATGTTAGACTTTCAAATGTTAGACTTTCAAATTTTAGACTTTCAAAAATAAAACTTTCAAATGTTAGACTTTCAAAAATAAAACTTTCAAATGTTAGACTTTCAAATTTTTTCACTTTTAAACAATAGACTTTGGAACATTAGATTATGAAACATTAGACTTTGAAACATTAGACTTTGAAACATTAGACTTTGAAACATTAGACTTTGAAACATTAGACTTTGAAACATTAGACTTTGAAACATTGGACTTTGAAACATTAGACTTTGAAACATTAGACTTTCAAATGTTAGACTTTCAAATGTTAGACTTTCAAATGTTAGACTTTCAAATGTTAGACTTTCAAATGTTAGACTTTCAAATGTTAGACTTTCAAATGTTAGACTTTCAAATGTTAGACTTTCAAATGTTAGACTTTCAAATGTTAGACTTTCAAATGTTAGACTTTCAAATGTTAGACATTCAAATGTTAGACTTTCAAACGTTAGAATTTCAAACGTTAGACTTCCAAATGTTAGACTTTCAAATGTTAGACTTTCAAATGTTAGACTTTCAAATGGTAGACTTTCAAATGGTAGATTTTCAAATGTTAGACTTTCAAATGTTAGACTTTCAAATGGTAGACTTTCAAACGTTAGTTTTTCAAATGTTAGACTTTCAAACATTAGACATTCAAACGTTAGACTTTAAAACATTAGACTTTCAAACGTTAGATTTTCTAATGTTAGACTTTCAAACATTAGATTTTTAATTGTTAAACTTTCAAACGTTAGACTTTCAAAAGTTAGGCTTTCAAATGTTAGACTTTAAAATGTTAGACTTTAACACGTTACACTTTCAAATGTTAGACTTTTTTAATGTTAGACTTTCAAATGTTAGACTTTCAAATGTTAGACTTTCAAATGTTAGACTTTCAAATGTTAGACTTTCAAATGTTAGACTTTCAAATGTTAGACTTTCAAATGTTAGACTTTCAAATGTTAGACTTTCAAATGTTAGACTTTCAAATGTTAGACTTTCAAATGGTAGACTTTCAAACGTTAGATTTTCAAACATTAGACTTATAAATGTTAGACTTTCAAACGTTAGACTTTCAAACGTTAGACTTTCAAACATTAGACTTTCAAACGTTAGACTTTCAAATGTTAGACTTTTAAATTGTTAGACTTTCTAACGTTGAACTTTTAAACATTAGACTTTCAAATGTTAGACTTTCAAATATTAAACTTTCAAATTTTAGACTTTCAAAGGTTACACTTTCAAATGTTAGACTTTCAAATGTTTTCACTTTCAAATGTTTTCACTTTTAAACATTAGACTTTGAAACATTAGACTTTGAAACATTAGACTTTGAAACATTAGACTTTGAAACATAAGACTTTGAAACATTATACTTTGAAACATGAGACTTTGTAACATTAGTCTTTCCAACATTAGACTTTCAAACGTTAGACTTTCAAAGGTTAGACTTTCAAACGTTAGACTTTCAAATGTTAGACTTTGAAACATTAGTCTTTTCAACATTAGACTTTCAAACGTTAGACTTTCAAAGGTTAGACTTTCAAACGTTAGACTTTCAAATGTTACACTTTCAAATTTGTTCACTTTCAAACATTAGACTTTCAAACATTAGACTTTCAAAAGTTAGACTTTCAAAAGTTAGACTTTCAATCGTTAGCCTTTCAATCATTAGACTTTCAAACGTTAAACTTTCAAACGTTGGACTTTCAAAAGTTAGGCTTTCAATTGTTAGACTTTCAAATGGTAGACTTTCAAACGTTAGACTTTCAAACGTTATACTTTCAAACGTTGGACTTTCAAACGTTGGACTTTCAAACGTTGGACTTTCAAATGTTAGACTTTCAAATGTTAGACTTTCAAACGTTAGACTTTCAAACGTTAGACTTTCAAACGTTAGACTTTCAAACGTTAAACTTTCAAATGTTAGACTTTCAAAAGTGAGGCTTTCAATTGTTAGACTTTCAAATGTTAGACTTTCAAATGTTAGACTTTCAAATGTTAGACTTTCAAATGTTAGACTTTCAAATGTTAGACTTTCAAATGTTAGACTTTCAAATGTTAGACTTTCAAATGTTAGACTTTCAAATGTTAGACTTTCAAATGTTAGACTTTCAAATGGTAGACTTTCAAATGGTAGACTTTCAAATGTTAGACTTTCAAATGTTAGACTTTCAAATGGTAGACTTTCAAACGTTAGTTTTTCAAATGTTAGACTTTCAAACGTTAGACATTCAAACGTAAGACTTTAAAACATTAGACTTTCAAACGTTAGACTTTCAAACGTTAAACTTTCATATGTTAGACTTTTAAATTGTTAGACTTTCTAACTTTAAACTTTTAAACATTAGACTTTCAAATGTTAGACTTTCAAATGTTAGACTTTCAAATTTTAGACTTTCAAAAATAAAACTTTCAAATGTTAGACTTTCAAAAATAAAACTTTCAAATGTTAGACTTTCAAATTTTTTCACTTTTAAACAATAGACTTTGGAACATTAGATTATGAAACATTAGACTTTGAAACATTAGACTTTGAAACATTAGACTTTGAAACATTAGACTTTGAAACATTAGACTTTGAAACATTAGACTTTGAAACATTAGACTTTGAAACATTAGACTTTGAAACATTAGACTTTGAAACATTGGACTTTGAAACATTAGACTTTGAAACATTAGACTTTCAAATGTTAGACTTTCAAATGTTAGACTTTCAAATGTTAGACTTTCAAATGTGTAACACCCTGTAAATCGTGATCCCGCCAAAACCATAGCCTGGGGGGTAAACAACTCTCAACCGTCCCTCCCTCCTCTCTGACTCACATTTCTGACTCATGCCCAAGCGGCGGATTGATACATAAAGGACCACGGTCACTTGGACCTGGTTACACCTCGCAGGTGTACACAGGTCCAAGGTATAAAAGGACCATGTTCCTCTTTGTTCCTCAGTTCTTTCCTTTGCCTGTTTTTGAGATACATTCCAAATCATGGGCCTGAGGATTCACAGTTAGTATATTACTATTCACCCTTGTATCTGTACTTCTTACAAGGAATGAATAAAAGTGTTGTAACAAGAAGTAGCGTTGTCTCTATGTCTTTATGTTAATAACTTCTCTTCAGAGGCCGGAGGTTTCATAGGGCAGGAGCTATACGATTCTCAGCAGCTACAACATCTTCTCTGGTCGGAATACCGATGGAGAAGATGTATATCAGCATCAACCGGAAGAGAGAGAGATGGCCGCCACTCTCCTGCATCGATTTCACCCCCATGCAGAAGAGTGACTACAATCTATCTCCATCCAGCTCTCTCTACAGCTCGGATCTTCTCTGTGCAGGTGTCATACTGCTCAGAGAAGAAACAAAAAGTAGAAAATGTCATCTAAAGGTTGGTAATAAAATATTGGTTGATGTCAAAAGCTCACATTTGGTGGAGGTGCGGGGTATAGCTCCATCTGCCTTCTCCGACCTGTAAACAGAAGCCGTCCTTTGTCCTAAGTCTCGTGATTGTGCCTCACGAGGCTTCGTCCGTCCTTTCTATGTTGGAGCCACGTATGGAGACCCTCGATAGCGTCAAAGTCAACCGCGTGGCGCCTGTCTGTATTACCGCGTATGGAGACCCTCGATAGCGTCAAAGTCAACCGCGCGGCGTCCTTTGTGTTGGAACCACGTGTGGAGACCCTCGATCACGTCAACGTCGACCACGTGGCGCCGTTTGTAAAACCGCGTATGGAGGCCCTCGATCACGTCAAAGCCAACCGCGCGGCGTCCTTTGTGTTGGAACCACGTATGGAGGCCCTCGATCACGTCAAAGCCAACCGCGTGGCGCCTTTTTATGTTGGGACCATGTATGGAGGCCCTCGATCACGTCAAAGCCAACCGCATGGCACCGTTTTTTGTGGAATCGCGGAAGAGACTTGTGGCTACACACACCACGTGTCGACCGCGCGATTCTGTGTCCTGTCCTTAGAGACACGTGGGAACGAACTTTTGTCTGCTGACCGCTTATCACTCGGAAACGTGGACAACCGTTTGGACACACGTGTTTCCGTCCATGTTTTTGTATTTTATGTTTCCATTACAATCACCCACTGTCACCTTCACTCTTCTTTAATTTTCAAAGTGAAACCCACACCACGGGGGCAACACTTTAAACAAATTCTTCTTACTCTCCGAGAGGAGTTTGCAGTCTCATTATGAGATGAGCAAACAAATCTCATCTACTAATCTATTCACCTATTAATAGGCTTTTAAAGGACGTGTGTGTCTTTTAAAATGTCCTATTATCTTCACTCTTCATCTTTAATTTTCAAGCAAGATTCTCCCTAACTCTATTTCATTGTTAGGGGGCTTACAAGCTTAGAACACACTTTTCCTAGCCACGTGGGACTTTCTTGTCCCCCCTTTTTCTTTGTTCTTTGTTTTTTCACTTGTGTTTCCCTTGGGACCCTCTATGTCCCAAGTCATGTTCTTCAGTTTCTTCATCATCATCACCTCAATGCATCATCACATGAACTTTCTCCATTGGACAGCACTGAAGCCCGGCCGCCATCTTGGATCGACCGGACACTCTTCAAAAAAGCGCCAACGGAGCGGTTTTTCGCTCCATGTGACTCATTGTTGTACCTTCTCTCATCTTTTTGTGTTCTCTTCTCTTTCCTTCTCTTCCAGAGGGTTGCACTCACGCGCCCCCTGGCGGAGTTCCTCTTGTTAGAGAAAACTTCTCTTTTTCTTTGAATTTTCTCTCTTTTTGTGCCTTTCTCCTGGCCACCATAAAAACGTGCCCGGAGGAACTTTTCAATCATCAATTTTTTGGACATTGCAATAAACTGAACCGGAAGTGGCCACCACAGCGCCACCTACGGACTTCTTCATTCTACTCAACATAGTCCCTCACTGGGCACTGACTCTGTCTTTTTCATCCAGAGCCATCCAGCAGTGAGGACTCAAAATTTCTACAGTCTAAACATTTCTTCTGGTTCACCAAGCACTTAGCTTGTTGAATACACTTAAATTTCTACACTGTTTTACTGTTTTAATAAAACTAAATTAAAACTTTTGATGTGCGGCACCGCACCTAAGTTTTAAACTTTCCAAGTAAAACAGCTTTCTTCTCTTGCTTTCAGGAAAGTTCAGCCATCTTGAACTTCTCCTTTGTTTGTGCATTTAAAAAGTTCAGCCATTTTGAACTTTTTGTTCTTTGTGTGTTCTTTACACACACACTCTTGATTCTTGTTTCCAAGTAAAACTAAAAGTGCGGGCACCACGCTCTAGCTTTACTCTTCGTATTGCTTGCCTCTTCTTCAGGCAACTGCAATACACTTTCATTTCTAATTCACTTTCCGCAGTGCAATTTCGATTGGGTGGTGTACCACGCTCGAGGTTGTATTGTACATCTGCTGTTTCTTTATTGAGATTTTTGGAATTCTCATAACCTCCACGTGGTCGCCAAATACCACGTGTCGAGAGAGATTCTTCTAAAATCTGACACTCAATAGAGAACTCACGACGCTACACCAGTTGGGAACCAAAACTCGTCACACGCCCAACTTAGAACACGATACAACCATCACCACACTAACGGAGTGAACGGCCACTTCGTTATACACGTCACAAGCTTAGGTAATCTATCGTTACTCAGTGTACAAGAGTACGATAGTGTCGGTTGCCGACAAGCACTAAATTACCGACGCACAGTGACAACACCGACCTACAAACTGAACGAGTCCCATCATACTGGAACCCGAAAGTATAGCTCAGAGTGTACTCGAGAACCCTCGGAGCTGCACACAACGACTTGGACTTCGCCGGACTCGTTCATCACCGCACATTCACATTACACAAGCCACATCATTAATCATGGCTACCTCACACGACAATACGGGGTCCCTGTCCGATCACCAGGGTTCACACGAAGATCTGTTGGAAGTACCCGTGACTACTGATGTGACACCACTGCCGCGGCCAACTGGGGCCGAGTTTGACCACCTGTCACAACAAGTGGCTGCACTCTCGACTCGTATGTCTCAGCTCATAGACGACCGATTCACACCGAATCGACCGACTACACCACGGCGGACAACACGCACACACCGACTTCGCGACGATGACTCGGACGCCTCTTCAGCCCCCTATGTTGGCTACAGAGAGCGTCACGATCGTTACGAAAGACATTACACACCGCACACACGTCATCTACCGCGTAACCCTGACTGGCAACAACAAGGGCAGTCAGATGATCCGCGTCACAGAGATGAGCGTGCGGAAATACCGATTACGACACGTGCTGATTCTCCTCACTCGCTTGTCCGGGTTGCACGAAGCGGTCGCCGCTTGGCACCCCCGGAACAACAGCCTCACCAAGGAGCGACACAAGGCACTTCAGTTTACGCGCCACGTTTTCCACCGCAAGGGGTAGGTCTGATGCCGGCTGGAATGCCAAACGTCCAGGATGGCATCTATCGACCAACCCCCAGAGAACCCTCCGTGGAAGAGTTTAATAAGAAATACAGCGGTTGCCACCCTGCCGACTCAATCCAAAAATTCAACGGATTGACAGGTTTCCGTCCCTTCCTGGAAGAATTCGAGGAAGTGGCACACCTGTACGGTTGGAAAGACCACCACAAGGAGGAATACATCACGGGGTGTTTCACTGGGGCCGCCCGTACGTGGTTGAGTAAACTGAGGTATGAGCTTCAGGACATTCCTTGGCCAGCACTGAGAGTACAGATGGTAGATACGTTCGGGAAGCCGAACGAACTGGCCATCTTGAAGAAAAAGTATACAGAGATGCTCCAGAAGGAAGGCGAGAGTACACAAGCTTTCATCTGGGAGTTTATGATACTCGGCGACCGAGTTTACCCGCAACTTGACGATCAGCTGCGTATAAGCCAGTTGCGCCGCGCTCTACATCCCACCATACAGAACGCCGCGCATCACGCATCTACGACGTCGTTCAAGGACTTCGCAAACGCCGTCCTCAATATGGAGGTGGTCTTGCTGTCCTTGGATAAATGGCCGACGGAACCAAAATCCGCAGCTGATTCACAGTCGGGTAAAGGAGCATCGAAGACCGACCAGGAGCCGGCGGCAGCCGCCAGCCCTAAAGACAAAACACACCGGTCTAGGCACGATAAAAAGCCTAGTCAGACTGCTGCCACCAATTCAAACCGACACTCTGCAGCGGACCCCCAACCAGAGACCACTCGCACGTTCGACAAGAGTAAGTCGACGTGTTATAATTGTGGCAAATTGGGGCATTTCGTCCGTGAGTGTCGGCAACCAAAGAAGAAGGTTGCAATCAAGCAGTTTGGGGAGCCGGTTACCGACTATGACATCAAAGGAGAGGTGCCTGAAACGGATATCATCACCGAAGACGGCGTTGAGTTTGCTCTGATACGAGTGGCGGGACAAATCCGCCGGATTCCTCTTCCAGCAGCGGACTCAGCCGCCGGGGCACCTACTCCTGATACACCCGACAACGACAGCTCTGACGACTCTGAGGACATACCAGTCAAGGTGCTCCACCGGGCTCCTGCACATAAATGGACCCCGGACGAGCTAATCGTTTGGCAGAACACGCTCGACGTCCTTAAACAATCCACCAAGGAGATTGGGTGCCGTGAAAATAAAACAATAGCCATCATGGCTCCCGGAACCCAATCGCTGACGAAGGGCCACTCCTGCTGCCGAAGACTAATGACAACGGTGTATGAACAGCTGGTAAGCAGCTGTTCACCTCAAGAAGTCGGAGACTATGATGCCAGCGACAAGAACCCACGCATCGCCGTCACGATCAACGGAAAAAGTATACGAATGCTCGCGGACACCGGAGCTACGGGCAGCGTTATCACCATTGAACTCGCGCAGGAACACAAGTTCGAAATCGAGCCTGTGTTAATCCCACCCAACATTCAGGGTGTGGGAGGCCAACGGATCACCGTGGTGGGGCGACTCGCCGCGACGGTCCAGCTGGGCCCCCACGCTGTGCGAGGGCACTTACTAGTGATTACCGGCCGGCACGAAGCCATCTTAGGCCGAGATCTAGGCCGGGCTCTGCACTTAGCTGTATCCATGACAACAAATAAAGTATACGTGGAGGACGACCTCTTCGAGTCCACACTCCGACAGAAATGCATCGAAGCACACATCGGATGGGCTCTGGGAGAAACTTCCGTAGAGGCCCCTGGCAAATCTGCCAGCACCTCTAGGGAAAACCTCGAAACTCCACCCCGTAAGTGACGACGGAAGCAACGGCCACCCACGCTGTCAAGAAACCAAACGCGACGAAAATAAAACAATAATTCACCAGTGTTTATTTCATGACTATGGAAATAAACACCAGCAACCATCAAATATCAACAATAGAAGAGCGGGAGGAATTTGAGAATTGTTGTGTTGAGGAACAACTGAGGACAGTTGTCAAGAGGTGGGGGAGGGGATAAAAGGAACCCCCCAACGAATAAACAACCCCACAGCATCAACAACCCCTCTAAACACTCTCAAATAACTCCCAAAACTCTACAAAATTCATACAACTTTAATTTTTTAAACACTTCTAAACTTTTCAAAATGGCCGCCAATATTTACATATTGGCAACCATTTCAAACATGCAATAAACTACACCGGAACCACGTGGCCTTCACAAACAACTGTCAACCACGTGGTACACCTGAGGAAAACGCCGAAGGCCAGTCAAGGACGTTCAGAAGAAAAATCAAGAGCCATAAAAGGGTCAGCAAAAGGAAAACACCGTGCTCCCCTTTATTATGGACGGACGTCATTGACCATGCTGTTGACAGTAGAAGGATAGAAAACTTCAAAGAGACAATTGCTCTGGGGGCCAGACCAATGCACTGGGACTTCAAAGAAAAAAAAACAAACAACGAAAAACTGCTGGCCATAAACAAATAAAAAAAAAAGGAAGAAAATCAGTTTTGAAGATTTTGTGAGAGCGGGCACCTTCAATAAAAAACTAAAGAACCTGTCACCCTCTCAATTAAGATTGAATTTGTGGGGCACCAACTCCTGTCCCACTCCCCCTAAAAATAACAACAAACAGCAAGGTACATTAGTAACCTTGCTGACCTATTCTTTTCAAAAAGGCATTAAGGAAAAGAAGGGGAGAAAGTTAATGGACAACTTCACACCTCGGTGTGAAATAAAATAACGGCCCTTCTCCCTCGAGATTCCTTAGTCCTTTTGTTTATCTAAAAATAATAAACAGGACCGACTCTGATAAGAATTAGATCAACACCTCTCACATCCAATATCGGTGGGACAACCCCCACCCCCAATAAATAAAGTCGTGAAGAAACCAATTAGAGTAAGGTGTCTTATTCTAAAAGGGGCCGGCCCTTCTAACTTTTAAAATTAAATAAGAAAAGTGACCAAACTTGGTCAATTACCACTCGATTTGCTCTCTTCAAAGAAGCACTCGTTTTTGTTCATCTCTTTATGCTCGATCTTCTTCAATCATCAAATCTTCAATCTACTTCTGTGCCAAGTTCCAAATTTTAATTTCGAACTTCTTCAGTTTTTGTTGTTAATCCAAAGCTTGAGTGCCACCTTCAAGCCTTTGAACTCACGTGCAGTGCATCAGACCTTCAGAACTTTTTGGACCTCTTGAAATAATAACAGAGTGATCGGGGACCGATTTCTGTTATTATTTGGAAGTAATCACCAGCAGCGGGACTTTTGAAAAAGTAAGAACTTTTAAACTCTTAAGAAATATGCCAGGTAGAGGCTCATGGAGAGGAGGCAGAATGATGTCTGCCTCTTCTAGTGAAGATGAGACGGAGAGTGGAACGGCGGGGACCGCTGAACCCCTCTCTCAATCTACCTGCCAGCTACAAAAGGCGGGCGCCGCCAGTGCGCCAACAACAAGAAGAGAGTCGCCAAATACAATAGATAGGCGCCGCACCTCTTTCGAACCGGAGAATTTTTACCGGCGTGGGGAGAAGCGCCTAAAAGCAAGCTTCAAGCGACCTGCCAATGTCGGGCGCGAAGGGAAACCTGCTGCTCCAAGCAGCATCGTCCCCTTCGACGTCACGACATCAAAACACTACTGGGAGGAGCGGGAAGACCGCATCGATATCAACATCATGGCATGGGGGTTAACCAGGCGTTCCGCGATAGCATCACGCCTGGTCAACCCATTCCGGGTGGAGCTGAAGCAAGAGGGAAGCGTGGGGGAGGCGGATCTGTGCCTTCCCCCCTCGAAGACCTCCACTTGGAGCTGCAGAGGGAGGCTGCTCTTCGTCAGGCAGCCAGAGATAAAAAGGAAGGGGAGGACAATCTGGCGTACCTCCGTGCGGTTTGCGCCCGCCTTGTCGAGCTGGGCTTACCGTGTACGGCGCAACTCCCGAAGGAGGAGCTCCTGCGAATCGAGGCCCGACTCCAAGAAGCCGCCCGAGTTACGTCGTCAGCTACGTCATCATCTCCATCCTCAAACTCGCCAGCAACCCTGACAAATGGCCTCTCCACATCTCCTTCCTCACCCATAACGCCACCAGAGCCTTTCCAACACTGCTCACCGGTGCCGTCAATCACTCCGCCGCCTCCTCCTCATACACCATTATCGTCACCACCAACCTCCCGATGTGCCACGCCTCCACGCAGCGAGGCCGCCACACCAACTCCGACTCCAAAGTTACCTTCCATAGTGGTGGTCCCCCAACCTGTTTGTGTTCAGGTTCCCACTGGGGCTCGCCCCAAGGAGCCTCAACAGTCCTACAGGGGCCACCACTCTTCTCGAGACTCTCTTCAACGGCCACAGCCACGTCGCTCTTCGCCACGTGGTTCCCATCTTTCGCCCCAATGTCGACCCGACGGAAGAAGTCAGCAGGAACAACGTGGTTCCTCTGGACGCGGCCTTCCGCCGCGTAATAACTTCGACCCAAGGGTCAGGCAAGATCTACAGGATCACCGAGTCCGACTGGACCGCGACCATCGCTATGAAACTCGGGGCCCACCTAATCGGGTCCCGCATCGCTATCCTCCTCCGCCACCTCCGGGCCGCCCTTCTGGACGACCTACGCCTATACCTTTGATGCCGCCACCTTCCGCCGAGCGTGCCGCGTTCTTGAAAAAACAGAAGGCCATCACAAACCTTCTGCAAGACGTCATGCAACAGGGAGGTGACCCCATGGAAGCACTGGGCCGTGCACCAGGAAGTGCCAAGCCACTGGAGGCGCTGAGCAGGAAGTCAGCATCGAAGCGACTACGTCAGCGGGCCCGCGATATGGCCCGGTCCGCCTTGCGCCATGCCAGGCCTATCGCGGGCGCATCAGTTTCTCTGGAACCTGCGGCTCCAACGCCAGCCCGACCAGCCGCACCACCCACTGTACCCCATGCCGGGGCTACTCTGGGGCGGTTACCGCTGGATCGTCCGTTCCGTGCAGCCACCTCCGGCGAGAGGTTGCTCAACAATCGGTGGGTCACTTGGCAGCGCGAAGTGCGCTCTGCCAACACCCTTTACGTAGGACACTTCTCTTTGGAGGAAGGGTTCCCCCGTCTGGACCTCCCTCCCCGGGAGCGATATGTCGTGGGACTCTCCCGCCTAACAAGTGTCCTCGTCACCATCGTCTTCCCAAGAAGACGGATTGTTGAAACCATCAGTTTCGCCGGAGATGCCATCGATGAAGCCACGGAAGCCCTTTTGGGAGCTTTCGTCAACTCCGTCTTTGGACTGCCAGCTGGACAGACGTTCCGCACCAGTCGTCACTACATTCCGGAACCGGATCCTCGTTACCGAATCGCCATCTTGTGGGACGCCGCTTGGGCTACACTGTACAACAAGCGGTCCTCCCGTAAGATTATCGGGGACCGGGACATCTTCAATATCTTCCACCAGGATCTACCTGACGACCAGGGACAATGGCTGTCTGCCGCATCCAGCTACCGATGAGGCCAGGTCCGGCGGGATTACCCCCCCGTACGGTTCATGGACCCAGGATCCTCCCCACCCTCCGCAGCAGGGATAGCTGCGCGCCACATGTACTCATGTGGTTGCCACCCATCCGGGTGGCAGTATCGAAAAATTTATAAAAAAATAAAATACGTTGCAACTGTCCGGTTTCTTTAAAATTTCAATAGCGGCTCGCCACTCAGCGAGCATTAATTATCTTTGTTTTATGTTTTCAGACTTTTTCAATTTTTAGGGGCGCTGACACTTCGGTGCCAGTGCCTTTCCATAACCACCTCTGTACACGGTAAGTCCTCAGCCACCCATGTCTCCCCGCTGCGTAACTTGAAAACCTTCCACCCTTGGCTGGAGTACGAGGACGTACTCCAAGCAAAGTTGGAGGGTATGTAACACCCTGTAAATCGTGATCCCGCCAAAACCATAGCCTGGGGGGTAAACAACTCTCAACCGTCCCTCCCTCCTCTCTGACTCACCTTTCTGACTCATGCCCAAGCGGCGGATTGATACATAAAAGACCATGGTCATTTGGACCTGGTTACACCTCGCAGGTGTACACAGGTCCAAGGTATAAAAGTACCATGTTCCTCTTTGTTCCTCAGTTCTTTCCTTTGCCTGTTTTTGAGATACATTCCAAATCATGGGCCTGAGGATTCACAGTTAGTATATTACTATTCACCCTTGTATCTGTACTTCTTACAAGGAATGAATAAAAGTGTTGTAACAAGAAGTAGCGTTGTCTCTATGTCTTTATGTTAATAACTTCTCTTCAGAGGCCGGAGGTTTCATAGGGCAGGAGCTATACGATTCTCAGCAGCTACAACATCTTCTCTGGTCGGAATACCGATGGAGAAGATGTATATCAGCATCAACCGGAAGAGAGAGAGATGGCCGCCACTCTCCTGCATCGATTTCACACCCATGCAGAAGAGTGACTACAATCTATCTCCATCCAGCTCTCTCTACAGCTCGGATCTTCTCTGTGCAGGTGTCATACTGCTCAGAGAAGAAACGAAAAGTAGAAAATGTCATCTAAAGGTTGGTAATAAAATATTGGTTGATGTCAAAAGCTCACAAATGTTAGACTTTCAAATGTTAGACTTTCAAATGTTAGACTTTCAAATGTTAGACTTTCAAATGTTAGACTTTCAAATGTTAGACTTTCAAATGTTAGACTTTCAAATGTTAGACTTTCAAATGTTAGACTTTCAAATGTTAGACATTCAAATGTTAGACTTTCAAACGTTAGAATTTCAAACGTTAGACTTCCAAATGTTAGACTTTCAAATGTTAGACTTTCAAATGTTAGACTTTCAAATGGTAGACTTTCAAATGGTAGACTTTCAAATGGTAGATTTTCAAATGTTAGACTTTCAAATGTTAGACTTTCAAATGTTAGACTTTCAAATGGTAGACTTTCAAACGTTAGTTTTTCAAATGTTAGACTTTCAAACATTAGACATTCAAACGTTAGACTTTAAAACATTAGACTTTCAAATGTTAGACTTTCAAACGTTAGACTTTCAAATGTTAGACTTTTAAATTGTTAGACTTTCTAACTTTAAACTTTTAAACATTAGACTTTCAAATGTTAGACTTTCAAATGTTAGATTTTCAAATGTTAGACTTTCAAATTTTAGACTTTCAAAAATAACACTTTCAAATGTTAGACTTTCAAATTTTTTCACTTTTAAACAATAGACTTTGGAACATTAGATTATGAAACATTAGACTTTGAAACATTAGACTTTGAAACATTAGACTTTGAAACATTAGACTTTGAAACATTAGACTTTGAAACATTAGACTTTGAAACATTAGACTTTGAAACATTGGACTTTGAAACATTAGACTTTGAAACATTAGACTTTCAAATGTTAGACTTTCAAATGTTAGACTTTCAAATGTTAGACTTTCAAATGTTAGACTTTCAAATGTTAGACTTTCAAATGTTAGACTTTCAAATGTTAGACTTTCAAATGTTAGACTTTCAAATGTTAGACTTTCAAATGTTAGACTTTCAAATGTTAGACTTTCAAATGTTAGACTTTCAAATTTTTTCACTTTCAAACATTAGACTTTGAAACACTAGACTTTGAAACACTAGTTTTTGAAACATTAGACTTTGAAACATTAGACTTTGAAACATTAGAGTTTGAAACATTAGACTTTGGAACATTAGATTATGAAACATTAGACTTTCAAACATTAGACTTTCAAATGTTAGACTTTCAAACATTAGATTTTTAATTGTTAAACTTTCAAACATTAGACTTCCAAACATTAGACTTTCAAACATTAGACTTTCAATTATTAGATTTTCAAATGTTATACTTTCAAATGTTAGATTTTCTAATGTTAGACTTTCAAACATTAGATTTTTAATTGTTAAACTTTCAAACATTAGACTTTCAAAAGTTAGACTTTCAAACGTTAGACTTTCATACGTTAGACTATCAAACGTTAGACTTTCAAACGTAAGACTTTCAAACGTTAGACTTTCAAACGTTAGACTTTCAAACGTTAGACTTTGAAACATTATACTTTGAAACATGAGACTTTGAAACATTAGTCTTTCCAACATTAGACTTTCAAACATTAGACTTTCAAACGTTAGACTTTCAAACGTTAGACTTTCAAAGTTTACACTTTCAAATGTTAGACTTTCAAATTTTTTCACTTTCAAACATTAGACTTTGAAACATTAGACTTTGAAACATTAGACTTTGAAACATTATACTTTTAAACATGAGACTTTGAAACATTAGTCTTTCCAACATTAGACTTTCAAACGTTAGACTTTCAAACGTTAGACTTTCAAACGTTAGACTTTCAAATGTTATACTTTCAAATGTTAGACTTTCAAATGGTAGACTTTCAAACGTTAGATTTTCAAATGTTAGACTTTCAAACATTAGACTTTCAAACGTTAGAATTTCAAACGTTAGACTTCCAAATGTTAGACTTTCAAATGTTAGACTTTCAAATGTTAGACTTTCAAATGGTAGACTTTCAAATGGTAGACTTTCAAATGGTAGATTTTCAAATGTTAGACTTTCAAATGTTAGACTTTCAAATGTTAGACTTTCAAATGGTAGACTTTCAAACGTTAGTTTTTCAAATGTTAGACTTTCAAACATTAGACATTCAAACGTTAGACTTTAAAACATTAGACTTTCAAATGTTAGACTTTCAAACGTTAGACTTTCAAATGTTAGACTTTTAAATTGTTAGACTTTCTAACTTTAAACTTTTAAACATTAGACTTTCAAATGTTAGACTTTCAAATGTTAGATTTTCAAATGTTAGACTTTCAAATTTTAGACTTTCAAAAATAACACTTTCAAATGTTAGACTTTCAAATTTTTTCACTTTTAAACAATAGACTTTGGAACATTAGATTATGAAACATTAGACTTTGAAACATTAGACTTTGAAACATTAGACTTTGAAACATTAGACTTTGAAACATTAGACTTTGAAACATTAGACTTTGAAACATTGGACTTTGAAACATTAGACTTTGAAACATTAGACTTTCAAATGTTAGACTTTCAAATGTTAGACTTTCAAATGTTAGACTTTCAAATGTTAGACTTTCAAATGTTAGACTTTCAAATGTTAGACTTTCAAATGTTAGACTTTCAAATGTTAGACTTTCAAATGTTAGACTTTCAAATGTTAGACTTTCAAATGTTAGACTTTCAAATTTTTTCACTTTCAAACATTAGACTTTGAAACACTAGACTTTGAAACACTAGTTTTTGAAACATTAGACTTTGAAACATTAGACTTTGAAACATTAGAGTTTGAAACATTAGACTTTGGAACATTAGATTATGAAACATTAGACTTTCAAACATTAGACTTTCAAATGTTAGACTTTCAAACATTAGATTTTTAATTGTTAAACTTTCAAACATTAGACTTCCAAACATTAGACTTTCAAACATTAGACTTTCAATTATTAGATTTTCAAATGTTATACTTTCAAATGTTAGATTTTCTAATGTTAGACTTTCAAACATTAGATTTTTAATTGTTAAACTTTCAAACATTAGACTTTCAAAAGTTAGACTTTCAAACGTTAGACTTTCATACGTTAGACTATCAAACGTTAGACTTTCAAACGTAAGACTTTCAAACGTTAGACTTTCAAACGTTAGACTTTCAAACGTTAGACTTTGAAACATTAGACTTTGAAACATTAGACTTTGAAACATTATACTTTTAAACATGAGAATTTGAAACATTAGTCTTTCCAACATTAGACTTTCAAACGTTAGACTTTCAAACGTTAGACTTTCAAACGTTAGACTTTCAAATGTTATACTTTCAAATGTTAGACTTTCAAATGGTAGACTTTCAAACGTTAGATTTTCAAATGTTAGACTTTCAAACATTAGACTTTCAAACGTTAGACTTTCAAACGTTAGACTTTCAAACATTAGACTTTCAAACATTAGACTTTCAAACATTAGACTTTCAAACATTAGACTTTCAAACGTTAGGCTTTCAAATGTTAGACTTTTAAATTGTTAGACTTTCTAACGTTACACTTTTAAACATTAGACTTTCAAATGTTAGACTTTCAAATGTTAAACATTCAAATTTTAGACTTTCAAAGGTTACTCTTTCAAATGTTAGACTTTCAAATTTTTTCACTTTCAAACCTTACACTTTGAAACATTAGACTTTGAAACATTAGACTTTGAAACATTAGACTTTGAAACATTATACTTTGAAACATGAGACTTTGAAACATTAGTCTTTCCAACATTAGACTTTCAAACGTTGGACTTTCAAAGGTTAGACTTTCAAATGTTAGACTTTGAAACATTAGTCTTTTCAACATTAGACTTTCAAACGTTAGACTTTCAAATGTTAGACTTTGAAACATTGTACTTTGAAACATTATACTTTGAAACATGAGACTTTGAAACATTAGTCTTTCCAACATTAGACTTTCAAACGTTAGACTTTCAAACATTAGACTTTCAAAGGTTACACTTTCAAATGTTAGACTTTCAAATTTTTTAACTTTAAAACATTAGACTTTGAAACATTAGACTTTGAAACATCATACTTTGAAACATGAGACTATGAAACATTAGTCTTTCCAACATTAGACTTTCAAACGTTAGACTTTCAAACGTTAGACTTTCAAACGTTAGACTTTCAAACGTTAGACTTTCAAATGTTAGACTTTCAAATGTTAGACTTTCAAATGGTAGACTTTCAAACATTAGATTTTCAAACATTAGACTTTCAAATGTTAGACTTTCAAACGTTAGACTTTCAAACGTTAGACTTTCAAACATTAGACTTTCAAACGTTAGGCTTTCAAATGTTAGACTTTCAAATGTTAAACTTTCAAATTTTAGACTTTCAAACGTTAGGCTTTCAAACGTTAGATTTTTAATTGTTAAACTTTCAAACGTTAGACTTTCAAACGTTAGACTTTCAAACATTAGACTTTCAAACGTTAGGCTTTCAAATGTTAGACTTTCAAATGTTAAACTTTCAAATTTTAGACTTTGAAACATTAGACTTTGAAACATTAGACTTTGAAACATTAGACTTTGAAACATTAGAGTTTGAAACGTTAGAATTTTAAACATTAGACTTTGAAACATTAGATTTTGAAACATGAGACTTTGAAACATTAGTCTTTCCAACATTAGACTTTCAAACGTTAGACTTTCAAAGGTTAGACTTTCAAACGTTAGACTTTCAAACGTTAGACTTTCAAACGTTAGACTTTCAAACGTTACACTTTCAAATGTTAGACTTTGAAACATTAGTCTTTTCAACATTAGACTTTCAAAGGTTAGACTTTCAAAGGTTAGACTTTCAAATGTTAGACTTTCAAATGTTAGACTTTCAAATGTTAGACTTTCAAATGTTAGACTTTCAAATGTTAGACTTTCAAATATTAGACTTTCAAATGTTAGACTTTCAAATGTTAGACTTTCAAATGTTAGACTTTCAAATGTTAGACTTTCAAATGTTAGACTTTCAAATGTTAGACTTTCAAACGTTAGACTTTCTAACGTTAGACTTTCAAAAGTTAGGCTTTCAATTGTTAGACTTTCAAAAGTTAGGCTTTCAATTGTTAGACTTTCAAATGTTAGACTTTCAAATGTTAGACTTTCAAATGTTAGACTTTCAAATGTTAGACTTTTAAATGTTAGACTTTCAAATGTTAGACTTTCAAATGTTAGACTTTCAAATGTTAGACTTTCAAATGTTAGACTTTGAAATGTTAGACTTTGAAATGTTAGACTTTGAAATGTTAGACTTTCAAATGTTAGACTTTCAAAAGTTAGGCTTTCAATTGTTAGACTTTCAAAAGTTAGGCTTTCAATTGTTAGACTTTCAAATGTTAGACTTTCAAACATTAGACTTTCAAACGTTAGACTTTCAAACGATAGACTTTCAAAAGTTAGGCTTTCAATTGTTAAACTTTCAAACGTTAGACTTTCAAAAGTTAGGCTTTCAAATGTTAGACTTTCAAATGTTAGACTTTCAAACGTTAGACTTTCAAACGTTAGACTTTCAAACGTTAGACTTTCAAACGTTAGACTTTCAAAAGTTAGGCTTTCAATTGTTAGACTTTCAAAAGTTAGGCTTTCAATTGTTAGTCTTTCAAATGTTAGACTTTCAAATGTTAGACTTTCAAATGTTAGACTTTCAAATGTTAGACTTTCAAATGTTAGACTTTGAAACATTAGTCTTTTCAACATTAGACTTTCAAACGTTAGACTTTCAAAGGTTAGACTTTCAAACGTTAGACTTTCAAACGTTAGACTTTCAAACATTAGATTTTTAATTGTTAAACTTTCAAACATTAGACTTTCAATTATTAGATTTTCAAATGTTATACTTTCAAATGTTAGATTTTCTAATGTTAGACTTTCAAACATTAGATTTTTAATTGTTAAACTTTCAAACGTTTGACTTTCAAAAGTTAGGCTTTCAAACGTTAGATTTTTAATTGTTAAACTTTCAATCATTTGACTTTCAAAAGTTAGGCTTTCAAGCGTTAGATTTTTAATTGTTAAACTTTCAAACGTTTGACTTTCAAAAGTTAGGCTTTCAAACGTTAGATTTTTAATTGTTAAACTTTCAATCATTTGACTTTCAAACGTTAGACTTTCAAACGTTAGACTTTCAAACGTTAGAATTTCAAATGTTAGACTTTCAAATGTTAGACTTTCAAATGTTACACTTTCAAATTTTTTCACTTTCAAACATTAGACTTTCAAATGTTAGACTTTCAAACGTTAGACTTTCAAACGTTAGACTTTCAAACATTAGACTTTCAAACGTTAGGCTTTCAAATGTTAGACTTTCAAATGTTAAACTTTCAAATTTTAGACTTTCAAACGTTAGGCTTTCAAACGTTAGATTTTTAATTGTTAAACTTTCAAACGTTAGACTTTCAAACGTTAGACTTTCAAACATTAGACTTTCAAACGTTAGGCTTTCAAATGTTAGACTTTCAAATGTTAAACTTTCAAATTTTAGACTTTGAAACATTAGACTTTGAAACATTAGACTTTGAAACATTAGACTTTGAAACATTAGAGTTTGAAACATTAGAATTTGAAACATTAGACTTTGAAACATTAGACTTTGAAACATGAGACTTTGAAACATTAGTCTTTCCAACATTAGACTTTCAAACGTTAGACTTTCAAAGGTTAGACTTTCAAACGTTAGACTTTCAAACGTTAGACTTTCAAACGTTAGACTTTCAAACGTTACACTTTCAAATGTTAGACTTTGAAACATTAGTCTTTTCAACATTAGACTTTCAAAGGTTAGACTTTCAAAGGTTAGACTTTCAAATGTTAGACTTTCAAATGTTAGACTTTCAAATGTTAGACTTTCAAATGTTAGACTTTCAAATGTTAGACTTTCAAATGTTAGACTTTCAAATATTAGACTTTCAAATGTTAGACTTTCAAATGTTAGACTTTCAAATGTTAGACTTTCAAATGTTAGACTTTCAAATGTTAGACTTTCAAATATTAGACTTTCAAATGTTAGACTTTCAAATGTTAGACTTTCAAATGTTAGACTTTCTAACGTTAGACTTTCAAAAGTTAGGCTTTCAATTGTTAGACTTTCAAAAGTTAGGCTTTCAATTGTTAGACTTTCAAATGTTAGACTTTCAAATGTTAGACTTTCAAATGTTAGACTTTCAAATGTTAGACTTTTAAATGTTAGACTTTCAAATGTTAGACTTTCAAATGTTAGACTTTCAAATGTTAGACTTTCAAATGTTAGACTTTCAAATGTTAGACTTTGAAATGTTAGACTTTCAAATGTTAGACTTTCAAATGTTAGACTTTCAAAAGTTAGGCTTTCAATTGTTAGACTTTCAAAAGTTAGGCTTTCAATTGTTAGACTTTCAAATGTTAGACTTTCAAACATTAGACTTTCAAACGTTAGACTTTCAAACGATAGACTTTCAAAAGTTAGGCTTTCAATTGTTAAACTTTCAAACGTTAGACTTTCAAAAGTTAGGCTTTCAAATGTTAGACTTTCAAATGTTAGACTTTCAAACGTTAGACTTTCAAACGTTAGACTTTCAAACGTTAGACTTTCAAAAGTTAGGCTTTCAATTGTTAGACTTTCAAAAGTTAGGCTTTCAATTGTTAGTCTTTCAAATGTTAGACTTTCAAATGTTAGACTTTCAAATGTTAGACTTTCAAATGTTAGACTTTCAAATGTTAGACTTTGAAACATTAGTCTTTTCAACATTAGACTTTCAAACGTTAGACTTTCAAAGGTTAGACTTTCAAACGTTAGACTTTCAAACGTTAGACTTTCAAACATTAGATTTTTAATTGTTAAACTTTCAAACATTAGACTTTCAATTATTAGATTTTCAAATGTTATACTTTCAAATGTTAGATTTTCTAATGTTAGACTTTCAAACATTAGATTTTTAATTGTTAAACTTTCAAACGTTTGACTTTCAAAAGTTAGGCTTTCAAACGTTAGATTTTTAATTGTTAAACTTTCAATCATTTGACTTTCAAACGTTAGACTTTCAAACGTTAGACTTTCAAACGTTAGAATTTCAAATGTTAGACTTTCAAATGTTAGACTTTCAAATGTTACACTTTCAAATTTTTTCACTTTCAAACATTAGACTTTCAAATGTTAGACTTTCAAATGTTAGACTTTCAAATGTTAGACTTTCAAATGTTAGACTTTCAAATGTTAGACTTTCAAATGTTAGACTTTCAAATGTTAGACATTCAATTGTTAGACTTTCAAATGTTAGACTTTCAAATGTTAAACTTTCAAACATTGGACTTTCAAACATTAGACTTTCAAACATTAGACTTTCAAACGTTACACTTTCAAATGTTAGACTTTCAAACGTTAGATTTTCAAATGTTAGACTTTCAAACATTAGATTTTTAATTGTTAAACTTTAAATGTTAGACTTTTAAACATTAGACTTTCAATTATTAGATTTTCAAATGTTAGACTTTCAAACGTTAGACTTTCAAACGTTAGACTTTCAAACGTTAGACTTTCAAACGTTAGACTTTCAAATGTTAGACTTTCAAATGTTAGACTTTCAAATGTTAGACTTTCAAATGTTAGACTTTCAAATGTTAGACTTTCAAATATTAGACTTTCAAATGTTAGACTTTCAAATGTTAGACTTTCAAATGTTAGACTTTCAAATGTTAGACTTTCAAATGTTAGACTTTCAAATATTAGACTTTCAAATGTTAGACTTTCAAATGTTAGACTTTCAAATGTTAGACTTTCTAACGTTAGACTTTCAAAAGTTAGGCTTTCAATTGTTAGACTTTCAAAAGTTAGGCTTTCAATTGTTAGACTTTCAAATGTTAGACTTTCAAATGTTAGACTTTCAAATGTTAGACTTTCAAATGTTAGACTTTTAAATGTTAGACTTTCAAATGTTAGACTTTCAAATGTTAGACTTTCAAATGTTAGACTTTCAAATGTTAGACTTTCAAATGTTAGACTTTGAAATGTTAGACTTTCAAATGTTAGACTTTCAAATGTTAGACTTTCAAAAGTTAGGCTTTCAATTGTTAGACTTTCAAAAGTTAGGCTTTCAATTGTTAGACTTTCAAATGTTAGACTTTCAAACATTAGACTTTCAAACGTTAGACTTTCAAACGATAGACTTTCAAAAGTTAGGCTTTCAATTGTTAAACTTTCAAACGTTAGACTTTCAAAAGTTAGGCTTTCAAATGTTAGACTTTCAAATGTTAGACTTTCAAACGTTAGACTTTCAAACGTTAGACTTTCAAACGTTAGACTTTCAAAAGTTAGGCTTTCAATTGTTAGACTTTCAAAAGTTAGGCTTTCAATTGTTAGTCTTTCAAATGTTAGACTTTCAAATGTTAGACTTTCAAATGTTAGACTTTCAAATGTTAGACTTTCAAATGTTAGACTTTGAAACATTAGTCTTTTCAACATTAGACTTTCAAACGTTAGACTTTCAAAGGTTAGACTTTCAAACGTTAGACTTTCAAACGTTAGACTTTCAAACATTAGATTTTTAATTGTTAAACTTTCAAACATTAGACTTTCAATTATTAGATTTTCAAATGTTATACTTTCAAATGTTAGATTTTCTAATGTTAGACTTTCAAACATTAGATTTTTAATTGTTAAACTTTCAAACGTTTGACTTTCAAAAGTTAGGCTTTCAAACGTTAGATTTTTAATTGTTAAACTTTCAATCATTTGACTTTCAAACGTTAGACTTTCAAACGTTAGACTTTCAAACGTTAGAATTTCAAATGTTAGACTTTCAAATGTTAGACTTTCAAATGTTACACTTTCAAATTTTTTCACTTTCAAACATTAGACTTTCAAATGTTAGACTTTCAAATGTTAGACTTTCAAATGTTAGACTTTCAAATGTTAGACTTTCAAATGTTAGACTTTCAAATGTTAGACTTTCAAATGTTAGACATTCAATTGTTAGACTTTCAAATGTTAGACTTTCAAATGTTAAACTTTCAAACATTGGACTTTCAAACATTAGACTTTCAAACATTAGACTTTCAAACGTTACACTTTCAAATGTTAGACTTTCAAACGTTAGATTTTCAAATGTTAGACTTTCAAACATTAGATTTTTAATTGTTAAACTTTAAATGTTAGACTTTTAAACATTAGACTTTCAATTATTAGATTTTCAAATGTTAGACTTTCAAACGTTAGACTTTCAAACGTTAGACTTTCAAACGTTAGACTTTCAAACGTTAGACTTTCAAACGTTAGTCTTTTCAACATTAGACTTTTAAAGGTTAGACTTTCAAATGTTAGACTTTCAAATGTTAGACTTTCAAACGTTAGACTTTCAAACGTTAGACTTTCAAACGTTAGACTTTCAAACGTTAGACTTTCAAACGTTAGACTTTCAAACGTTAGACTTTCAAACGTTAGACTTTCAAACGTTAGACTTTCAAACGTTAGACTTTCAAACATAAGACTTTCAAAAGTTAGACATTAAAATGTTAGACTTTCAAATGTTAGACTTTCAAATTTTTTCACTTTCAAACCTTAGACTTTGAAACATTAGACTTTGAAACATTAGACTTTGAAACATTAGACTTTGAAACATTAGACTTTGAAACATTAGACTTTGAAACATTAGACTTTGAAACATTAGACTTTGAAACATTAGACTTTGAAACATTAGACTTTGAAACATTAGAATTTGAAACATTAGACTTTGAAACATTAGACTTTGAAACATGAGACTTTGAAACATTAGTCTTTCCAACATTAGACTTTCAAACGTTAGACTTTCAAAGGTTAGACTTTCAAACGTTAGACTTTCAAACGTTAGACTTTCAAACGTTAGACTTTCAAACGTTACACTTTCAAACGTTAGACTTTGAAACATTAGTCTTTTCAACATTAGACTTTCAAAGGTTAGACTTTCAAAGGTTAGACTTTCAAATGTTAGACTTTCAAATGTTAGACTTTCAAATGTTAGATTTTCAAATGTTAGACTTTCAAACGTTAGATTTTCAAACGTTAGACTTTCAAACGTTAGACTTTCAAACGTTAGACTTTCAAATGTTAGACTTTCAAATTTTAGACTTTCAAAGGTTACACTTTCAAATGTTAGACTTTCAAATTTTTTCACTTTCAAACATTAGACTTTGAAAAACTAGACTTTGAAACATTAGACTTTGAAACATTAGACTTTGAAACATTAGAGTTTGAAACATTAGAATTTGAAACATTAGACTTTGAAACATTAGACTTTGAAACATGAGACTTTGAAACATTAGTCTTTCCAACATTAGACTTTCAAATGTTAGACTTTCAAACATTAGACTTTCAAACGTTAGACTTTCAAACGATAGACTTTCAAAAGTTAGGCTTTCAATTGTTAAACTTTCAAACGTTAGACTTTCAAAAGTTAGGCTTTCAAATGTTAGACTTTCAAATGTTAGACTTTCAAACGTTAGACTTTCAAACGTTAGACTTTCAAACGTTAGACTTTCAAAAGTTAGGCTTTCAATTGTTAGACTTTCAAAAGTTAGGCTTTCAATTGTTAGTCTTTCAAATGTTAGACTTTCAAATGTTAGACTTTCAAATGTTAGACTTTCAAATGTTAGACTTTCAAATGTTAGACTTTGAAACATTAGTCTTTTCAACATTAGACTTTCAAACGTTAGACTTTCAAAGGTTAGACTTTCAAACGTTAGACTTTCAAACGTTAGACTTTCAAACATTAGATTTTTAATTGTTAAACTTTCAAACATTAGACTTTCAATTATTAGATTTTCAAATGTTATACTTTCAAATGTTAGATTTTCTAATGTTAGACTTTCAAACATTAGATTTTTAATTGTTAAACTTTCAAACGTTTGACTTTCAAAAGTTAGGCTTTCAAACGTTAGATTTTTAATTGTTAAACTTTCAATCATTTGACTTTCAAAAGTTAGGCTTTCAAACGTTAGATTTTTAATTGTTAAACTTTCAATCATTTGACTTTCAAACGTTAGACTTTCAAACGTTAGACTTTCAAACGTTAGAATTTCAAATGTTAGACTTTCAAATGTTAGACTTTCAAATGTTACACTTTCAAATTTTTTCACTTTCAAACATTAGACTTTCAAATGTTAGACTTTCAAATGTTAGACTTTCAAATGTTAGACTTTCAAATGTTAGACTTTCAAATGTTAGTCTTTCAAATGTTAGACTTTCAAATGTTAGACTTTCAAATGTTAGACTTTCAAATGTTAGACATTCAATTGTTAGACTTTCAAATGTTAGACTTTCAAATGTTAAACTTTCAAACATTGGACTTTCAAACATTAGACTTTCAAACATTAGACTTTCAAACGTTACACTTTCAAATGTTAGACTTTCAAACGTTAGATTTTCAAATGTTAGACTTTCAAACATTAGATTTTTAATAGTTAAACTTTAAATGTTAGACTTTTAAACATTAGACTTTCAATTATTAGATTTTCAAATGTTAGACTTTCAAACGTTAGACTTTCAAACGTTAGACTTTCAAACGTTAGACTTTCAAACGTTAGACTTTCAAACGTTAGTCTTTTCAACATTAGACTTTTAAAGGTTAGACTTTCAAATGTTAGACTTTCAAATGTTAGACTTTCAAACGTTAGACTTTCAAACGTTAGACTTTCAAACGTTAGACTTTCAAACGTTAGACTTTCAAACGTTAGACTTTCAAACGTTAGACTTTCAAACGTTAGACTTTCAAACGTTAGACTTTCAAACATAAGACTTTCAAAAGTTAGACATTAAAATGTTAGACTTTCAAATGTTAGACTTTCAAATTTTTTCACTTTCAAACCTTAGACTTTGAAACATTAGACTTTGAAACATTAGACTTTGAAACATTAGACTTTGAAACATTAGACTTTGAAACATTAGACTTTGAAACATTAGACTTTGAAACATTAGACTTTGAAACATTAGACTTTGAAACATTAGACTTTGAAACATTAGAATTTGAAACATTAGACTTTGAAACATTAGACTTTGAAACATGAGACTTTGAAACATTAGTCTTTCCAACATTAGACTTTCAAACGTTAGACTTTCAAAGGTTAGACTTTCAAACGTTAGACTTTCAAACGTTAGACTTTCAAACGTTAGACTTTCAAACGTTACACTTTCAAACGTTAGACTTTGAAACATTAGTCTTTTCAACATTAGACTTTCAAAGGTTAGACTTTCAAAGGTTAGACTTTCAAATGTTAGACTTTCAAATGTTAGACTTTCAAATGTTAGATTTTCAAATGTTAGACTTTCAAACGTTAGATTTTCAAACGTTAGACTTTCAAACGTTAGACTTTCAAACGTTAGACTTTCAAATGTTAGACTTTCAAATTTTAGACTTTCAAAGGTTACACTTTCAAATGTTAGACTTTCAAATTTTTTCACTTTCAAACATTAGACTTTGAAAAACTAGACTTTGAAACATTAGACTTTGAAACATTAGACTTTGAAACATTAGAGTTTGAAACATTAGAATTTGAAACATTAGACTTTGAAACATTAGACTTTGAAACATGAGACTTTGAAACATTAGTCTTTCCAACATTAGACTTTCAAACGTTAGACTTTCAAAGGTTAGACTTTCAAATGTTAGACTTTCAAATGTTAGACTTTCAAATGTTAGACTTTCAAATATTAGACTTTCAAATGTTAGACTTTCAAATGTTAGACTTTCAAATGTTAGACTTTCAAATGTTAGACTTTCAAATGTTAGACTTTCAAATGTTAGACTTTCAAACGTTAGACTTTCTAACGTTAGAATTTCAAAAGTTAGGCTTTCAATTGTTAGACTTTCAAAAGTTAGGCTTTCAATTGTTAGACTTTCAAATGTTAGACTTTCAAATGTTAGACTTTCAAATGTTAGACTTTCAAATGTTAGACTTTTAAATGTTAGACTTTCAAATGTTAGACTTTCAAATGTTAGACTTTCAAATGTTAGACTTTCAAATGTTAGACTTTGAAATGTTAGACTTTCAAATGTTAGACTTTCAAATTTTAGACTTTCAAAGGTTACACTTTCAAATGTTAGACTTTCAAATTTTTTCACTTTCAAACATTAGACTTTGAAAAACTAGACTTTGAAACATTAGACTTTGAAACATTAGACTTTGAAACATTAGAGTTTGAAACATTAGAATTTGAAACATTAGACTTTGAAACATTAGACTTTGAAACATGAGACTTTGAAACATTAGTCTTTCCAACATTAGACTTTCAAACGTTAGACTTTCAAATGTTAGACTTTCAAACGTTAGACTTTCAAACGTTAGACTTTCAAACGTTAGACTTTCAAACGTTACACTTTCAAATGTTAGACTTTGAAACATTAGTCTTTTCAACATTAGACTTTCAAAGGTTAGACTTTCAAAGGTTAGACTTTCAAATGTTAGACTTTCAAACGTTAGACTTTCAAACGTTAGACTTTCAAATGTTAGACTTTCAAATTTTAGACTTTCAAAGGTTACACTTTCAAATGTTAGACTTTCAATTTTTTTCACTTTCAAACATTAGACTTTGAAAAACTAGACTTTGAAACATTAGACTTTGAAACATTAGACTTTGAAACATTAGACTTTGAAACATTAGACTTTGAAACATTAGACTTTGAAACATTAGAGTTTGAAACATTAGAATTTGAAACATTAGACTTTGAAACATTAGACTTTGAAACATGAGACTTTGAAACATTAGTCTTTCCAACATTAGACTTTCAAACGTTAGACTTTCAAAGGTTAGACTTTCAAACGTTAGACTTTCAAACGTTAGACTTTCAAACGTTAGACTTTCAAACGTTACACTTTCAAATGTTAGACTTTGAAACATTAGTCTTTTCAACATTAGACTTTCAAAAGTTAGACTTTCAAAGGTTAGACTTTCAAATGTTAGACTTTCAAATGTTAGACTTTCAAATGTTAGACTTTCAAATGTTAGACTTTCAAATGTTAGACTTTCAAATGTTAGACTTTCAAATATTAGACTTTCAAATGTTAGACTTTCAAATGTTAGACTTTCAAATGTTAGACTTTCAAATGTTAGACTTTCAAATGTTAGACTTTCAAATGTTAGACTTTCAAATGTTATACTTTCAAATGTTAGACTTTCAAACGTTAGACTTTCTAACGTTAGACTTTCAAAAGTTAGGCTTTCAATTGTTAGACTTTCAAAAGTTAGGCTTTCAATTGTTAGACTTTCAAATGTTAGACTTTCAAATGTTAGACTTTCAAATGTTAGACTTTCAAATGTTAGACTTTCAAATGTTAGACTTTCAAATGTTAGACTTTCAAATGTTAGACTTTTAAATGTTAGACTTTCAAATGTTAGACTTTCAAATGTTAGACTTTCAAATGTTAGACTTTCAAATGTTAGACTTTCAAATGTTAGACTTTGAAATGTTAGACTTTCAAATGTTAGACTTTCAAATGTTAGACTTTCAAAAGTTAGGCTTTCAATTGTTAGACTTTCAAAAGTTAGGCTTTCAATTGTTAGACTTTCAAATGTTAGACTTTCAAACGTTAGACTTTCAAACGTTAGACTTTCAAACGATAGACTTTCAAAAGTTAGGCTTTCAATTGTTAAACTTTCAAACGTTAGACTTTCAAAAGTTAGGCTTTCAAATGTTAGACTTTCAAATGTTAGACTTTCAAATGTTAGACTTTCAAACGTTAGACTTTCAAACGTTAGACTTTCAAAAGTTAGGCTTTCAATTGTTAGACTTTCAAAAGTTAGGCTTTCAATTGTTAGACTTTCAAATGTTAGACTTTCAAATGTTAGACTTTCAAATGTTAGACTTTCAAACGATAGACTTTCAAAAGTTAGGCTTTCAATTGTTAAACTTTCAAACGTTAGACTTTCAAAAGTTAGGCTTTCAAATGTTAGACTTTCAAATGTTAGACTTTCAAACGTTAGACTTTCAAACGTTAGACTTTCAAACGTTAGACTTTCAAAAGTTAGGCTTTCAATTGTTAGACTTTCAAAAGTTAGGCTTTCAATTGTTAGTCTTTCAAATGTTAGACTTTCAAATGTTAGACTTTCAAATGTTAGACTTTCAAATGTTAGACTTTCAAATGTTAGACTTTGAAACATTAGTCTTTTCAACATTAGACTTTCAAACGTTAGACTTTCAAAGGTTAGACTTTCAAACGTTAGACTTTCAAACGTTAGACTTTCAAACGTTAGACTTTCAAACATTAGATTTTTAATTGTTAAACTTTCAAACATTAGACTTTCAATTATTAGATTTTCAAATGTTATACTTTCAAATGTTAGATTTTCTAATGTTAGACTTTCAAACATTAGATTTTTAATTGTTAAACTTTCAAACGTTTGACTTTCAAAAGTTAGGCTTTCAAACGTTAGATTTTTAATTGTTAAACTTTCAATCATTTGACTTTCAAAAGTTAGGCTTTCAAGCGTTAGATTTTTAATTGTTAAACTTTCAAACGTTTGACTTTCAAAAGTTAGGCTTTCAAACGTTAGATTTTTAATTGTTAAACTTTCAATCATTTGACTTTCAAACGTTAGACTTTCAAACGTTAGACTTTCAAACGTTAGAATTTCAAATGTTAGACTTTCAAATGTTAGACTTTCAAATGTTACACTTTCAAATTTTTTCACTTTCAAACATTAGACTTTCAAATGTTAGACTTTCAAACGTTAGACTTTCAAACGTTAGACTTTCAAACATTAGACTTTCAAACGTTAGGCTTTCAAATGTTAGACTTTCAAATGTTAAACTTTCAAATTTTAGACTTTCAAACGTTAGGCTTTCAAACGTTAGATTTTTAATTGTTAAACTTTCAAACGTTAGACTTTCAAACGTTAGACTTTCAAACATTAGACTTTCAAACGTTAGGCTTTCAAATGTTAGACTTTCAAATGTTAAACTTTCAAATTTTAGACTTTGAAACATTAGACTTTGAAACATTAGACTTTGAAACATTAGACTTTGAAACATTAGAGTTTGAAACATTAGAATTTGAAACATTAGACTTTGAAACATTAGAATTTGAAACATGAGACTTTGAAACATTAGTCTTTCCAACATTAGACTTTCAAACGTTAGACTTTCAAAGGTTAGACTTTCAAACGTTAGACTTTCAAACGTTAGACTTTCAAACGTTAGACTTTCAAACGTTACACTTTCAAATGTTAGACTTTGAAACATTAGTCTTTTCAACATTAGACTTTCAAAGGTTAGACTTTCAAAGGTTAGACTTTCAAATGTTAGACTTTCAAATGTTAGACTTTCAAATGTTAGACTTTCAAATGTTAGACTTTCAAATGTTAGACTTTCAAATGTTAGACTTTCAAATATTAGACTTTCAAATGTTAGACTTTCAAATGTTAGACTTTCAAATGTTAGACTTTCAAATGTTAGACTTTCAAATGTTAGACTTTCAAATATTAGACTTTCAAATGTTAGACTTTCAAATGTTAGACTTTCAAATGTTAGACTTTCTAACGTTAGACTTTCAAAAGTTAGGCTTTCAATTGTTAGACTTTCAAAAGTTAGGCTTTCAATTGTTAGACTTTCAAATGTTAGACTTTCAAATGTTAGACTTTCAAATGTTAGACTTTCAAATGTTAGACTTTCAAATGTTAGACTTTCAAATGTTAGACTTTCAAATGTTAGACTTTCAAATGTTAGACTTTGAAATGTTAGACTTTCAAATGTTAGACTTTCAAATGTTAGACTTTCAAAAGTTAGGCTTTCAATTGTTAGACTTTCAAAAGTTAGGCTTTCAATTGTTAGACTTTCAAATGTTAGACTTTCAAACATTAGACTTTCAAACGTTAGACTTTCAAACGATAGACTTTCAAAAGTTAGGCTTTCAATTGTTAAACTTTCAAACGTTAGACTTTCAAAAGTTAGGCTTTCAAATGTTAGACTTTCAAATGTTAGACTTTCAAACGTTAGACTTTCAAACGTTAGACTTTCAAACGTTAGACTTTCAAAAGTTAGGCTTTCAATTGTTAGACTTTCAAAAGTTAGGCTTTCAATTGTTAGTCTTTCAAATGTTAGACTTTCAAATGTTAGACTTTCAAATGTTAGACTTTCAAATGTTAGACTTTCAAATGTTAGACTTTGAAACATTAGTCTTTTCAACATTAGACTTTCAAACGTTAGACTTTCAAAGGTTAGACTTTCAAACGTTAGACTTTCAAACGTTAGACTTTCAAACATTAGATTTTTAATTGTTAAACTTTCAAACATTAGACTTTCAATTATTAGATTTTCAAATGTTATACTTTCAAATGTTAGATTTTCTAATGTTAGACTTTCAAACATTAGATTTTTAATTGTTAAACTTTCAAACGTTTGACTTTCAAAAGTTAGGCTTTCAAACGTTAGATTTTTAATTGTTAAACTTTCAATCATTTGACTTTCAAAAGTTAGGCTTTCAAACGTTAGATTTTTAATTGTTAAACTTTCAATCATTTGACTTTCAAACGTTAGACTTTCAAACGTTAGACTTTCAAACGTTACACTTTCAAACGTTAGACTTTGAAACATTAGTCTTTTCAACATTAGACTTTCAAAGGTTAGACTTTCAAAGGTTAGACTTTCAAATGTTAGACTTTCAAATGTTAGACTTTCAAATGTTAGATTTTCAAATGTTAGACTTTCAAACGTTAGATTTTCAAACGTTAGACTTTCAAACGTTAGACTTTCAAACGTTAGACTTTCAAATGTTAGACTTTCAAATTTTTTCACTTTCAAACATTAGACTTTGAAAAACTAGACTTTGAAACATTAGACTTTGAAACATTAGACTTTGAAACATTAGAGTTTGAAACATTAGAATTTGAAACATTAGACTTTGAAACATTAGACTTTGAAACATGAGACTTTGAAACATTAGTCTTTCCAACATTAGACTTTCAAATGTTAGACTTTCAAACATTAGACTTTCAAACGTTAGACTTTCAAACGATAGACTTTCAAAAGTTAGGCTTTCAATTGTTAAACTTTCAAACGTTAGACTTTCAAAAGTTAGGCTTTCAAATGTTAGACTTTCAAATGTTAGACTTTCAAACGTTAGACTTTCAAACGTTAGACTTTCAAACGTTAGACTTTCAAAAGTTAGGCTTTCAATTGTTAGACTTTCAAAAGTTAGGCTTTCAATTGTTAGTCTTTCAAATGTTAGACTTTCAAATGTTAGACTTTCAAATGTTAGACTTTCAAATGTTAGACTTTCAAATGTTAGACTTTGAAACATTAGTCTTTTCAACATTAGACTTTCAAACGTTAGACTTTCAAAGGTTAGACTTTCAAACGTTAGACTTTCAAACGTTAGACTTTCAAACATTAGATTTTTAATTGTTAAACTTTCAAACATTAGACTTTCAATTATTAGATTTTCAAATGTTAGACTTTCAAACGTTAGACTTTCAAACGTTAGACTTTCAAATGTTAGACTTTCAAATGTTAGACTTTCAAATGTTAGACTTTGAAACATTAGTCTTTTCAACATTAGACTTTCAAACGTTAGACTTTCAAAGGTTAGACTTTCAAACGTTAGACTTTCAAACGTTAGACTTTCAAACATTAGATTTTTAATTGTTAAACTTTCAAACATTAGACTTTCAATTATTAGATTTTCAAATGTTAGATTTTCTAATGTTAGACTTTCAAACATTAGATTTTTAATTGTTAAACTTTCAAACGTTTGACTTTCAAAAGTTAGGCTTTCAAACGTTAGATTTTTAATTGTTAAACTTTCAATCATTTGACTTTCAAAAGTTAGGCTTTCAAACGTTAGATTTTTAATTGTTAAACTTTCAATCATTTGACTTTCAAACGTTAGACTTTCAAACGTTAGACTTTCAAACGTTAGAATTTCAAATGTTAGACTTTCAAATGTTAGACTTTCAAATGTTACACTTTCAAATTTTTTCACTTTCAAACATTAGACTTTCAAATGTTAGACTTTCAAATGTTAGACTTTCAAATGTTAGACTTTCAAATGTTAGACTTTCAAATGTTAGACTTTCAAATGTTAGACTTTCAAATGTTAGACTTTCAAATGTTAGACATTCAATTGTTAGACTTTCAAATGTTAGACTTTCAAATGTTAAACTTTCAAACATTGGACTTTCAAACATTAGACTTTCAAACATTAGACTTTCAAACGTTACACTTTCAAATGTTAGACTTTCAAACGTTAGATTTTCAAATGTTAGACTTTCAAACATTAGATTTTTAATTGTTAAACTTTAAATGTTAGACTTTTAAACATTAGACTTTCAATTATTAGATTTTCAAATGTTAGACTTTCAAACGTTAGACTTTCAAACGTTAGACTTTCAAACGTTAGACTTTCAAACGTTAGACTTTCAAACGTTAGTCTTTTCAACATTAGACTTTTAAAGGTTAGACTTTCAAATGTTAGACTTTCAAATGTTAGACTTTCAAACGTTAGACTTTCAAACGTTAGACTTTCAAACGTTAGACTTTCAAACGTTAGACTTTCAAACGTTAGACTTTCAAACGTTAGACTTTCAAACGTTAGACTTTCAAACATAAGACTTTCAAAAGTTAGACATTAAAATGTTAGACTTTCAAATGTTAGACTTTCAAATTTTTTCACTTTCAAACCTTAGACTTTGAAACATTAGACTTTGAAACATTAGACTTTGAAACATTAGACTTTGAAACATTAGACTTTGAAACATTAGACTTTGAAACATTAGACTTTGAAACATTAGACTTTGAAACATTAGACTTTGAAACATTAGACTTTGAAACATTAGAATTTGAAACATTAGACTTTGAAACATTAGACTTTGAAACATGAGACTTTGAAACATTAGTCTTTCCAACATTAGACTTTCAAACGTTAGACTTTCAAAGGTTAGACTTTCAAACGTTAGACTTTCAAATGTTAGACTTTCAAACGTTAGACTTTCAAACGTTACACTTTCAAACGTTAGACTTTGAAACATTAGTCTTTTCAACATTAGACTTTCAAAGGTTAGACTTTCAAAGGTTAGACTTTCAAATGTTAGACTTTCAAATGTTAGACTTTCAAATGTTAGATTTTCAAATGTTAGACTTTCAAACGTTAGATTTTCAAACGTTAGACTTTCAAACGTTAGACTTTCAAACGTTAGACTTTCAAATGTTAGACTTTCAAATTTTAGACTTTCAAAGGTTACACTTTCAAATGTTAGACTTTCAAATTTTTTCACTTTCAAACATTAGACTTTGAAAAACTAGACTTTGAAACATTAGACTTTGAAACATTAGACTTTGAAACATTAGAGTTTGAAACATTAGAATTTGAAACATTAGACTTTGAAACATTAGACTTTGAAACATGAGACTTTGAAACATTAGTCTTTCCAACATTAGACTTTCAAACGTTAGACTTTCAAAGGTTAGACTTTCAAATGTTAGACTTTCAAATGTTAGACTTTCAAATGTTAGACTTTCAAATATTAGACTTTCAAATGTTAGACTTTCAAATGTTAGACTTTCAAATGTTAGACTTTCAAATGTTAGACTTTCAAATGTTAGACTTTCAAATGTTAGACTTTCAAACGTTAGACTTTCTAACGTTAGAATTTCAAAAGTTAGGCTTTCAATTGTTAGACTTTCAAAAGTTAGGCTTTCAATTGTTAGACTTTCAAATGTTAGACTTTCAAATGTTAGACTTTCAAATGTTAGACTTTCAAATGTTAGACTTTTAAATGTTAGACTTTCAAATGTTAGACTTTCAAATGTTAGACTTTCAAATGTTAGACTTTCAAATGTTAGACTTTGAAATGTTAGACTTTCAAATGTTAGACTTTCAAATTTTAGACTTTCAAAGGTTACACTTTCAAATGTTAGACTTTCAAATTTTTTCACTTTCAAACATTAGACTTTGAAAAACTAGACTTTGAAACATTAGACTTTGAAACATTAGACTTTGAAACATTAGAGTTTGAAACATTAGAATTTGAAACATTAGACTTTGAAACATTAGACTTTGAAACATGAGACTTTGAAACATTAGTCTTTCCAACATTAGACTTTCAAACGTTAGACTTTCAAATGTTAGACTTTCAAACGTTAGACTTTCAAACGTTAGACTTTCAAACGTTAGACTTTCAAACGTTACACTTTCAAATGTTAGACTTTGAAACATTAGTCTTTTCAACATTAGACTTTCAAAGGTTAGACTTTCAAAGGTTAGACTTTCAAATGTTAGACTTTCAAACGTTAGACTTTCAAACGTTAGACTTTCAAATGTTAGACTTTCAAATTTTAGACTTTCAAAGGTTACACTTTCAAATGTTAGACTTTCAATTTTTTTCACTTTCAAACATTAGACTTTGAAAAACTAGACTTTGAAACATTAGACTTTGAAACATTAGACTTTGAAACATTAGACTTTGAAACATTAGACTTTGAAACATTAGACTTTGAAACATTAGAGTTTGAAACATTAGAATTTGAAACATTAGACTTTGAAACATTAGACTTTGAAACATGAGACTTTGAAACATTAGTCTTTCCAACATTAGACTTTCAAACGTTAGACTTTCAAAGGTTAGACTTTCAAACGTTAGACTTTCAAACGTTAGACTTTCAAACGTTAGACTTTCAAACGTTACACTTTCAAATGTTAGACTTTGAAACATTAGTCTTTTCAACATTAGACTTTCAAAAGTTAGACTTTCAAAGGTTAGACTTTCAAATGTTAGACTTTCAAATGTTAGACTTTCAAATGTTAGACTTTCAAATGTTAGACTTTCAAATGTTAGACTTTCAAATATTAGACTTTCAAATGTTAGACTTTCAAATGTTAGACTTTCAAATGTTAGACTTTCAAATGTTAGACTTTCAAATGTTAGACTTTCAAATGTTAGACTTTCAAATGTTATACTTTCAAATGTTAGACTTTCAAACGTTAGACTTTCTAACGTTAGACTTTCAAAAGTTAGGCTTTCAATTGTTAGACTTTCAAAAGTTAGGCTTTCAATTGTTAGACTTTCAAATGTTAGACTTTCAAATGTTAGACTTTCAAATGTTAGACTTTCAAATGTTAGACTTTCAAATGTTAGACTTTCAAATGTTAGACTTTCAAATGTTAGACTTTTAAATGTTAGACTTTCAAATGTTAGACTTTCAAATGTTAGACTTTCAAATGTTAGACTTTCAAATGTTAGACTTTCAAATGTTAGACTTTGAAATGTTAGACTTTCAAATGTTAGACTTTCAAATGTTAGACTTTCAAAAGTTAGGCTTTCAATTGTTAGACTTTCAAAAGTTAGGCTTTCAATTGTTAGACTTTCAAATGTTAGACTTTCAAACGTTAGACTTTCAAACGTTAGACTTTCAAACGATAGACTTTCAAAAGTTAGGCTTTCAATTGTTAAACTTTCAAACGTTAGACTTTCAAAAGTTAGGCTTTCAAATGTTAGACTTTCAAATGTTAGACTTTCAAATGTTAGACTTTCAAACGTTAGACTTTCAAACGTTAGACCTTCAAAAGTTAGGCTTTCAATTGTTAGACTTTCAAAAGTTAGGCTTTCAATTGTTAGTCTTTCAAATGTTAGACTTTCAAATGTTAGACTTTCAAATGTTAGACTTTCAAATGTTAGACTTTGAAACATTAGTCTTTTCAACATTAGACTTTCAAACGTTAGACTTTCAAAGGTTAGACTTTCAAACGTTAGACTTTCAAACGTTAGACTTTCAAACGTTAGACTTTCAAACATTAGATTTTTAATTGTTAAACTTTCAAACATTAGACTTTCAATTATTAGATTTTCAAATGTTATACTTTCAAATGTTAGATTTTCTAATGTTAGACTTTCAAACATTAGATTTTTAATTGTTAAACTTTCAAACGTTTGACTTTCAAAAGTTAGGCTTTCAAACGTTAGATTTTTAATTGTTAAACTTTCAATCATTTGACTTTCAAAAGTTAGGCTTTCAAGCGTTAGATTTTTAATTGTTAAACTTTCAAACGTTTGACTTTCAAAAGTTAGGCTTTCAAACGTTAGACTTTCAAATGTTAGACTTTCAAATGTTAGACTTTCAAATGTTAGACTTTCAAATGTTAGACTTTCAAATGTTAGACTTTCAAATGTTAGACTTTCAAATGTTAGACTTTCAAATGTTAGACTTTCAAATGTTAGACTTTCAATTGTTAGATTTTCAAATGTTAGACTTTCAAACGTTAGACTTTCAAACGTTAGACTTTCAAACGTTAGACTTTCAAACGTTAGACTTTCAAACGTTAGACTTTCAAACGTTAGTCTTTCCAACATTAGACTTTCAAAGGTTAGACTTTCAAATGTTAGACTTTCAAATGTTAGACTTTCAAACGTTAGACTTTCAAACGTTAGACTTTCAAACGTTAGACTTTCAAACGTTAGACTTTCAAACGTTAGACTTTCAAACATAAGACTTTCAAAAGTTAGACATTAAAATGTTAGACTTTCAAATGTTAGACTTTCAAACGTTGGACTTTCAAACATTAGACTTTCAAATGTTACTTTCAAATGTTAGACTTTCAAATGTTAGACTTTCAAATTTTTTCACTTTCAAACCTTAGACTTTGAAACATTAGACTTTGAAACATTAGACTTTGAAACATTAGACTTTGAAACATTAGACTTTGAAACATTAGACTTTGAAACATTAGACTTTGAAACATTAGACTTTGAAACATTAGACTTTGAAACATTATACTTTGAAACATTATACTTTGAAACATTATACTTTGAAACATTAGAATTTGAAACATTAGACTTTGAAACATTAGACTTTGAAACATGAGACTTTGAAACATTAGTCTTTCCAACATTAGACTTTCAAACGTTAGACTTTCAAAGGTTAGACTTTCAAACGTTAGACTTTCAAACGTTAGACTTTCAAACGTTAGACTTTCAAACGTTACACTTTCAAATGTTAGACTTTGAAACATTAGTCTTTTCAACATTAGACTTTCAAAGGTTAGACTTTCAAAGGTTAGACTTTCAAATGTTAGACTTTCAAATGTTAGACTTTCAAATGTTAGATTTTCAAATGTTAGACTTTCAAACGTTAGATTTTCAAACGTTAGACTTTCAAATGTTAGACTTTCAAACGTTAGACTTTCAAATGTTAGACTTTCAAATGTTAGACTTTCAAATGTTAGACTTTCAAACGTTAGACTTTCAAACGTTAGACTTTCAAACGTTAGACTTTCAAACGTTAGACTTTCAAACGTTAGACTTTCAAACGTTAGACTTTCAAACATAAGACTTTCAAAAGTTAGACATTAAAATGTTAGACTTTCAAATGTTAGACTTTCAAACGTTGGACTTTCAAACATTAGACTTTCAAATGTTACTTTCAAATGTTAGACTTTCAAATGTTAGACTTTCAAATTTTTTCACTTTCAAACCTTAGACTTTGAAACATTAGACTTTGAAACATTAGACTTTGAAACATTAGACTTTGAAACATTAGACTTTGAAACATTAGACTTTGAAACATTAGACTTTGAAACATTAGACTTTGAAACATTAGACTTTGAAACATTAGACTTTGAAACATTATACTTTGAAACATTATACTTTGAAACATTAGAATTTGAAACATTAGACTTTGAAACATTAGACTTTGAAACATGAGACTTTGAAACATTAGTCTTTCCAACATTAGACTTTCAAACGTTAGACTTTCAAAGGTTAGACTTTCAAACGTTAGACTTTCAAACATTAGACTTTCAAACGTTAGACTTTCAAACGTTACACTTTCAAATGTTAGACTTTGAAACATTAGTCTTTTCAACATTAGACTTTCAAAGGTTAGACTTTCAAAGGTTAGACTTTCAAATGTTAGACTTTCAAATGTTAGACTTTCAAATGTTAGACTTTCAAACGTTAGACTTTCTAACGTTAGACTTTCAAAAGTTAGGCTTTCAATTGTTAGACTTTCAAAAGTTAGGCTTTCAATTGTTAGACTTTCAAATGTTAGACTTTCAAATGTTAGACTTTCAAATGTTAGACTTTCAAATGTTAGACTTTTAAATGTTAGATTTTCAAATGTTAGACTTTCAAATGTTAGACTTTCAAATGTTAGACTTTCAAATGTTAGACTTTCAAATGTTATACTTTGAAATGTTAGACTTTGAAATGTTAGACTTTCAAATGTTAGACTTTCAAATGTTAGACTTTCAAAAGTTAGGCTTTCAATTGTTAGACTTTCAAAAGTTAGGCTTTCAATTGTTAGACTTTCAAATGTTAGACTTTCAAACATTAGACTTTCAAACGTTAGACTTTCAAACGATAGACTTTCAAAAGTTAGGCTTTCAATTGTTAAACTTTCAAACGTTAGACTTTCAAAAGTTAGGCTTTCAAATGTTAGACTTTCAAATGTTAGACTTTCAAACGTTAGACTTTCAAACGTTAGACTTTCAAACGTTAGACTTTCAAAAGTTAGGCTTTCAATTGTTAGACTTTCAAAAGTTAGGCTTTCAATTGTTAGTCTTTCAAATGTTAGACTTTCAAATGTTAGACTTTCAAATGTTAGACTTTCAAATGTTAGACTTTCAAATGTTAGACTTTGAAACATTAGTCTTTTCAACATTAGACTTTCAAACGTTAGACTTTCAAAGGTTAGACTTTCAAACGTTAGACTTTCAAACGTTAGACTTTCAAACATTAGATTTTTAATTGTTAAACTTTCAAACATTAGACTTTCAATTATTAGATTTTCAAATGTTATACTTTCAAATGTTAGATTTTCTAATGTTAGACTTTCAAACATTAGATTTTTAATTGTTAAACTTTCAAATGTTTGACTTTCAAAAGTTAGGCTTTCAAACGTTAGATTTTTAATTGTTAAACTTTCAATCATTTGACTTTCAAAAGTTAGGCTTTCAAGCGTTAGATTTTTAATTGTTAAACTTTCAAACGTTTGACTTTCAAAAGTTAGGCTTTCAAACGTTAGATTTTTAATTGTTAAACTTTCAATCATTTGACTTTCAAACGTTAGACTTTCAAACGTTAGACTTTCAAACGTTAGAATTTCAAATGTTAGACTTTCAAATGTTAGACTTTCAAATGTTACACTTTCAAATTTTTTCACTTTCAAACATTAGACTTTCAAATGTTAGACTTTCAAACGTTAGACTTTCAAACGTTAGACTTTCAAACATTAGACTTTCAAACGTTAGGCTTTCAAATGTTAGACTTTCAAATGTTAAACTTTCAAATTTTAGACTTTCAAACGTTAGGCTTTCAAACGTTAGATTTTTAATTGTTAAACTTTCAAACGTTAGACTTTCAAACGTTAGACTTTCAAACATTAGACTTTCAAACGTTAGGCTTTCAAATGTTAGACTTTCAAATGTTAAACTTTCAAATTTTAGACTTTGAAACATTAGACTTTGAAACATTAGACTTTGAAACATTAGACTTTGAAACATTAGAGTTTGAAACATTAGAATTTGAAACATTAGACTTTGAAACATTAGACTTTGAAACATGAGACTTTGAAACATTAGTCTTTCCAACATTAGACTTTCAAACGTTAGACTTTCAAAGGTTAGACTTTCAAACGTTAGACTTTCAAACGTTAGACTTTCAAACGTTAGACTTTCAAACGTTACACTTTCAAATGTTAGACTTTGAAACATTAGTCTTTTCAACATTAGACTTTCAAAGGTTAGACTTTCAAAGGTTAGACTTTCAAATGTTAGACTTTCAAATGTTAGACTTTCAAATGTTAGACTTTCAAATGTTAGACTTTCAAATGTTAGACTTTCAAATATTAGACTTTCAAATGTTAGACTTTCAAATGTTAGACTTTCAAATGTTAGACTTTCAAATGTTAGACTTTCAAATGTTAGACTTTCAAATATTAGACTTTCAAATGTTAGACTTTCAAATGTTAGACTTTCAAATGTTAGACTTTCTAACGTTAGACTTTCAAAAGTTAGGCTTTCAATTGTTAGACTTTCAAAAGTTAGGCTTTCAATTGTTAGACTTTCAAATGTTAGACTTTCAAATGTTAGACTTTCAAATGTTAGACTTTCAAATGTTAGACTTTTAAATGTTAGACTTTCAAATGTTAGACTTTCAAATGTTAGACTTTCAAATGTTAGACTTTCAAATGTTAGACTTTCAAATGTTAGACTTTGAAATGTTAGACTTTCAAATGTTAGACTTTCAAATGTTAGACTTTCAAAAGTTAGGCTTTCAATTGTTAGACTTTCAAAAGTTAGGCTTTCAATTGTTAGACTTTCAAATGTTAGACTTTCAAACATTAGACTTTCAAACGTTAGACTTTCAAACGATAGACTTTCAAAAGTTAGGCTTTCAATTGTTAAACTTTCAAACGTTAGACTTTCAAAAGTTAGGCTTTCAAATGTTAGACTTTCAAATGTTAGACTTTCAAACGTTAGACTTTCAAACGTTAGACTTTCAAACGTTAGACTTTCAAAAGTTAGGCTTTCAATTGTTAGACTTTCAAAAGTTAGGCTTTCAATTGTTAGTCTTTCAAATGTTAGACTTTCAAATGTTAGACTTTCAAATGTTAGACTTTCAAATGTTAGACTTTCAAATGTTAGACTTTCAAATGTTAGACTTTGAAACATTAGTCTTTTCAACATTAGACTTTCAAACGTTAGACTTTCAAAGGTTAGACTTTCAAACGTTAGACTTTCAAACGTTAGACTTTCAAACATTAGATTTTTAATTGTTAAACTTTCAAACATTAGACTTTCAATTATTAGATTTTCAAATGTTATACTTTCAAATGTTAGATTTTCTAATGTTAGACTTTCAAACATTAGATTTTTAATTGTTAAACTTTCAAACGTTTGACTTTCAAAAGTTAGGCTTTCAAACGTTAGATTTTTTATTGTTAAACTTTCAATCATTTGACTTTCAAAAGTTAGGCTTTCAAACGTTAGATTTTTAATTGTTAAACTTTCAATCATTTGACTTTCAAACGTTAGACTTTCAAACGTTAGACTTTCAAACGTTAGAATTTCAAATGTTAGACTTTCAAATGTTAGACTTTCAAATGTTACACTTTCAAATTTTTTCACTTTCAAACATTAGACTTTCAAATGTTAGACTTTCAAATGTTAGACTTTCAAATGTTAGACTTTCAAATGTTAGACTTTCAAATGTTAGACTTTCAAATGTTAGACTTTCAAATGTTAGACTTTCAAATGTTAGACTTTCAAATGTTAGACATTCAATTGTTAGACTTTCAAATGTTAGACTTTCAAATGTTAAACTTTCAAACATTGGACTTTCAAACATTAGACTTTCAAACATTAGACTTTCAAACGTTACACTTTCAAATGTTAGACTTTCAAACGTTAGATTTTCAAATGTTAGACTTTCAAACATTAGATTTTTAATTGTTAAACTTTAAATGTTAGACTTTTAAACATTAGACTTTCAATTATTAGATTTTCAAATGTTAGACTTTCAAACGTTAGACTTTCAAACGTTAGACTTTCAAACGTTAGACTTTCAAACGTTAGACTTTCAAACGTTAGTCTTTTCAACATTAGACTTTTAAAGGTTAGACTTTCAAATGTTAGACTTTCAAATGTTAGACTTTCAAACGTTAGACTTTCAAACGTTAGACTTTCAAACGTTAGACTTTCAAACGTTAGACTTTCAAACGTTAGACTTTCAAACGTTAGACTTTCAAACGTTAGACTTTCAAACGTTAGACTTTCAAACGTTAGACTTTCAAACATAAGACTTTCAAAAGTTAGACATTAAAATGTTAGACTTTCAAATGTTAGACTTTCAAATTTTTTCACTTTCAAACCTTAGACTTTGAAACATTAGACTTTGAAACATTAGACTTTGAAACATTAGACTTTGAAACATTAGACTTTGAAACATTAGACTTTGAAACATTAGACTTTGAAACATTAGACTTTGAAACATTAGACTTTGAAACATTAGACTTTGAAACATTAGAATTTGAAACATTAGACTTTGAAACATTAGACTTTGAAACATGAGACTTTGAAACATTAGTCTTTCCAACATTAGACTTTCAAACGTTAGACTTTCAAAGGTTAGACTTTCAAACGTTAGACTTTCAAACGTTAGACTTTCAAACGTTAGACTTTCAAACGTTACACTTTCAAACGTTAGACTTTGAAACATTAGTCTTTTCAACATTAGACTTTCAAAGGTTAGACTTTCAAAGGTTAGACTTTCAAATGTTAGACTTTCAAATGTTAGACTTTCAAATGTTAGATTTTCAAATGTTAGACTTTCAAACGTTAGATTTTCAAACGTTAGACTTTCAAACGTTAGACTTTCAAACGTTAGACTTTCAAATGTTAGACTTTCAAATTTTAGACTTTCAAAGGTTACACTTTCAAATGTTAGACTTTCAAATTTTTTCACTTTCAAACATTAGACTTTGAAAAACTAGACTTTGAAACATTAGACTTTGAAACATTAGACTTTGAAACATTAGAGTTTGAAACATTAGAATTTGAAACATTAGACTTTGAAACATTCGACTTTGAAACATGAGACTTTGAAACATTAGTCTTTCCAACATTAGACTTTCAAATGTTAGACTTTCAAACATTAGACTTTCAAACGTTAGACTTTCAAACGATAGACTTTCAAAAGTTAGGCTTTCAATTGTTAAACTTTCAAACGTTAGACTTTCAAAAGTTAGGCTTTCAAATGTTAGACTTTCAAATGTTAGACTTTCAAACGTTAGACTTTCAAACGTTAGACTTTCAAACGTTAGACTTTCAAAAGTTAGGCTTTCAATTGTTAGACTTTCAAAAGTTAGGCTTTCAATTGTTAGTCTTTCAAATGTTAGACTTTCAAATGTTAGACTTTCAAATGTTAGACTTTCAAATGTTAGACTTTCAAATGTTAGACTTTGAAACATTAGTCTTTTCAACATTAGACTTTCAAACGTTAGACTTTCAAAGGTTAGACTTTCAAACGTTAGACTTTCAAACGTTAGACTTTCAAACATTAGATTTTTAATTGTTAAACTTTCAAACATTAGACTTTCAATTATTAGATTTTCAAATGTTATACTTTCAAATGTTAGATTTTCTAATGTTAGACTTTCAAACATTAGATTTTTAATTGTTAAACTTTCAAACGTTTGACTTTCAAAAGTTAGGCTTTCAAACGTTAGATTTTTAATTGTTAAACTTTCAATCATTTGACTTTCAAAAGTTAGGCTTTCAAACGTTAGATTTTTAATTGTTAAACTTTCAATCATTTGACTTTCAAACGTTAGACTTTCAAACGTTAGACTTTCAAACGTTAGAATTTCAAATGTTAGACTTTCAAATGTTAGACTTTCAAATGTTACACTTTCAAATTTTTTCACTTTCAAACATTAGACTTTCAAATGTTAGACTTTCAAATGTTAGACTTTCAAATGTTAGACTTTCAAATGTTAGACTTTCAAATGTTAGACTTTCAAATGTTAGACTTTCAAATGTTAGACTTTCAAATGTTAGACTTTCAAATGTTAGACTTTCAAATGTTAGACATTCAATTGTTAGACTTTCAAATGTTAGACTTTCAAATGTTAAACTTTCAAACATTGGACTTTCAAACATTAGACTTTCAAACATTAGACTTTCAAACGTTACACTTTCAAATGTTAGACTTTCAAACGTTAGATTTTCAAATGTTAGACTTTCAAACATTAGATTTTTAATTGTTAAACTTTAAATGTTAGACTTTTAAACATTAGACTTTCAATTATTAGATTTTCAAATGTTAGACTTTCAAACGTTAGACTTTCAAACGTTAGACTTTCAAACGTTAGACTTTCAAACGTTAGACTTTCAAACGTTAGTCTTTTCAACATTAGACTTTTAAAGGTTAGACTTTCAAATGTTAGACTTTCAAATGTTAGACTTTCAAACGTTAGACTTTCAAACGTTAGACTTTCAAACGTTAGACTTTCAAACGTTAGACTTTCAAACGTTAGACTTTCAAACGTTAGACTTTCAAACGTTAGACTTTCAAACATAAGACTTTCAAAAGTTAGACATTAAAATGTTAGACTTTCAAATGTTAGACTTTCAAATTTTTTCACTTTCAAACCTTAGACTTTGAAACATTAGACTTTGAAACATTAGACTTTGAAACATTAGACTTTGAAACATTAGACTTTGAAACATTAGACTTTGAAACATTAGACTTTGAAACATTAGACTTTGAAACATTAGACTTTGAAACATTAGACTTTGAAACATTAGACTTTGAAACATTAGAATTTGAAACATTAGACTTTGAAACATGAGACTTTGAAACATTAGTCTTTCCAACATTAGACTTTCAAACGTTAGACTTTCAAAGGTTAGACTTTCAAACGTTAGACTTTCAAACGTTAGACTTTCAAACGTTAGACTTTCAAACGTTACACTTTCAAACGTTAGACTTTGAAACATTAGTCTTTTCAACATTAGACTTTCAAAGGTTAGACTTTCAAAGGTTAGACTTTCAAATGTTAGACTTTCAAATGTTAGACTTTCAAATGTTAGATTTTCAAATGTTAGACTTTCAAACGTTAGATTTTCAAACGTTAGACTTTCAAACGTTAGACTTTCAAACGTTAGACTTTCAAATGTTAGACTTTCAAATTTTAGACTTTCAAAGGTTACACTTTCAAATGTTAGACTTTCAAATTTTTTCACTTTCAAACATTAGACTTTGAAAAACTAGACTTTGAAACATTAGACTTTGAAACATTAGACTTTGAAACATTAGAGTTTGAAACATTAGAATTTGAAACATTAGACTTTGAAACATTAGACTTTGAAACATGAGACTTTGAAACATTAGTCTTTCCAACATTAGACTTTCAAACGTTAGACTTTCAAAGGTTAGACTTTCAAATGTTAGACTTTCAAATGTTAGACTTTCAAATGTTAGACTTTCAAATATTAGACTTTCAAATGTTAGACTTTCAAATGTTAGACTTTCAAATGTTAGACTTTCAAATGTTAGACTTTCAAATGTTAGACTTTCAAATGTTAGACTTTCAAACGTTAGACTTTCTAACGTTAGAATTTCAAAAGTTAGGCTTTCAATTGTTAGACTTTCAAAAGTTAGGCTTTCAATTGTTAGACTTTCAAATGTTAGACTTTCAAATGTTAGACTTTCAAATGTTAGACTTTCAAATGTTAGACTTTTAAATGTTAGACTTTCAAATGTTAGACTTTCAAATGTTAGACTTTCAAATGTTAGACTTTCAAATGTTAGACTTTGAAATGTTAGACTTTCAAATGTTAGACTTTCAAATTTTAGACTTTCAAAGGTTACACTTTCAAATGTTAGACTTTCAAATTTTTTCACTTTCAAACATTAGACTTTGAAAAACTAGACTTTGAAACATTAGACTTTGAAACATTAGACTTTGAAACATTAGAGTTTGAAACATTAGAATTTGAAACATTAGACTTTGAAACATTAGACTTTGAAACATGAGACTTTGAAACATTAGTCTTTCCAACATTAGACTTTCAAACGTTAGACTTTCAAATGTTAGACTTTCAAACGTTAGACTTTCAAACGTTAGACTTTCAAACGTTAGACTTTCAAACGTTACACTTTCAAATGTTAGACTTTGAAACATTAGTCTTTTCAACATTAGACTTTCAAAGGTTAGACTTTCAAAGGTTAGACTTTCAAATGTTAGACTTTCAAACGTTAGACTTTCAAACGTTAGACTTTCAAATGTTAGACTTTCAAATTTTAGACTTTCAAAGGTTACACTTTCAAATGTTAGACTTTCAATTTTTTTCACTTTCAAACATTAGACTTTGAAAAACTAGACTTTGAAACATTAGACTTTGAAACATTAGACTTTGAAACATTAGACTTTGAAACATTAGACTTTGAAACATTAGACTTTGAAACATTAGAGTTTGAAACATTAGAATTTGAAACATTAGACTTTGAAACATTAGACTTTGAAACATGAGACTTTGAAACATTAGTCTTTCCAACATTAGACTTTCAAACGTTAGACTTTCAAAGGTTAGACTTTCAAACGTTAGACTTTCAAACGTTAGACTTTCAAACGTTAGACTTTCAAACGTTACACTTTCAAATGTTAGACTTTGAAACATTAGTCTTTTCAACATTAGACTTTCAAAAGTTAGACTTTCAAAGGTTAGACTTTCAAATGTTAGACTTTCAAATGTTAGACTTTCAAATGTTAGACTTTCAAATGTTAGACTTTCAAATGTTAGACTTTCAAATATTAGACTTTCAAATGTTAGACTTTCAAATGTTAGACTTTCAAATGTTAGACTTTCAAATGTTAGACTTTCAAATGTTAGACTTTCAAATGTTAGACTTTCAAATGTTATACTTTCAAATGTTAGACTTTCAAACGTTAGACTTTCTAACGTTAGACTTTCAAAAGTTAGGCTTTCAATTGTTAGACTTTCAAAAGTTAGGCTTTCAATTGTTAGACTTTCAAATGTTAGACTTTCAAATGTTAGACTTTCAAATGTTAGACTTTCAAATGTTAGACTTTCAAATGTTAGACTTTCAAATGTTAGACTTTTAAATGTTAGACTTTCAAATGTTAGACTTTCAAATGTTAGACTTTCAAATGTTAGACTTTCAAATGTTAGACTTTCAAATGTTAGACTTTCAAATGTTAGACTTTGAAATGTTAGACTTTCAAATGTTAGACTTTCAAATGTTAGACTTTCAAAAGTTAGGCTTTCAATTGTTAGACTTTCAAAAGTTAGGCTTTCAATTGTTAGACTTTCAAATGTTAGACTTTCAAACGTTAGACTTTCAAACGTTAGACTTTCAAACGATAGACTTTCAAAAGTTAGGCTTTCAATTGTTAAACTTTCAAACGTTAGACTTTCAAAAGTTAGGCTTTCAAATGTTAGACTTTCAAATGTTAGACTTTCAAATGTTAGACTTTCAAACGTTAGACTTTCAAACGTTAGACTTTCAAAAGTTAGGCTTTCAATTGTTAGACTTTCAAAAGTTAGGCTTTCAATTGTTAGTCTTTCAAATGTTAGACTTTCAAATGTTAGACTTTCAAATGTTAGACTTTCAAATGTTAGACTTTGAAACATTAGTCTTTTCAACATTAGACTTTCAAACGTTAGACTTTCAAAGGTTAGACTTTCAAACGTTAGACTTTCAAACGTTAGACTTTCAAACGTTAGACTTTCAAACATTAGATTTTTAATTGTTAAACTTTCAAACATTAGACTTTCAATTATTAGATTTTCAAATGTTATACTTTCAAATGTTAGATTTTCTAATGTTAGACTTTCAAACATTAGATTTTTAATTGTTAAACTTTCAAACGTTTGACTTTCAAAAGTTAGGCTTTCAAACGTTAGATTTTTAATTGTTAAACTTTCAATCATTTGACTTTCAAAAGTTAGGCTTTCAAGCGTTAGATTTTTAATTGTTAAACTTTCAAACGTTTGACTTTCAAAAGTTAGGCTTTCAAACGTTAGATTTTTAATTGTTAAACTTTCAATCATTTGACTTTCAAACGTTAGACTTTCAAACGTTAGAATTTCAAATGTTAGACTTTCAAATGTTAGACTTTCAAATGTTACACTTTCAAATTTTTTCACTTTCAAACATTAGACTTTCAAATGTTAGACTTTCAAATGTTAGACTTTCAAATGTTAGACTTTCAAATGTTAGACTTTCAAATGTTAGACTTTCAAATGTTAGACTTTCAAATGTTAGACTTTCAAATGTTAGACTTTCAAATGTTAGACTTTCAATTGTTAGATTTTCAAATGTTAGACTTTCAAACGTTAGACTTTCAAACGTTAGACTTTCAAACGTTAGACTTTCAAACGTTAGACTTTCAAACGTTAGACTTTCAAACGTTAGTCTTTCCAACATTAGACTTTCAAAGGTTAGACTTTCAAATGTTAGACTTTCAAATGTTAGACTTTCAAACGTTAGACTTTCAAACGTTAGACTTTCAAACGTTAGACTTTCAAACGTTAGACTTTCAAACGTTAGACTTTCAAACATAAGACTTTCAAAAGTTAGACATTAAAATGTTAGACTTTCAAATGTTAGACTTTCAAACGTTGGACTTTCAAACATTAGACTTTCAAATGTTACTTTCAAATGTTAGACTTTCAAATGTTAGACTTTCAAATTTTTTCACTTTCAAACCTTAGACTTTGAAACATTAGACTTTGAAACATTAGACTTTGAAACATTAGACTTTGAAACATTAGACTTTGAAACATTAGACTTTGAAACATTAGACTTTGAAACATTAGACTTTGAAACATTAGACTTTGAAACATTATACTTTGAAACATTATACTTTGAAACATTATACTTTGAAACATTAGAATTTGAAACATTAGACTTTGAAACATTAGACTTTGAAACATGAGACTTTGAAACATTAGTCTTTCCAACATTAGACTTTCAAACGTTAGACTTTCAAAGGTTAGACTTTCAAACGTTAGACTTTCAAACGTTAGACTTTCAAACGTTAGACTTTCAAACGTTACACTTTCAAATGTTAGACTTTGAAACATTAGTCTTTTCAACATTAGACTTTCAAAGGTTAGACTTTCAAAGGTTAGACTTTCAAATGTTAGACTTTCAAATGTTAGACTTTCAAATGTTAGATTTTCAAATGTTAGACTTTCAAACGTTAGATTTTCAAACGTTAGACTTTCAAACGTTAGACTTTCAAACGTTAGACTTTCAAATGTTAGACTTTCAAATGTTAGACTTTCAAATGTTAGACTTTCAAACGTTAGACTTTCAAACGTTAGACTTTCAAACGTTAGACTTTCAAACGTTAGACTTTCAAACGTTAGACTTTCAAACATAAGACTTTCAAAAGTTAGACATTAAAATGTTAGACTTTCAAATGTTAGACTTTCAAACGTTGGACTTTCAAACATTAGACTTTCAAATGTTACTTTCAAATGTTAGACTTTCAAATGTTAGACTTTCAAATTTTTTCACTTTCAAACCTTAGACTTTGAAACATTAGACTTTGAAACATTAGACTTTGAAACATTAGACTTTGAAACATTAGACTTTGAAACATTAGACTTTGAAACATTAGACTTTGAAACATTAGACTTTGAAACATTAGACTTTGAAACATTAGACTTTGAAACATTATACTTTGAAACATTATACTTTGAAACATTATACTTTGAAACATTAGAATTTGAAACATTAGACTTTGAAACATTAGACTTTGAAACATTAGACTTTGAAACATGAGACTTTGAAACATTAGTCTTTCCAACATTAGACTTTCAAACGTTAGACTTTCAAAGGTTAGACTTTCAAACGTTAGACTTTCAAACATTAGACTTTCAAACGTTAGACTTTCAAACGTTACACTTTCAAATGTTAGACTTTGAAACATTAGTCTTTTCAACATTAGACTTTCAAAGGTTAGACTTTCAAAGGTTAGACTTTCAAATGTTAGACTTTCAAATGTTAGACTTTCAAATGTTAGACTTTCAAACGTTAGACTTTCTAACGTTAGACTTTCAAAAGTTAGGCTTTCAATTGTTAGACTTTCAAAAGTTAGGCTTTCAATTGTTAGACTTTCAAATGTTAGACTTTCAAATGTTAGACTTTCAAATGTTAGACTTTCAAATGTTAGACTTTTAAATGTTAGACTTTCAAATGTTAGACTTTCAAATGTTAGACTTTCAAATGTTAGACTTTCAAATGTTAGACTTTCAAATGTTAGACTTTGAAATGTTAGACTTTGAAATGTTAGACTTTCAAATGTTAGACTTTCAAATGTTAGACTTTCAAAAGTTAGGCTTTCAATTGTTAGACTTTCAAAAGTTAGGCTTTCAATTGTTAGACTTTCAAATGTTAGACTTTCAAACATTAGACTTTCAAACGTTAGACTTTCAAACGATAGACTTTCAAAAGTTAGGCTTTCAATTGTTAAACTTTCAAACGTTAGACTTTCAAAAGTTAGGCTTTCAAATGTTAGACTTTCAAATGTTAGACTTTCAAACGTTAGACTTTCAAACGTTAGACTTTCAAACGTTAGACTTTCAAAAGTTAGGCTTTCAATTGTTAGACTTTCAAAAGTTAGGCTTTCAATTGTTAGTCTTTCAAATGTTAGACTTTCAAATGTTAGACTTTCAAATGTTAGACTTTCAAATGTTAGACTTTCAAATGTTAGACTTTGAAACATTAGTCTTTTCAACATTAGACTTTCAAACGTTAGACTTTCAAAGGTTAGACTTTCAAACGTTAGACTTTCAAACGTTAGACTTTCAAACGTTAGACTTTCAAACATTAGATTTTTAATTGTTAAACTTTCAAACATTAGACTTTCAATTATTAGATTTTCAAATGTTATACTTTCAAATGTTAGATTTTCTAATGTTAGACTTTCAAACATTAGATTTTTAATTGTTAAACTTTCAAATGTTTGACTTTCAAAAGTTAGGCTTTCAAACGTTAGATTTTTAATTGTTAAACTTTCAATCATTTGACTTTCAAAAGTTAGGCTTTCAAGCGTTAGATTTTTAATTGTTAAACTTTCAAACGTTTGACTTTCAAAAGTTAGGCTTTCAAACGTTAGATTTTTAATTGTTAAACTTTCAATCATTTGACTTTCAAACGTTAGACTTTCAAACGTTAGACTTTCAAACGTTAGAATTTCAAATGTTAGACTTTCAAATGTTAGACTTTCAAATGTTACACTTTCAAATTTTTTCACTTTCAAACATTAGACTTTCAAATGTTAGACTTTCAAACGTTAGACTTTCAAACGTTAGACTTTCAAACATTAGACTTTCAAACGTTAGGCTTTCAAATGTTAGACTTTCAAATGTTAAACTTTCAAATTTTAGACTTTCAAACGTTAGGCTTTCAAACGTTAGATTTTTAATTGTTAAACTTTCAAACGTTAGACTTTCAAACGTTAGACTTTCAAACATTAGACTTTCAAACGTTAGGCTTTCAAATGTTAGACTTTCAAATGTTAAACTTTCAAATTTTAGACTTTGAAACATTAGACTTTGAAACATTAGACTTTGAAACATTAGACTTTGAAACATTAGAGTTTGAAACATTAGAATTTGAAACATTAGACTTTGAAACATTAGACTTTGAAACATGAGACTTTGAAACATTAGTCTTTCCAACATTAGACTTTCAAACGTTAGACTTTCAAAGGTTAGACTTTCAAACGTTAGACTTTCAAACGTTAGACTTTCAAACGTTACACTTTCAAATGTTAGACTTTGAAACATTAGTCTTTTCAACATTAGACTTTCAAAGGTTAGACTTTCAAAGGTTAGACTTTCAAATGTTAGACTTTCAAATGTTAGACTTTCAAATGTTAGACTTTCAAATGTTAGACTTTCAAATGTTAGACTTTCAAATGTTAGACTTTCAAATATTAGACTTTCAAATGTTAGACTTTCAAATGTTAGACTTTCAAATGTTAGACTTTCAAATGTTAGACTTTCAAATGTTAGACTTTCAAATTTTTTCACTTTCAAACCTTAGACTTTGAAACATTAGACTTTGAAACATTAGACTTTGAAACATTAGACTTTGAAACATTAGACTTTGAAACATTAGACTTTGAAACATTAGACTTTGAAACATTAGACTTTGAAACATTAGACTTTGAAACATTAGACTTTGAAACATTAGAATTTGAAACATTAGACTTTGAAACATGAGACTTTGAAACATTAGTCTTTCCAACATTAGACTTTCAAACGTTAGACTTTCAAAGGTTAGACTTTCAAACGTTAGACTTTCAAACGTTAGACTTTCAAACGTTAGACTTTCAAACGTTACACTTTCAAACGTTAGACTTTGAAACATTAGTCTTTTCAACATTAGACTTTCAAAGGTTAGACTTTCAAAGGTTAGACTTTCAAATGTTAGACTTTCAAATGTTAGACTTTCAAATGTTAGATTTTCAAATGTTAGACTTTCAAACGTTAGATTTTCAAACGTTAGACTTTCAAACGTTAGACTTTCAAACGTTAGACTTTCAAATGTTAGACTTTCAAATTTTAGACTTTCAAAGGTTACACTTTCAAATGTTAGACTTTCAAATTTTTTCACTTTCAAACATTAGACTTTGAAAAACTAGACTTTGAAACATTAGACTTTGAAACATTAGACTTTGAAACATTAGAGTTTGAAACATTAGAATTTGAAACATTAGACTTTGAAACATTAGACTTTGAAACATGAGACTTTGAAACATTAGTCTTTCCAACATTAGACTTTCAAACGTTAGACTTTCAAAGGTTAGACTTTCAAATGTTAGACTTTCAAATGTTAGACTTTCAAATGTTAGACTTTCAAATATTAGACTTTCAAATGTTAGACTTTCAAATGTTAGACTTTCAAATGTTAGACTTTCAAATGTTAGACTTTCAAATGTTAGACTTTCAAATGTTAGACTTTCAAACGTTAGACTTTCTAACGTTAGAATTTCAAAAGTTAGGCTTTCAATTGTTAGACTTTCAAAAGTTAGGCTTTCAATTGTTAGACTTTCAAATGTTAGACTTTCAAATGTTAGACTTTCAAATGTTAGACTTTCAAATGTTAGACTTTTAAATGTTAGACTTTCAAATGTTAGACTTTCAAATGTTAGACTTTCAAATGTTAGACTTTCAAATGTTAGACTTTGAAATGTTAGACTTTCAAATGTTAGACTTTCAAATTTTAGACTTTCAAAGGTTACACTTTCAAATGTTAGACTTTCAAATTTTTTCACTTTCAAACATTAGACTTTGAAAAACTAGACTTTGAAACATTAGACTTTGAAACATTAGACTTTGAAACATTAGAGTTTGAAACATTAGAATTTGAAACATTAGACTTTGAAACATTAGACTTTGAAACATGAGACTTTGAAACATTAGTCTTTCCAACATTAGACTTTCAAACGTTAGACTTTCAAATGTTAGACTTTCAAACGTTAGACTTTCAAACGTTAGACTTTCAAACGTTAGACTTTCAAACGTTACACTTTCAAATGTTAGACTTTGAAACATTAGTCTTTTCAACATTAGACTTTCAAAGGTTAGACTTTCAAAGGTTAGACTTTCAAATGTTAGACTTTCAAACGTTAGACTTTCAAACGTTAGACTTTCAAATGTTAGACTTTCAAATTTTAGACTTTCAAAGGTTACACTTTCAAATGTTAGACTTTCAATTTTTTTCACTTTCAAACATTAGACTTTGAAAAACTAGACTTTGAAACATTAGACTTTGAAACATTAGACTTTGAAACATTAGACTTTGAAACATTAGACTTTGAAACATTAGACTTTGAAACATTAGAGTTTGAAACATTAGAATTTGAAACATTAGACTTTGAAACATTAGACTTTGAAACATGAGACTTTGAAACATTAGTCTTTCCAACATTAGACTTTCAAACGTTAGACTTTCAAAGGTTAGACTTTCAAACGTTAGACTTTCAAACGTTAGACTTTCAAACGTTAGACTTTCAAACGTTACACTTTCAAATGTTAGACTTTGAAACATTAGTCTTTTCAACATTAGACTTTCAAAAGTTAGACTTTCAAAGGTTAGACTTTCAAATGTTAGACTTTCAAATGTTAGACTTTCAAATGTTAGACTTTCAAATGTTAGACTTTCAAATGTTAGACTTTCAAATATTAGACTTTCAAATGTTAGACTTTCAAATGTTAGACTTTCAAATGTTAGACTTTCAAATGTTAGACTTTCAAATGTTAGACTTTCAAATGTTAGACTTTCAAATGTTATACTTTCAAATGTTAGACTTTCAAACGTTAGACTTTCTAACGTTAGACTTTCAAAAGTTAGGCTTTCAATTGTTAGACTTTCAAAAGTTAGGCTTTCAATTGTTAGACTTTCAAATGTTAGACTTTCAAATGTTAGACTTTCAAATGTTAGACTTTCAAATGTTAGACTTTCAAATGTTAGACTTTCAAATGTTAGACTTTTAAATGTTAGACTTTCAAATGTTAGACTTTCAAATGTTAGACTTTCAAATGTTAGACTTTCAAATGTTAGACTTTCAAATGTTAGACTTTCAAATGTTAGACTTTGAAATGTTAGACTTTCAAATGTTAGACTTTCAAATGTTAGACTTTCAAAAGTTAGGCTTTCAATTGTTAGACTTTCAAAAGTTAGGCTTTCAATTGTTAGACTTTCAAATGTTAGACTTTCAAACGTTAGACTTTCAAACGTTAGACTTTCAAACGATAGACTTTCAAAAGTTAGGCTTTCAATTGTTAAACTTTCAAACGTTAGACTTTCAAAAGTTAGGCTTTCAAATGTTAGACTTTCAAATGTTAGACTTTCAAATGTTAGACTTTCAAACGTTAGACTTTCAAACGTTAGACTTTCAAAAGTTAGGCTTTCAATTGTTAGACTTTCAAAAGTTAGGCTTTCAATTGTTAGTCTTTCAAATGTTAGACTTTCAAATGTTAGACTTTCAAATGTTAGACTTTCAAATGTTAGACTTTGAAACATTAGTCTTTTCAACATTAGACTTTCAAACGTTAGACTTTCAAAGGTTAGACTTTCAAACGTTAGACTTTCAAACGTTAGACTTTCAAACGTTAGACTTTCAAACATTAGATTTTTAATTGTTAAACTTTCAAACATTAGACTTTCAATTATTAGATTTTCAAATGTTATACTTTCAAATGTTAGATTTTCTAATGTTAGACTTTCAAACATTAGATTTTTAATTGTTAAACTTTCAAACGTTTGACTTTCAAAAGTTAGGCTTTCAAACGTTAGATTTTTAATTGTTAAACTTTCAATCATTTGACTTTCAAAAGTTAGGCTTTCAAGCGTTAGATTTTTAATTGTTAAACTTTCAAACGTTTGACTTTCAAAAGTTAGGCTTTCAAACGTTAGATTTTTAATTGTTAAACTTTCAATCATTTGACTTTCAAACGTTAGACTTTCAAACGTTAGAATTTCAAATGTTAGACTTTCAAATGTTACACTTTCAAATTTTTTCACTTTCAAACATTAGACTTTCAAATGTTAGACTTTCAAATGTTAGACTTTCAAATGTTAGACTTTCAAATGTTAGACTTTCAAATGTTAGACTTTCAAATGTTAGACTTTCAAATGTTAGACTTTCAAATGTTAGACTTTCAAATGTTAGACTTTCAATTGTTAGATTTTCAAATGTTAGACTTTCAAACGTTAGACTTTCAAACGTTAGACTTTCAAACGTTAGACTTTCAAACGTTAGACTTTCAAACGTTAGACTTTCAAACGTTAGTCTTTCCAACATTAGACTTTCAAAGGTTAGACTTTCAAATGTTAGACTTTCAAATGTTAGACTTTCAAACGTTAGACTTTCAAACGTTAGACTTTCAAACGTTAGACTTTCAAACGTTAGACTTTCAAACGTTAGACTTTCAAACATAAGACTTTCAAAAGTTAGACATTAAAATGTTAGACTTTCAAATGTTAGACTTTCAAACGTTGGACTTTCAAACATTAGACTTTCAAATGTTACTTTCAAATGTTAGACTTTCAAATGTTAGACTTTCAAATTTTTTCACTTTCAAACCTTAGACTTTGAAACATTAGACTTTGAAACATTAGACTTTGAAACATTAGACTTTGAAACATTAGACTTTGAAACATTAGACTTTGAAACATTAGACTTTGAAACATTAGACTTTGAAACATTAGACTTTGAAACATTATACTTTGAAACATTATACTTTGAAACATTATACTTTGAAACATTAGAATTTGAAACATTAGACTTTGAAACATTAGACTTTGAAACATGAGACTTTGAAACATTAGTCTTTCCAACATTAGACTTTCAAACGTTAGACTTTCAAAGGTTAGACTTTCAAACGTTAGACTTTCAAACGTTAGACTTTCAAACGTTAGACTTTCAAACGTTACACTTTCAAATGTTAGACTTTGAAACATTAGTCTTTTCAACATTAGACTTTCAAAGGTTAGACTTTCAAAGGTTAGACTTTCAAATGTTAGACTTTCAAATGTTAGACTTTCAAATGTTAGATTTTCAAATGTTAGACTTTCAAACGTTAGATTTTCAAACGTTAGACTTTCAAACGTTAGACTTTCAAACGTTAGACTTTCAAATGTTAGACTTTCAAATGTTAGACTTTCAAATGTTAGACTTTCAAACGTTAGACTTTCAAACGTTAGACTTTCAAACGTTAGACTTTCAAACGTTAGACTTTCAAACGTTAGACTTTCAAACATAAGACTTTCAAAAGTTAGACATTAAAATGTTAGACTTTCAAATGTTAGACTTTCAAACGTTGGACTTTCAAACATTAGACTTTCAAATGTTACTTTCAAATGTTAGACTTTCAAATGTTAGACTTTCAAATTTTTTCACTTTCAAACCTTAGACTTTGAAACATTAGACTTTGAAACATTAGACTTTGAAACATTAGACTTTGAAACATTAGACTTTGAAACATTAGACTTTGAAACATTAGACTTTGAAACATTAGACTTTGAAACATTAGACTTTGAAACATTAGACTTTGAAACATTAGACTTTGAAACATTATACTTTGAAACATTATACTTTGAAACATTATACTTTGAAACATTAGAATTTGAAACATTAGACTTTGAAACATTAGACTTTGAAACATGAGACTTTGAAACATTAGTCTTTCCAACATTAGACTTTCAAACGTTAGACTTTCAAAGGTTAGACTTTCAAACGTTAGACTTTCAAACATTAGACTTTCAAACGTTAGACTTTCAAACGTTACACTTTCAAATGTTAGACTTTGAAACATTAGTCTTTTCAACATTAGACTTTCAAAGGTTAGACTTTCAAAGGTTAGACTTTCAAATGTTAGACTTTCAAATGTTAGACTTTCAAATGTTAGACTTTCAAACGTTAGACTTTCTAACGTTAGACTTTCAAAAGTTAGGCTTTCAATTGTTAGACTTTCAAAAGTTAGGCTTTCAATTGTTAGACTTTCAAATGTTAGACTTTCAAATGTTAGACTTTCAAATGTTAGACTTTCAAATGTTAGACTTTTAAATGTTAGACTTTCAAATGTTAGACTTTCAAATGTTAGACTTTCAAATGTTAGACTTTCAAATGTTAGACTTTCAAATGTTAGACTTTGAAATGTTAGACTTTGAAATGTTAGACTTTCAAATGTTAGACTTTCAAATGTTAGACTTTCAAAAGTTAGGCTTTCAATTGTTAGACTTTCAAAAGTTAGGCTTTCAATTGTTAGACTTTCAAATGTTAGACTTTCAAACATTAGACTTTCAAACGTTAGACTTTCAAACGATAGACTTTCAAAAGTTAGGCTTTCAATTGTTAAACTTTCAAACGTTAGACTTTCAAAAGTTAGGTTTTCAAATGTTAGACTTTCAAATGTTAGACTTTCAAACGTTAGACTTTCAAACGTTAGACTTTCAAACGTTAGACTTTCAAAAGTTAGGCTTTCAATTGTTAGACTTTCAAAAGTTAGGCTTTCAATTGTTAGTCTTTCAAATGTTAGACTTTCAAATGTTAGACTTTCAAATGTTAGACTTTCAAATGTTAGACTTTCAAATGTTAGACTTTGAAACATTAGTCTTTTCAACATTAGACTTTCAAACGTTAGACTTTCAAAGGTTAGACTTTCAAACGTTAGACTTTCAAACGTTAGACTTTCAAACATTAGATTTTTAATTGTTAAACTTTCAAACATTAGACTTTCAATTATTAGATTTTCAAATGTTATACTTTCAAATGTTAGATTTTCTAATGTTAGACTTTCAAACATTAGATTTTTAATTGTTAAACTTTCAAATGTTTGACTTTCAAAAGTTAGGCTTTCAAACGTTAGATTTTTAATTGTTAAACTTTCAATCATTTGACTTTCAAAAGTTAGGCTTTCAAGCGTTAGATTTTTAATTGTTAAACTTTCAAACGTTTGACTTTCAAAAGTTAGGCTTTCAAACGTTAGATTTTTAATTGTTAAACTTTCAATCATTTGACTTTCAAACGTTAGACTTTCAAACGTTAGACTTTCAAACGTTAGAATTTCAAATGTTAGACTTTCAAATGTTAGACTTTCAAATGTTACACTTTCAAATTTTTTCACTTTCAAACATTAGACTTTCAAATGTTAGACTTTCAAACGTTAGACTTTCAAACGTTAGACTTTCAAACATTAGACTTTCAAACGTTAGGCTTTCAAATGTTAGACTTTCAAATGTTAAACTTTCAAATTTTAGACTTTCAAACGTTAGGCTTTCAAACGTTAGATTTTTAATTGTTAAACTTTCAAACGTTAGACTTTCAAACGTTAGACTTTCAAACATTAGACTTTCAAACGTTAGGCTTTCAAATGTTAGACTTTCAAATGTTAAACTTTCAAATTTTAGACTTTGAAACATTAGACTTTGAAACATTAGACTTTGAAACATTAGACTTTGAAACATTAGAGTTTGAAACATTAGAATTTGAAACATTAGACTTTGAAACATTAGACTTTGAAACATGAGACTTTGAAACATTAGTCTTTCCAACATTAGACTTTCAAACGTTAGACTTTCAAAGGTTAGACTTTCAAACGTTAGACTTTCAAACGTTAGACTTTCAAACGTTAGACTTTCAAACGTTACACTTTCAAATGTTAGACTTTGAAACATTAGTCTTTTCAACATTAGACTTTCAAAGGTTAGACTTTCAAAGGTTAGACTTTCAAATGTTAGACTTTCAAATGTTAGACTTTCAAATGTTAGACTTTCAAATGTTAGACTTTCAAATGTTAGACTTTCAAATGTTAGACTTTCAAATATTAGACTTTCAAATGTTAGACTTTCAAATGTTAGACTTTCAAATGTTAGACTTTCAAATGTTAGACTTTCAAATGTTAGACTTTCAAATATTAGACTTTCAAATGTTAGACTTTCAAATGTTAGACTTTCAAATGTTAGACTTTCTAACGTTAGACTTTCAAAAGTTAGGCTTTCAATTGTTAGACTTTCAAAAGTTAGGCTTTCAATTGTTAGACTTTCAAATGTTAGACTTTCAAATGTTAGACTTTCAAACGTTAGAATTTCAAATGTTAGACTTTCAAATGTTAGACTTTCAAATGTTACACTTTCAAATTTTTTCACTTTCAAACATTAGACTTTCAAATGTTAGACTTTCAAATGTTAGACTTTCAAATGTTAGACTTTCAAATGTTAGACTTTCAAATGTTAGACTTTCAAATGTTAGACTTTCAAATGTTAGACTTTCAAATGTTAGACTTTCAAATGTTAGACATTCAATTGTTAGACTTTCAAATGTTAGACTTTCAAATGTTAAACTTTCAAACATTGGACTTTCAAACATTAGACTTTCAAACATTAGACTTTCAAACGTTACACTTTCAAATGTTAGACTTTCAAACGTTAGATTTTCAAATGTTAGACTTTCAAACATTAGATTTTTAATTGTTAAACTTTAAATGTTAGACTTTTAAACATTAGACTTTCAATTATTAGATTTTCAAATGTTAGACTTTCAAACGTTAGACTTTCAAACGTTAGACTTTCAAACGTTAGACTTTCAAACGTTAGTCTTTTCAACATTAGACTTTCAAAGGTTAGACTTTCAAATGTTAGACTTTCAAATGTTAGACTTTCAAACGTTAGATTTTCAAACGTTAGACTTTCAAACGTTAGACTTTCAAACGTTAGACTTTCAAACGTTAGACTTTCAAACGTTAGACTTTCAAACGTTAGACTTTCAAACATAAGACTTTCAAAAGTTAGACATTAAAATGTTAGACTTTCAAATTTTTTCACTTTCAAACCTTAGACTTTGAAACATTAGACTTTGAAACATTAGACTTTGAAACATTAGACTTTGAAACATTAGACTTTGAAACATTAGACTTTGAAACATTAGACTTTGAAACATTAGACTTTGAAACATTAGACTTTGAAACATTAGACTTTGAAACATTAGACTTTGAAACATGAGAATTTGAAACATTAGACTTTGAAACATTAGACTTTGAAACATGAGACTTTGAAACATTAGTCTTTCCAACATTAGACTTTCAAACGTTAGACTTTCAAAGGTTAGACTTTCAAACGTTAGACTTTCAAACGTTAGACTTTCAAACGTTAGACTTTCAAACGTTAGACTTTCAAACGTTACACTTTCAAATGTTAGACTTTGAAACATTAGTCTTTTCAACATTAGACTTTCAAAGGTTAGACTTTCAAAGGTTAGACTTTCAAATGTTAGACTTTCAAATGTTAGACTTTCAAATGTTAGACTTTCAAATGTTAGACTTTCAAATGTTAGACTTTCAAATGTTAGACTTTCAAATATTAGACTTTCAAATGTTAGACTTTCAAATGTTAGACTTTCAAATGTTAGACTTTCTAACGTTAGACTTTCAAAAGTTAGGCTTTCAATTGTTAGACTTTCAAAAGTTAGGCTTTCAATTGTTAGACTTTCAAATGTTAGACTTTCAAATGTTAGACTTTCAAATGTTAGACTTTCAAATGTTAGACTTTTAAATGTTAGACTTTCAAATGTTAGACTTTCAAATGTTAGACTTTCAAATGTTAGACTTTCAAATGTTAGACTTTGAAATGTTAGACTTTCAAATGTTAGACTTTCAAATGTTAGACTTTCAAAAGTTAGGCTTTCAATTGTTAGACTTTCAAAAGTTAGGCTTTCAATTGTTAGACTTTCAAATGTTAGACTTTCAAACATTAGACTTTCAAACGTTAGACTTTCAAACGATAGACTTTCAAAAGTTAGGCTTTCAATTGTTAAACTTTCAAACGTTAGACTTTCAAAAGTTAGGCTTTCAAATGTTAGACTTTCAAATGTTAGACTTTCAAACGTTAGACTTTCAAACGTTAGACTTTCAAACGTTAGACTTTCAAAAGTTAGGCTTTCAATTGTTAGACTTTCAAAAGTTAGGCTTTCAAATGTTAGACTTTCAAATGTTAGACTTTCAAACATTAGATTTTTAATTGTTAAACTTTCAAACATTAGACTTTCAATTATTAGATTTTCAAATGTTATACTTTCAAATGTTAGATTTTCTAATGTTAGACTTTCAAACATTAGATTTTTAATTGTTAAACTTTCAAATGTTTGACTTTCAAAAGTTAGGCTTTCAATTGTTAGACTTTCAAAAGTTAGGCTTTCAAATGTTAGACTTTCAAATGTTAGACTTTCAAACATTAGATTTTTAATTGTTAAACTTTCAATCATTTGACTTTCAAACGTTAGACTTTCAAACGTTAGACTTTCAAACGTTAGAATTTCAAATGTTAGACTTTCAAATGTTAGACTTTCAAATGTTACACTTTCAAATTTTTTCACTTTCAAACATTAGACTTTCAAATGTTAGACTTTCAAATGTTAGACTTTCAAATGTTAGACTTTCAAATGTTAGACTTTCAAATGTTAGACTTTCAAATGTTAGACTTTCAAATGTTAGACTTTCAAATGTTAGACATTCAATTGTTAGACTTTCAAATGTTAGACTTTCAAATGTTAGACTTTCAAATGTTAAACTTTCAAACATTGGACTTTCAAACATTAGACTTTCAAACATTAGACTTTCAAACGTTACACTTTCAAATGTTAGACTTTCAAACGTTAGATTTTCAAATGTTAGACTTTCAAACATTAGATTTTTAATTGTTAAACTTTAAATGTTAGACTTTTAAACATTAGACTTTCAATTATTAGATTTTCAAATGTTAGACTTTCAAACGTTAGACTTTCAAACGTTAGACTTTCAAACGTTAGACTTTCAAACGTTAGACTTTCAAACGTTAGACTTTCAAACGTTAGTCTTTTCAACATTAGACTTTCAAAGGTTAGACTTTCAAATGTTAGACTTTCAAATGTTAGACTTTCAAACGTTAGACTTTCAAACGTTAGACTTTCAAACGTTAGACTTTCAAACGTTAGACTTTCAAACGTTAGACTTTCAAACGTTAGACTTTCAAACGTTAGACTTTCAAACATAAGACTTTCAAAAGTTAGACATTAAAATGTTAGACTTTCAAATGTTAGACTTTCAAATTTTTTCACTTTCAAACCTTAGACTTTGAAACATTAGACTTTGAAACATTAGACTTTGAAACATTAGACTTTGAAACATTAGACTTTGAAACATTAGACTTTGAAACATTAGACTTTGAAACATTAGACTTTGAAACATTAGACTTTGAAACATTAGACTTTGAAACATTAGACTTTGAAACATTAGACTTTGAAACATTAGACTTTGAAACATTAGACTTTGAAACATTAGACTTTGAAACATTAGACTTTGAAACATTAGACTTTGAAACATTAGACTTTGAAACATTAGACTTTGAAACATGAGAATTTGAAACATTAGACTTTGAAACATTAGACTTTGAAACATGAGACTTTGAAACATTAGTCTTTCCAACATTAGACTTTCAAACGTTAGACTTTCAAAGGTTAGACTTTCAAACGTTAGACTTTCAAACGTTAGACTTTCAAACGTTACACTTTCAAACGTTACACTTTCAAATGTTAGACTTTGAAACATTAGTCTTTTCAACATTAGACTTTCAAAGGTTAGACTTTCAAAGGTTAGACTTTCAAATGTTAGACTTTCAAATGTTAGACTTTCAAATGTTAGACTTTCAAATGTTAGACTTTCAAATGTTAGACTTTCAAATGTTAGACTTTCAAATGTTAGACTTTCAAATGTTAGACTTTCAAATGTTAGACTTTCAAATATTAGACTTTCAAATGTTAGACTTTCAAATGTTAGACTTTCAAATGTTAGACTTTCTAACGTTAGACTTTCAAAAGTTAGGCTTTCAATTGTTAGACTTTCAAAAGTTAGGCTTTCAATTGTTAGACTTTCAAATGTTAGACTTTCAAATGTTAGACTTTCAAATGTTAGACTTTCAAATGTTAGACTTTTAAATGTTAGACTTTCAAATGTTAGACTTTCAAATGTTAGACTTTCAAATGTTAGACTTTCAAATGTTAGACTTTCAAATGTTAGACTTTGAAATGTTAGACTTTCAAATGTTAGACTTTCAAATGTTAGACTTTCAAAAGTTAGGCTTTCAATTGTTAGACTTTCAAAAGTTAGGCTTTCAATTGTTAGACTTTCAAATGTTAGACTTTCAAACATTAGACTTTCAAACGTTAGACTTTCAAACGATAGACTTTCAAAAGTTAGGCTTTCAATTGTTAAACTTTCAAACGTTAGACTTTCAAAAGTTAGGCTTTCAAATGTTAGACTTTCAAATGTTAGACTTTCAAACGTTAGACTTTCAAACGTTAGACTTTCAAACGTTAGACTTTCAAAAGTTAGGCTTTCAATTGTTAGACTTTCAAAAGTTAGGCTTTCAATTGTTAGTCTTTCAAATGTTAGACTTTCAAATGTTAGACTTTCAAATGTTAGACTTTCAAATGTTAGACTTTGAAACATTAGTCTTTTCAACATTAGACTTTCAAACGTTAGACTTTCAAAGGTTAGACTTTCAAACGTTAGACTTTCAAACGTTAGACTTTCAAACATTAGATTTTTAATTGTTAAACTTTCAAACATTAGACTTTCAATTATTAGATTTTCAAATGTTATACTTTCAAATGTTAGATTTTCTAATGTTAGACTTTCAAACATTAGATTTTTAATTGTTAAACTTTCAAACGTTTGACTTTCAAAAGTTAGGCTTTCAAACGTTAGATTTTTAATTGTTAAACTTTCAATCATTTGACTTTCAAAAGTTAGGCTTTAAAGCGTTAGATTTTTAATTGTTAAACTTTCAAACGTTTGACTTTCAAAAGTTAGGCTTTCAAACGTTAGATTTTTAATTGTTAAACTTTCAATCATTTGACTTTCAAACGTTAGACTTTCAAACGTTAGACTTTCAAACGTTAGAATTTCAAATGTTAGACTTTCAAATGTTAGACTTTCAAATGTTACACTTTCAAATTTTTTCACTTTCAAACATTAGACTTTCAAATGTTAGACTTTCAAATGTTAGACTTTCAAATGTTAGACTTTCAAATGTTAGACTTTCAAATGTTAGACTTTCAAATGTTAGACTTTCAAATGTTAGACTTTCAAATGTTAGACTTTCAAATGTTAGACATTCAATTGTTAGACTTTCAAATGTTAGACTTTCAAATGTTAAACTTTCAAACATTGGACTTTCAAACATTAGACTTTCAAACATTAGACTTTCAAACGTTACACTTTCAAATGTTAGACTTTCAAACGTTAGATTTTCAAATGTTAGACTTTCAAACATTAGATTTTTAATTGTTAAACTTTAAATGTTAGACTTTTAAACATTAGACTTTCAATTATTAGATTTTCAAATGTTAGACTTTCAAACGTTAGACTTTCAAACGTTAGACTTTCAAACGTTAGACTTTCAAACGTTAGACTTTCAAACGTTAGTCTTTTCAACATTAGACTTTCAAAGGTTAGACTTTCAAATGTTAGACTTTCAAATGTTAGACTTTCAAACGTTAGACTTTCAAACGTTAGACTTTCAAACGTTAGACTTTCAAACGTTAGACTTTCAAACGTTAGACTTTCAAACGTTAAACTTTCAAACGTTAGACTTTCAAACATAAGACTTTCAAAAGTTAGACATTAAAATGTTAGACTTTCAAATGTTAGACTTTCAAATTTTTTCACTTTCAAACCTTAGACTTTGAAACATTAGACTTTGAAACATTAGACTTTGAAACATTAGACTTTGAAACATTAGACTTTGAAACATTAGACTTTGAAACATTAGACTTTGAAACATTAGACTTTGAAACATTAGACTTTGAAACATTAGACTTTGAAACATTAGACTTTGAAACATTAGACTTTGAAACATGAGAATTTGAAACATTAGACTTTGAAACATTAGACTTTGAAACATGAGACTTTGAAACATTAGTCTTTCCAACATTAGACTTTCAAACGTTAGACTTTCAAAGGTTAGACTTTCAAACGTTAGACTTTCAAACGTTAGACTTTCAAACGTTAGACTTTCAAACGTTACACTTTCAAACGTTAGACTTTGAAACATTAGTCTTTTCAACATTAGACTTTCAAAAGTTAGACTTTCAAAGGTTAGACTTTCAAATGTTAGACTTTCAAATGTTAGACTTTCAAATGTTAGATTTTCAAATGTTAGACTTTCAAACGTTAGATTTTCAAACGTTAGACTTTCAAACGTTAGACTTTCAAACGTTAGACTTTCAAATGTTAGACTTTCAAATTTTAGACTTTCAAAGGTTACACTTTCAAATGTTAGACTTTCAAATTTTTTCACTTTCAAACATTAGACTTTGAAAAACTAGACTTTGAAACATTAGACTTTGAAACATTAGACTTTGAAACATTAGAGTTTGAAACATTAGAATTTGAAACATTAGACTTTGAAACATTAGACTTTGAAACATGAGACTTTGAAACATTAGTCTTTCCAACATTAGACTTTCAAACGTTAGACTTTCAAAGGTTAGACTTTCAAACGTTAGACTTTCAAACGTTAGACTTTCAAACGTTAGACTTTCAAACGTTACACTTTCAAACGTTACACTTTCAAATGTTAGACTTTGAAACATTAGTCTTTTCAACATTAGACTTTCAAAGGTTAGACTTTCAAAGGTTAGACTTTCAAATGTTAGACTTTCAAATGTTAGACTTTCAAATGTTAGACTTTCAAATGTTAGACTTTCAAATGTTAGACTTTCAAATATTAGACTTTCAAATGTTAGACTTTCAAATGTTAGACTTTCAAATGTTAGACTTTCAAATGTTAGACTTTCAAATGTTAGACTTTCAAATGTTAGACTTTCAAATGTTAGACTTTCTAACGTTAGACTTTCAAAAGTTAGGCTTTCAATTGTTAGACTTTCAAAAGTTAGGCTTTCAATTGTTAGACTTTCAAATGTTAGACTTTCAAATGTTAGACTTTCAAATGTTAGACTTTCAAATGTTAGACTTTTAAATGTTAGACTTTCAAATGTTAGACTTTCAAATGTTAGACTTTCAAATGTTAGACTTTCAAATGTTAGACTTTGAAATGTTAGACTTTCAAATGTTAGACTTTCAAATTTTAGACTTTCAAAGGTTACACTTTCAAATGTTAGACTTTCAAATTTTTTCACTTTCAAACATTAGACTTTGAAAAACTAGACTTTGAAACATTAGACTTTGAAACATTAGACTTTGAAACATTAGAGTTTGAAACATTAGAATTTGAAACATTAGACTTTGAAACATTAGACTTTGAAACATGAGACTTTGAAACATTAGTCTTTCCAACATTAGACTTTCAAACGTTAGACTTTCAAATGTTAGACTTTCAAACGTTAGACTTTCAAACGTTAGACTTTCAAACGTTAGACTTTCAAACATTACACTTTCAAATGTTAGACTTTGAAACATTAGTCTTTTCAACATTAGACTTTCAAAGGTTAGACTTTCAAAGGTTAGACTTTCAAATGTTAGACTTTCAAACGTTAGACTTTCAAACGTTAGACTTTCAAATGTTAGACTTTCAAATTTTAGACTTTCAAAGGTTACACTTTCAAATGTTAGACTTTCAATTTTTTTCACTTTCAAACATTAGACTTTGAAAAACTAGACTTTGAAACATTAGACTTTGAAACATTAGACTTTGAAACATTAGACTTTGAAACATTAGACTTTGAAACATTAGACTTTGAAACATTAGACTTTGAAACATTAGACTTTGAAACATTAGACTTTGAAACATTAGACTTTGAAACATTAGACTTTGAAACATTAGACTTTGAAACATTAGACTTTGAAACATTAGACTTTGAAACATGAGAATTTGAAACATTAGACTTTGAAACATTAGACTTTGAAACATGAGACTTTGAAACATTAGTCTTTCCAACATTAGACTTTCAAACGTTAGACTTTCAAAGGTTAGACTTTCAAACGTTAGACTTTCAAACGTTAGACTTTCAAACGTTACACTTTCAAACGTTACACTTTCAAATGTTAGACTTTGAAACATTAGTCTTTTCAACATTAGACTTTCAAAGGTTAGACTTTCAAAGGTTAGACTTTCAAATGTTAGACTTTCAAATGTTAGACTTTCAAATGTTAGACTTTCAAATGTTAGACTTTCAAATGTTAGACTTTCAAATGTTAGACTTTCAAATATTAGACTTTCAAATGTTAGACTTTCAAATGTTAGACTTTCAAATGTTAGACTTTCAAATGTTAGACTTTCAAATGTTAGACTTTCAAATATTAGACTTTCAAATGTTAGACTTTCAAATGTTAGACTTTCAAATGTTAGACTTTCTAACGTTAGACTTTCAAAAGTTAGGCTTTCAATTGTTAGACTTTCAAAAGTTAGGCTTTCAATTGTTAGACTTTCAAATGTTAGACTTTCAAATGTTAGACTTTCAAATGTTAGACTTTCAAATGTTAGACTTTTAAATGTTAGACTTTCAAATGTTAGACTTTCAAATGTTAGACTTTCAAATGTTAGACTTTCAAATGTTAGACTTTCAAATGTTAGACTTTGAAATGTTAGACTTTCAAATGTTAGACTTTCAAATGTTAGACTTTCAAAAGTTAGGCTTTCAATTGTTAGACTTTCAAAAGTTAGGCTTTCAATTGTTAGACTTTCAAATGTTAGACTTTCAAACATTAGACTTTCAAACGTTAGACTTTCAAACGATAGACTTTCAAAAGTTAGGCTTTCAATTGTTAAACTTTCAAACGTTAGACTTTCAAAAGTTAGGCTTTCAAATGTTAGACTTTCAAATGTTAGACTTTCAAACGTTAGACTTTCAAACGTTAGACTTTCAAACGTTAGACTTTCAAAAGTTAGGCTTTCAATTGTTAGACTTTCAAAAGTTAGGCTTTCAATTGTTAGTCTTTCAAATGTTAGACTTTCAAATGTTAGACTTTCAAATGTTAGACTTTCAAATGTTAGACTTTGAAACATTAGTCTTTTCAACATTAGACTTTCAAACGTTAGACTTTCAAAGGTTAGACTTTCAAACGTTAGACTTTCAAACGTTAGACTTTCAAACATTAGATTTTTAATTGTTAAACTTTCAAACATTAGACTTTCAATTATTAGATTTTCAAATGTTATACTTTCAAATGTTAGATTTTCTAATGTTAGACTTTCAAACATTAGATTTTTAATTGTTAAACTTTCAAACGTTTGACTTTCAAAAGTTAGGCTTTCAAACGTTAGATTTTTAATTGTTAAACTTTCAATCATTTGACTTTCAAAAGTTAGGCTTTAAAGCGTTAGATTTTTAATTGTTAAACTTTCAAACGTTTGACTTTCAAAAGTTAGGCTTTCAAACGTTAGATTTTTAATTGTTAAACTTTCAATCATTTGACTTTCAAACGTTAGACTTTCAAACGTTAGACTTTCAAACGTTAGAATTTCAAATGTTAGACTTTCAAATGTTAGACTTTCAAATGTTACACTTTCAAATTTTTTCACTTTCAAACATTAGACTTTCAAATGTTAGACTTTCAAATGTTAGACTTTCAAATGTTAGACTTTCAAATGTTAGACTTTCAAATGTTAGACTTTCAAATGTTAGACTTTCAAATGTTAGACTTTCAAATGTTAGACTTTCAAATGTTAGACATTCAATTGTTAGACTTTCAAATGTTAGACTTTCAAATGTTAAACTTTCAAACATTGGACTTTCAAACATTAGACTTTCAAACATTAGACTTTCAAACGTTACACTTTCAAATGTTAGACTTTCAAACGTTAGATTTTCAAATGTTAGACTTTCAAACATTAGATTTTTAATTGTTAAACTTTAAATGTTAGACTTTTAAACATTAGACTTTCAATTATTAGATTTTCAAATGTTAGACTTTCAAACGTTAGACTTTCAAACGTTAGACTTTCAAACGTTAGACTTTCAAACGTTAGACTTTCAAACGTTAGTCTTTTCAACATTAGACTTTCAAAGGTTAGACTTTCAAATGTTAGACTTTCAAATGTTAGACTTTCAAACGTTAGACTTTCAAACGTTAGACTTTCAAACGTTAGACTTTCAAACGTTAGACTTTCAAACGTTAGACTTTCAAACGTTAAACTTTCAAACGTTAGACTTTCAAACATAAGACTTTCAAAAGTTAGACATTAAAATGTTAGACTTTCAAATGTTAGACTTTCAAATTTTTTCACTTTCAAACCTTAGACTTTGAAACATTAGACTTTGAAACATTAGACTTTGAAACATTAGACTTTGAAACATTAGACTTTGAAACATTAGACTTTGAAACATTAGACTTTGAAACATTAGACTTTGAAACATTAGACTTTGAAACATTAGACTTTGAAACATTAGACTTTGAAACATTAGACTTTGAAACATGAGAATTTGAAACATTAGACTTTGAAACATTAGACTTTGAAACATGAGACTTTGAAACATTAGTCTTTCCAACATTAGACTTTCAAACGTTAGACTTTCAAAGGTTAGACTTTCAAACGTTAGACTTTCAAACGTTAGACTTTCAAACGTTAGACTTTCAAACGTTACACTTTCAAACGTTAGACTTTGAAACATTAGTCTTTTCAACATTAGACTTTCAAAAGTTAGACTTTCAAAGGTTAGACTTTCAAATGTTAGACTTTCAAATGTTAGACTTTCAAATGTTAGATTTTCAAATGTTAGACTTTCAAACGTTAGATTTTCAAACGTTAGACTTTCAAACGTTAGACTTTCAAACGTTAGACTTTCAAATGTTAGACTTTCAAATTTTAGACTTTCAAAGGTTACACTTTCAAATGTTAGACTTTCAAATTTTTTCACTTTCAAACATTAGACTTTGAAAAACTAGACTTTGAAACATTAGACTTTGAAACATTAGACTTTGAAACATTAGAGTTTGAAACATTAGAATTTGAAACATTAGACTTTGAAACATTAGACTTTGAAACATGAGACTTTGAAACATTAGTCTTTCCAACATTAGACTTTCAAACGTTAGACTTTCAAAGGTTAGACTTTCAAACGTTAGACTTTCAAACGTTAGACTTTCAAACGTTAGACTTTCAAACGTTACACTTTCAAACGTTACACTTTCAAATGTTAGACTTTGAAACATTAGTCTTTTCAACATTAGACTTTCAAAGGTTAGACTTTCAAAGGTTAGACTTTCAAATGTTAGACTTTCAAATGTTAGACTTTCAAATGTTAGACTTTCAAATGTTAGACTTTCAAATGTTAGACTTTCAAATATTAGACTTTCAAATGTTAGACTTTCAAATGTTAGACTTTCAAATGTTAGACTTTCAAATGTTAGACTTTCAAATGTTAGACTTTCAAATGTTAGACTTTCAAATGTTAGACTTTCTAACGTTAGACTTTCAAAAGTTAGGCTTTCAATTGTTAGACTTTCAAAAGTTAGGCTTTCAATTGTTAGACTTTCAAATGTTAGACTTTCAAATGTTAGACTTTCAAATGTTAGACTTTCAAATGTTAGACTTTTAAATGTTAGACTTTCAAATGTTAGACTTTCAAATGTTAGACTTTCAAATGTTAGACTTTCAAATGTTAGACTTTGAAATGTTAGACTTTCAAATGTTAGACTTTCAAATTTTAGACTTTCAAAGGTTACACTTTCAAATGTTAGACTTTCAAATTTTTTCACTTTCAAACATTAGACTTTGAAAAACTAGACTTTGAAACATTAGACTTTGAAACATTAGACTTTGAAACATTAGAGTTTGAAACATTAGAATTTGAAACATTAGACTTTGAAACATTAGACTTTGAAACATGAGACTTTGAAACATTAGTCTTTCCAACATTAGACTTTCAAACGTTAGACTTTCAAATGTTAGACTTTCAAACGTTAGACTTTCAAACGTTAGACTTTCAAACGTTAGACTTTCAAACATTACACTTTCAAATGTTAGACTTTGAAACATTAGTCTTTTCAACATTAGACTTTCAAAGGTTAGACTTTCAAAGGTTAGACTTTCAAATGTTAGACTTTCAAACGTTAGACTTTCAAACGTTAGACTTTCAAATGTTAGACTTTCAAATTTTAGACTTTCAAAGGTTACACTTTCAAATGTTAGACTTTCAATTTTTTTCACTTTCAAACATTAGACTTTGAAAAACTAGACTTTGAAACATTAGACTTTGAAACATTAGACTTTGAAACATTAGACTTTGAAACATTAGACTTTGAAACATTAGACTTTGAAACATTAGAGTTTGAAACATTAGAATTTGAAACATTAGACTTTGAAACATTAGACTTTGAAACATGAGACTTTGAAACATTAGTCTTTCCAACATTAGACTTTCAAACGTTAGACTTTCAAAGGTTAGACTTTCAAACGTTAGACTTTCAAACGTTAGACTTTCAAACGTTAGACTTTCAAACGTTACACTTTCAAATGTTAGACTTTGAAACATTAGTCTTTTCAACATTAGACTTTCAAAAGTTAGACTTTCAAAGGTTAGACTTTCAAATGTTAGACTTTCAAATGTTAGACTTTCAAATGTTAGACTTTCAAATGTTAGACTTTCAAATATTAGACTTTCAAATGTTAGACTTTCAAATGTTAGACTTTCAAATGTTAGACTTTCAAATGTTAGACTTTCAAATGTTAGACTTTCAAATGTTAGACTTTCAAATGTTAGACTTTCAAACGTTAGACTTTCTAACGTTAGACTTTCAAAAGTTAGGCTTTCAATTGTTAGACTTTCAAAAGTTAGGCTTTCAATTGTTAGACTTTCAAATGTTAGACTTTCAAATGTTAGACTTTCAAATGTTAGACTTTCAAATGTTAGACTTTCAAATGTTAGACTTTTAAATGTTAGACTTTCAAATGTTAGACTTTCAAATGTTAGACTTTCAAATGTTAGACTTTCAAATGTTAGACTTTCAAATGTTAGACTTTGAAATGTTAGACTTTCAAATGTTAGACTTTCAAATGTTAGACTTTCAAAAGTTAGGCTTTCAATTGTTAGATTTTCAAAAGTTAGGCTTTCAATTGTTAGACTTTCAAATGTTAGACTTTCAAACGTTAGACTTTCAAAAGTTAGGCTTTCAAATGTTAGACTTTCAAATGTTAGACTTTCAAATGTTAGACTTTCAAACGTTAGACTTTCAAACGTTAGACTTTCAAAAGTTAGGCTTTCAATTGTTAGACTTTCAAAAGTTAGGCTTTCAATTGTTAGTCTTTCAAATGTTAGACTTTCAAATGTTAGACTTTCAAATGTTAGACTTTTAAATGTTAGACTTTCAAATGTTAGACTTTGAAACATTAGTCTTTTCAACATTAGACTTTCAAACGTTAGACTTTCAAAGGTTAGACTTTCAAACGTTAGACTTTCAAACGTTAGACTTTCAAACGTTAGACTTTCAAACGTTAGACTTTCAAACATTAGATTTTTAATTGTTAAACTTTCAAACATTAGACTTTCAATTATTAGATTTTCAAATGTTATACTTTCAAATGTTAGATTTTCGAATGTTAGACTTTCAAACATTAGATTTTTAATTGTTAAACTTTCAAACGTTTGACTTTCAAAAGTTAGGCTTTCAAACGTTAGATTTTTAATTGTTAAACTTTCAATCATTTGACTTTCAAAAGTTAGGCTTTCAAGCGTTAGATTTTTAATTGTTAAACTTTCAAACGTTTGACTTTCAAAAGTTAGGCTTTCAAACGTTAGATTTTTAATTGTTAAACTTTCAATCATTTGACTTTCAAACGTTAGACTTTCAAACGTTAGAATTTCAAATGTTAGACTTTCAAATGTTAGACTTTCAAATGTTACACTTTCAAATTTTTTCACTTTCAAACATTAGACTTTCAAATGTTAGACTTTCAAATGTTAGACTTTCAAATGTTAGACTTTCAAATGTTAGACTTTCAAATGTTAGACTTTCAAATGTTAGACTTTCAATTATTAGATTTTCAAATGTTAGACTTTCAAACGTTAGACTTTCAAACGTTAGACTTTCAAACGTTAGACTTTCAAACGTTAGACTTTCAAACGTTAGACTTTCAAACGTTAGTCTTTTCAACATTATACTTTCAAAGGTTAGACTTTCAAATGTTAGACTTTCAAATGTTAGACTTTCAAACGTTAGACTTTCAAACGTTAGACTTTCAAACGTTAGACTTTCAAACGTTAGACTTTCAAACGTTAGACTTTCAAACATAAGACTTTCAAAAGTTAGACATTAAAATGTTAGACTTTCAAATGTTAGACTTTCAAACGTTGGACTTTCAAACATTAGACTTTCAAATGTTACTTTCAAATGTTAGACTTTCAAATGTTAGACTTTCAAATTTTTTCACTTTCAAACCTTAGACTTTGAAACATTAGACTTTGAAACATTAGACTTTGAAACATTAGACTTTGAAACATTAGACTTTGAAACATTAGACTTTGAAACATTAGACTTTGAAACATTAGACTTTGAAACATTAGACTTTGAAACATTAGACTTTGAAACATTAGACTTTGAAACATTATACTTTGAAACATTATACTTTGAAACATTATACTTTGAAACATTAGAATTTGAAACATTAGACTTTGAAACATGAGACTTTGAAACATTAGTCTTTCCAACATTAGACTTTCAAACATTAGACTTTCAAAGGTTAGACTTTCAAACGTTAGACTTTCAAACGTTAGACTTTCAAACGTTAGACTTTCAAACGTTACACTTTCAAATGTTAGACTTTGAAACATTAGTCTTTTCAACATTAGACTTTCAAAGGTTAGACTTTCAAAGGTTAGACTTTCAAATGTTAGACTTTCAAACGTTAGATTTTCAAACGTTAGACTTTCAAACGTTAGACTTTCAAACGTTAGACTTTCAAATGTTAGACTTTCAAATGTTAGACTTTCAAATGTTAGACTTTCAAACGTTAGACTTTCAAACGTTAGACTTTCAAACGTTAGACTTTCAAACGTTAGACTTTCAAACGTTAGACTTTCAAACGTTAGACTTTCAAACGTTAGACTTTCAAACATAAGACTTTCAAAAGTTAGACATTAAAATGTTAGACTTTCAAATGTTAGACTTTCAAACGTTGGACTTTCAAACATTAGACTTTCAAATGTTACTTTCAAATGTTAGACTTTCAAATGTTAGACTTTCAAATTTTTTCACTTTCAAACCTTAGACTTTGAAACATTAGACTTTGAAACATTAGACTTTGAAACATTAGACTTTGAAACATTAGACTTTGAAACATTAGACTTTGAAACATTAGACTTTGAAACATTAGACTTTGAAACATTAGACTTTGAAACATTAGACTTTGAAACATTATACTTTGAAACATTATACTTTGAAACATTATACTTTGAAACATTAGAATTTGAAACATTAGACTTTGAAACATTAGACTTTGAAACATGAGACTTTGAAACATTAGTCTTTCCAACATTAGACTTTCAAACGTTAGACTTTCAAAGGTTAGACTTTCAAACGTTAGACTTTCAAACGTTAGACTTTCAAACGTTAGACTTTCAAACGTTAGACTTTCAAACGTTACACTTTCAAATGTTAGACTTTGAAACATTAGTCTTTTCAACATTAGACTTTCAAAGGTTAGACTTTCAAAGGTTAGACTTTCAAATGTTAGACTTTCAAATGTTAGACTTTCAAATGTTAGATTTTCAAATGTTAGACTTTCAAACGTTAGATTTTCAAACGTTAGACTTTCAAACGTTAGACTTTCAAACGTTAGACTTTCAAATGTTAGACTTTCAAATTTTAGACTTTCAAAGGTTACACTTTCAAATGTTAGACTTTCAAATTTTTTCACTTTCAAACATTAGACTTTGAAAAACTAGACTTTGAAACATTAGACTTTGAAACATTAGACTTTGAAACATTAGAGTTTGAAACATTAGAATTTGAAACATTAGACTTTGAAACATTAGACTTTGAAACATGAGACTTTGAAACATTAGTCTTTCCAACATTAGACTTTCAAACGTTAGACTTTCAAAGGTTAGACTTTCAAACGTTAGACTTTCAAACGTTAGACTTTCAAACGTTAGACTTTCAAACGTTAGACTTTCAAACGTTACACTTTCAAATGTTAGACTTTGAAACATTAGTCTTTTCAACATTAGACTTTCAAAGGTTAGACTTTTAAAGGTTAGACTTTCAAATGTTAGACTTTCAAATGTTAGACTTTCAAATGTTAGACTTTCAAATGTTAGACTTTCAAATGTTAGACTTTCAAATGTTAGACTTTCAAATATTAGACTTTCAAATGTTAGACTTTCAAATGTTAGACTTTCAAATGTTAGACTTTCAAATGTTAGACTTTCAAATGTTAGACTTTCAAATGTTAGACTTTCAAACGTTAGACTTTCTAACGTTAGACTTTCAAAAGTTAGGCTTTCAATTGTTAGACTTTCAAAAGTTAGGCTTTCAATTGTTAGACTTTCAAATGTTAGACTTTCAAATGTTAGACTTTCAAATGTTAGACTTTCAAATGTTAGACTTTCAAATGTTAGACTTTTAAATGTTAGACTTTCAAATGTTAGACTTTCAAATGTTAGACTTTCAAATGTTAGACTTTCAAATGTTAGACTTTCAAATGTTAGACTTTGAAATGTTAGACTTTCAAATGTTAGACTTTCAAATGTTAGACTTTCAAAAGTTAGGCTTTCAATTGTTAGACTTTCAAAAGTTAGGCTTTCAATTGTTAGACTTTCAAATGTTAGACTTTCAAACGTTAGACTTTCAAACGTTAGACTTTCAAACGATAGACTTTCAAAAGTTAGGCTTTCAATTGTTAAACTTTCAAACGTTAGACTTTCAAAAGTTAGGCTTTCAAATGTTAGACTTTCAAATGTTAGACTTTCAAACGTTAGACTTTCAAACGTTAGACTTTCAAACGTTAGACTTTCAAACGTTAGACTTTCAAAAGTTAGGCTTTCAATTGTTAGACTTTCAAAAGTTAGGCTTTCAATTGTTAGTCTTTCAAATGTTAGACTTTCAAATGTTAGACTTTCAAATGTTAGACTTTCAAATGTTAGACTTTCAAATGTTAGACTTTCAAATGTTAGACTTTCAAATGTTAGACTTTGAAACATTAGTCTTTTCAACATTAGACTTTCAAACGTTAGACTTTCAAAGGTTAGACTTTCAAACGTTAGACTTTCAAACGTTAGACTTTCAAACATTAGATTTTTAATTGTTAAACTTTCAAACATTAGACTTTCAATTATTAGATTTTCAAATGTTATACTTTCAAATGTTAGATTTTCTAATGTTAGACTTTCAAACATTAGATTTTTAATTGTTAAACTTTCAAACGTTTGACTTTCAAAAGTTAGGCTTTCAAACGTTAGATTTTTAATTGTTAAACTTTCAATCATTTGACTTTCAAAAGTTAGGCTTTCAAGCGTTAGATTTTTAATTGTTAAACTTTCAAACGTTTGACTTTCAAAAGTTAGGCTTTCAAACGTTAGATTTTTAATTGTTAAACTTTCAATCATTTGACTTTCAAACGTTAGACTTTCAAACGTTAGACTTTCAAACATTAGAATTTCAAATGTTAGACTTTCAAATGTTAGACTTTCAAATGTTAGACTTTCAAATGTTACACTTTCAAATTTTTTCACTTTCAAACATTAGACTTTCAAATGTTAGACTTTCAAATGTTAGACTTTCAAATGTTAGACTTTCAAATGTTAGACTTTCAAATGTTAGACTTTCAAATGTTAGACTTTCAAATGTTAGACTTTCAAATGTTAGACTTTCAAATGTTAGACTTTCAAATGTTAGACATTCAATTGTTAGACTTTCAAATGTTAGACTTTCAAATGTTAAACTTTCAAACATTGGACTTTCAAACATTAGACTTTCAAACATTAGACTTTCAAACGTTACACTTTCAAATGTTAGACTTTCAAACGTTAGATTTTCAAATGTTAGACTTTCAAACATTAGATTTTTAATTGTTAAACTTTAAATGTTAGACTTTTAAACATTAGACTTTCAATTATTAGATTTTCAAATGTTAGACTTTCAAACGTTAGACTTTCAAACGTTAGACTTTCAAACGTTAGACTTTCAAACGTTAGACTTTCAAACGTTAGTCTTTCCAACATTAGACTTTCAAAGGTTAGACTTTCAAATGTTAGACTTTCAAATGTTAGACTTTCAAATGTTAGACTTTCAAACGTTAGACTTTCAAACGTTAGACTTTCAAACGTTAGACTTTCAAACGTTAGACTTTCAAACGTTAGACTTTCAAACGTTAGACTTTCAAACATAAGACTTTCAAAAGTTAGACATTAAAATGTTAGACTTTCAAATGTTAGACTTTCAAATGTTGGACTTTCAAACATTAGACTTTCAAATGTTCTTTCAAATGTTAGACTTTCAAATTTTTTCACTTTCAAACCTTAGACTTTGAAACATTAGACTTTGAAACATTAGACTTTGAAACATTAGACTTTGAAACATTAGACTTTGAAACATTAGACTTTGAAACATTAGACTTTGAAACATTAGACTTTGAAACATTATACTTTGAAACATTAGTCTTTCCAACATTAGACTTTCAAACGTTAGACTTTCAAAGGTTAGACTTTCAAACGTTAGACTTTCAAATGTTAGACTTTGAAACATTAGTCTTTTCAACATTAGACTTTCAAACGTTAGACTTTCAAACGTTAGACTTTCAAACGTTAGACTTTCAAACGTTAGACTTTCAAACGTTAGACTTTCAAACATCAGATTTTTAATTGTTAAACTTTCAAACATTAGACTTTCAAACATTAGACTTTCAATTATTAGATTTTCAAATGTTATACTTTCAAATGTTAGATTTTCTAATGTTAGACTTTCAAACATTAGATTTTTAATTGTTAAACTTTCAAACATTTGACTTTCAAAAGTTAGGCTTTCAAACGTTAGATTTTTAATTGTTAAACTTTCAATCGTTTGACTTTCAAAAGTTAGGCTTTCAAACGTTAGATTTTTAATTGTTAAACTTTCAAACATTAGACTTTCAAACATTAGACTTTCAATTATTAGATTTTCAAATGTTATACTTTCAAACGTTAGATTTTCAAACGTTAGACTTTCAAACGTTAGACTTTCAAACGTTAGACTTTCAAATGTTAGACTTTCAAATTTTAGACTTTCAAAGGTTACACTTTCAAATGTTAGACTTTCAAATTTTTTCACTTTCAAACATTAGACTTTGAAACACTAGACTTTGAAACATTAGACTTTGAAACATTAGACTTTGAAACATTAGAGTTTGAAACATTAGAGTTTGAAACATTAGACTTTGAAACATTAGACTTTGAAACATTAGACTTTGAAACATTAGACTTTGAAACATTATACTTTGAAACATTAGACTTTGAAACATTAGACTTTGAAACATTAGACTTTGAAACATTAGTCTTTCTAACATTAATCTTTCAAACGATAGACTTTCAAACGTTAGACTTTCAAACGTTAGACTTTCAAACGTTAGACTTTCAAAGGTTAGACTTTCAAACATTAGACTTTCAAATGTTAGATTTTTAATTGTTAAACTTTCAAACATTAGACTTTCAAACATTAGACTTTCAAACATTAGACTTTCAAACATTAGACTTTCAAACATTAGACTTTCAATTATTAGATTTTCAAATGTTATACTTTCAAACGTTAGATTTTCTAATGTTAGACTTTCAAACATTAAATTTTTAATTGTTAAACTTTCAAACGTTAGACTTTCAAAAGTTAGACTTTCAAAAGTTAGGCTTTCAAATGTTAGACTTTCAAATGTTAGACTTTCAAACGTTAGACTTTCAAAAGTTAGACTTTCAAACGTTAGACTTTCAAACGTTAGACTTTCAAACGTTAAACTTTCAAACGTTAGATTTTCAAACGTTAGACTTTCAAACACTAGACTTTCAAACGTTAGACTTTCAAACGTTAGACTTTCAAACGTTAGACTTTCTAATGTTAAACTTTCAAACGGTAGACTTTCAAAAGTTAGGCTTTCAATTGTTAGACTTTCAAATGTTAGACTTTCAAATGTTAGACTATCAAATGTTAGACTTTCAAATGTTAGACTTTCAAATGTTAGACTTTCAAATGTTAGACTTTCAAAAGTTAGACTTTCAAATGTTAGACTTTCAAATGTTAGACTTTCAAATGTTAGACTTTCAAATGTTAGACTTTCAAATGTTAGATTTTCAAATGTTAGACTTTCAAATGTTAGACTTTCAAATGTTAGACTTTCAAATGTTAGACTTTCAAATGTTAGACTTTCAAATGTTAGACTTTAAAACATTAGATTTTTAATTGTTAAACTTTAAATGTTAGACTTTTAAACATTAGACTTTCAATTATTAGATTTTCAAATGTTAGACTTTCAAACGTTAGACTTTCAAATGTTAGACTTTCAAATGTTAGACAATCAATTGTTAGACTTTCAAATGTTAACTTTCAAATGTTAGACTTTCAAATGTTTGACTTTCAAATGTTAGACTTTCAAACATTGGACTTTCAAACATTAGACTTTCAAACATTAGACTTTCAAACATTAGACTTTCAAACGTTACACTTTCAAATGTTAGACTTTCAAACGTTAGACTTTCAAATGTTAGACTTTAAAACATTAGATTTTTAATTGTTAAACTTTAAATGTTAGACTTTTAAACATTAGACTTTCAATTATTAGATTTTCAAATGTTAGACTTTCAAACGTTAGACTTTCAAACGTTAGACTTTCAAACGTTAGACTTTCAAACGTTAGTCTTTCCAACATTAGACTTTCAAACGTTAGACTTTCAAATGTTAGACTTTCAAACGTTAGACTTTCAAACGTTAGACTTTCAAACGTTAGACTTTCAAACGTTAGACTTTCAAACATAAGACTTTCAAAAGTTAGACATTAAAATGTTAGACTTTCAAATGTTAGACTTTCAAACGTTGGACTTTCAAACATTAGACTTTCAAATGTTACTTTCAAATGTTAGACTTTTAAATGTTAGACTTTCAAATTTTTTCACTTTCAAACCTTAGACTTTGAAACATTAGACTTTGAAACATTAGACTTTGAAACATTAGACTTTGAAACATTAGACTTTGAAACATTAGACTTTGAAACATTAGACTTTGAAACATTAGACTTTGAAACATTAGATTTTGAAACATTAGACTTTGAAACATTAGACTTTGAAACATTAGACTTTGAAACATTAGACTTTGAAACATTAGACTTTGAAACATTAGACTTTGAAACATTATACTTTGAAACATGAGACTTTGAAACATTAGTCTTTCCAACATTAGACTTTCAAACGTTAGACTTTCAAAGGTTAGACTTTCAAACGTTAGACTTTCAAATGTTAGACTTTGAAACATTAGTCTTTTCAACATTAGACTTTCAAACGTTAGACTTTCAAAGGTTAGACTTTCAAACGCTAGACTTTCAAACGTTAGACTTTCAAACATTAGATTTTTAATTGTTAAACTTTCAAACATTAGACTTTCAAACATTAGACTTTCAATTATTAGATTTTCAAATGTTATACTTTCAAATGTTAGATTTTCTAATGTTAGACTTTCAAACATTAGATTTTTAATTGTTAAACTTTCAAACGTTTGACTTTCAAAAGTTAGGCTTTCAAACGTTAGATTTTTAATTGTTAAACTTTAAATGTTAGACTTTTAAACATTAGACTTTCAATTATTAGATTTTCAAATGTTAGACTTTCAAACGTTAGACTTTCAAACGTTAGACTTTCAAACGTTAGACTTTCAAACGTTAGACTTTCAAACGTTAGTCTTTCCAACATTAGACTTTCAAACGTTAGACTTTCAAAGGTTAGACTTTCAAACGTTAGACTTTCAAATGTTAGACTTTGAAACATTAGTCTTTCTAACATTAGACTTTCAAACGTTAGACTTTCAAAGGTTAGACTTTCAAATGTTAGACTTTCAAATGTTAGACTTTCAAACGTTAGACTTTCAAACGTTAGACTTTCAAACGTTAGACTTTCAAACGTTAGACTTTCAAACGTTAGACTTTCAAACGTTAGACTTTCAAACGTTAGACTTTCAAACGTTAGACTTTCAAACATAAGACTTTCAAAAGTTAGACATTAAAATGTTAGACTTTCAAATGTTAGACTTTCAAACGTTGGACTTTCAAACATTAGACTTTCAAATGTTACTTTCAAATGTTAGACTTTCAAATGTTAGACTTTCAAATTTTTTCACTTTCAAACCTTAGACTTTGAAACATTAGACTTTGAAACATTAGACTTTGAAACATTAGACTTTGAAACATTAGACTTTGAAACATTAGACTTTGAAACATTAGACTTTGAAACATTAGACTTTGAAACATTAGACTTTGAAACATTAGACTTTGAAACATTAGACTTTGAAACATTAGACTTTGAAACATTAGACTTTGAAACATTATACTTTGAAACATGAGACTTTGAAACATTAGTCTTTCCAACATTAGACTTTCAAACGTTAGACTTTCAAAGGTTAGACTTTCAAACGTTAGACTTTCAAATGTTAGACTTTGAAACATTAGTCTTTTCAACATTAGACTTTCAAACGTTAGACTTTCAAAGGTTAGACTTTCAAACGCTAGACTTTCAAACATTAGATTTTTAATTGTTAAACTTTCAAACATTAGACTTTCAAACATTAGACTTTCAAACATTAGACTTTCAATTATTAGATTTTCAAATGTTATACTTTCAAATGTTAGATTTTCTAATGTTAGACTTTCAAACATTAGATTTTTAATTGTAAACTTTCAAACGTTTGACTTTCAAAAGTTAGGCTTTCAAACGTTAGATTTTTAATTGTTAAACTTTCAATCGTTTGACTTTCAAAAGTTAGGCTTTCAAACGTTAGATTTTTAATTGTTAAACTTTCAAACATTAGACTTTCAAACATTAGACTTTCAATTATTAGATTTTCAAATGTTATACTTTCAAACGTTAGATTTTCAAACGTTATACTTTCAAACGTTAGACTTTCAAATGTTAGACTTTCAAATTTTAGACTTTCAAAGGTTACACTTTCAAATGTTAGACTTTCAAATTTTTTCACTTTCAAACATTAGACTTTGAAACACTAGACTTTGAAACATTAGACTTTGAAACATTAGACTTTGAAACATTAGACTTTGAAACATTAGAGTTTGAAACATTAGACTTTGAAACATTAGACTTTGAAACATTAGACTTTGAAACATTAGAATTTGAAACATTAGACTTTGAAACATTAGACTTTGAAACATTAGACTTTGAAACATTAGACTTTGAAACATTAGTCTTTCTAACATTAGACTTTCAAACGTTAGACTTTCAAACGTTAGACTTTCAAACGTTAGACTTTCAAACGTTAGACTTTCAAACGTTAGACTTTCAAACGTTAGACTTTCAAACGTTAGACTTTCAAACGTTAGACTTTCAAACGTTAGACTTTCAAACGTTAGACTTTCAAAGGTTAGACTTTCAAACATTAGACTTTCAAATGTTAGACTTTCAAACATTAGATTTTTAATTGTTAAACTTTCAAACGTTAGACTTTCAAAAGTTAGACTTTCAAAAGTTAGGCTTTCAAATGTTAGACTTTCAAATGTTAGACTTTCAAATGTTAGACTTTCAAAAGTTAGACTTTCAAATGTTAGACTTTCAAATGTTAGACTTTCAAATGTTAGACTTTCAAATGTTAGACTTTCAAATGTTAGATTTTCAAATGTTAGACTTTCAAATGTTAGACTTTCAAATGTTAGACTTTCAAATGTTAGACTTTCAAATGTTAGACTTTCAAATGTTAGACTTTCAAATGTTAGACTTTCAAATGTTAGACTTTCAAATGTTAGACAATCAATTGTTAGACTTTCAAATGTTAACTTTCAAATGTTAGACTTTCAAATGTTAGACTTTCAAATGTTACACTTTCAAATTTTTTCACTTTCAAACATTAGACTTTCAAACATTAGACTTTCAAATGTTAGACTTTCAAATGTTAGACTTTCAAATGTTAGACTTTCAAATGTTAGACTTTCAAATGTTAGACTTTCAAATGTTAGACATTCAATTGTTAGACTTTCAAATGTTTGACTTTCAAATGTTAGACTTTCAAACATTGGACTTTCAAACATTAGACTTTCAAACATTAGACTTTCAAACATTAGACTTTCAAACGTTACACTTTCAAATGTTAGACTTTCAAACGTTAGACTTTCAAATGTTAGACTTTCAAACATTAGATTTTTAATTGTTATACTTTCAAACATTAGACTTTCAAACATTAGACTTTCAATTATTAGATTTTCAAATGTTATACTTTCAAATGTTAGATTTTCAAATGTTAGACTTTAAAACATTAGATTTTTAATTGTTAAACTTTAAATGTTAGACTTTTAAACATTAGACTTTCAATTATTAGATTTTCAAATGTTAGACTTTCAAACGTTAGACTTTCAAACGTTAGACTTTCAAACGTTAGTCTTTCCAACATTAGACTTTCAAACGTTAGACTTTCAAAGGTTAGACTTTCAAACGTTAGACTTTCAAATGTTAGACTTTGAAACATTAGTCTTTCTAACATTAGACTTTCAAACGTTAGACTTTCAAAGGTTAGACTTTCAAATGTTAGACTTTCAAATGTTAGACTTTCAAACGTTAGACTTTCAAACGTTAGACTTTCAAACGTTAGACTTTCAAACGTTAGACTTTCAAACATAAGACTTTCAAAAGTTAGACATTAAAATGTTAGACTTTCAAATGTTAGACTTTCAAACGTTGGACTTTCAAACATTAGACTTTCAAATGTTACTTTCAAATGTTAGACTTTTAAATGTTAGACTTTCAAATTTTTTCACTTTCAAACCTTAGACTTTGAAACATTAGACTTTGAAACATTAGACTTTGAAACATTAGACTTTGAAACATTAGACTTTGAAACATTAGATTTTGAAACATTAGACTTTGAAACATTAGACTTTGAAACATTACACTTTGAAACATTAGACTTTGAAACATTAGACTTTGAAACATTAGACTTTGAAACATTAGACTTTGAAACATTATACTTTGAAACATGAGACTTTGAAACATTAGTCTTTCCAACATTAGACTTTCAAACGTTAGACTTTCAAAGGTTAGACTTTCAAACGTTAGACTTTCAAATGTTAGACTTTGAAACATTAGTCTTTTCAACATTAGACTTTCAAACGTTAGACTTTCAAAGGTTAGACTTTCAAACGCTAGACTTTCAAACGTTAGACTTTCAAACATTAGATTTTTAATTGTTAAACTTTCAAACATTAGACTTTCAAACATTAGACTTTCAATTATTAGATTTTCAAATGTTATACTTTCAAATGTTAGATTTTCTAATGTTAGACTTTCAAACATTAGATTTTTAATTGTTAAACTTTCAAACGTTTGACTTTCAAAAGTTAGGCTTTCAAACGTTAGATTTTTAATTGTTAAACTTTAAATGTTAGACTTTTAAACATTAGACTTTCAATTATTAGATTTTCAAATGTTAGACTTTCAAACGTTAGACTTTCAAACGTTAGACTTTCAAACGTTAGACTTTCAAACGTTAGACTTTCAAACGTTAGTCTTTCCAACATTAGACTTTCAAACGTTAGACTTTCAAAGGTTAGACTTTCAAACGTTAGACTTTCAAATGTTAGACTTTGAAACATTAGTCTTTCTAACATTAGACTTTCAAACGTTAGACTTTCAAAGGTTAGACTTTCAAATGTTAGACTTTCAAATGTTAGACTTTCAAACGTTAGACTTTCAAACGTTAGACTTTCAAACGTTAGACTTTCAAACGTTAGACTTTCAAACGTTAGACTTTCAAACGTTAGACTTTCAAACGTTAGACTTTCAAACATAAGACTTTCAAAAGTTAGACATTAAAATGTTAGACTTTCAAATGTTAGACTTTCAAACGTTGGACTTTCAAACATTAGACTTTCAAATGTTACTTTCAAATGTTAGACTTTCAAATGTTAGACTTTCAAATTTTTTCACTTTCAAACCTTAGACTTTGAAACATTAGACTTTGAAACATTAGACTTTGAAACATTAGACTTTGAAACATTAGACTTTGAAACATTAGACTTTGAAACATTAGACTTTGAAACATTAGACTTTGAAACATTAGACTTTGAAACATTAGACTTTGAAACATTAGACTTTGAAACATTAGACTTTGAAACATTAGACTTTGAAACATTAGACTTTGAAACATTAGACTTTGAAACATTAGACTTTGAAACATTAGACTTTGAAACATTATACTTTGAAACATGAGACTTTGAAACATTAGTCTTTCCAACATTAGACTTTCAAACGTTAGACTTTCAAAGGTTAGACTTTCAAACGTTAGACTTTCAAATGTTAGACTTTGAAACATTAGTCTTTTCAACATTAGACTTTCAAACGTTAGACTTTCAAAGGTTAGACTTTCAAACGCTAGACTTTCAAACATTAGATTTTTAATTGTTAAACTTTCAAACATTAGACTTTCAAACATTAGACTTTCAAACATTAGACTTTCAATTATTAGATTTTCAAATGTTATACTTTCAAATGTTAGATTTTCTAATGTTAGACTTTCAAACATTAGATTTTTAATTGTTAAACTTTCAAACGTTTGACTTTCAAAAGTTAGGCTTTCAAACGTTAGATTTTTAATTGTTAAACTTTCAATCGTTTGACTTTCAAAGGTTACACTTTCAAATGTTAGACTTTCAAATTTTTTCACTTTCAAACATTAGACTTTGAAACACTAGACTTTGAAACATTAGACTTTGAAACATTAGACTTTGAAACATTAGACTTTGAAACATTAGAGTTTGAAACATTAGACTTTGAAACATTAGACTTTGAAACATTAGACTTTGAAACATTAGAATTTGAAACATTAGACTTTGAAACATTAGACTTTGAAACATTAGACTTTGAAACATTAGTCTTTCTAACATTAGACTTTCAAACGTTAGACTTTCAAACGTTAGACTTTCAAACGTTAGACTTTCAAACGTTAGACTTTCAAACGTTAGACTTTCAAACGTTAGACTTTCAAACGTTAGACTTTCAAACGTTAGACTTTCAAACGTTAGACTTTCAAACGTTAGACTTTCAAACGTTAGACTTTCAAAGGTTAGACTTTCAAACATTAGACTTTCAAATGTTAGACTTTCAAACGTTAGATTTTTAATTGTTAAACTTTCAAACATTAGACTTTCAAACATTAGACTTTCAAACATTAGACTTTCAATTATTAGATTTTCAAATGTTATACTTTCAAACGTTAGATTTTCTAATGTTAGACTTTCAAACATTAGATTTTTAATTGTTAAACTTTCAAACGTTAGACTTTCAAAAGTTAGACTTTCAAAAGTTAGGCTTTCAAATGTTAGACTTTCAAATGTTAGACTTTCAAACGTTAGACTTTCAAACGTTAGACTTTCAAATGTTACACTTTCAAATTTTTTCACTTTCTTCATTAGACTTTCAAAAATTAGACTTTCAAACATTAGACTTTCAAAAGTTAGACTTTCAAACGTTAGACTTTCAAACGTTAAACTTTCAATTGTTAGACTTTCAAACGTTAGACTTTCAAACACTAGACTTTCAAACGTTAGACTTTCAAACGTTAGACTTTCTAATGTTAAACTTTCAAACGGTAGACTTTCAAAAGTTAGGCTTTCAATTGTTAGACTTTCAAATGTTAGACTTTCAAATGTTAGACTTTCAAAAGTTAGACTTTCAAATGTTAGACTTTCAAATGTTAGACTTTCAAATGTTAGACTTTCAAATGTTAGACTTTCAAATGTTAGACTTTCAAATGTTAGACTTTCAAATGTTAGACTTTCAAATGTTAGACTTTCAAATGTTAGACTTTCAAATGTTAGACTTTCAAATGTTAGACTTTCAAATGTTAGACTTTCAAATGTTAGACTTTCAAATGTTAGACTTTCAAATGTTAGACTTTCAAATGTTAGACTTTCAAATGTTAGACTTTCAAACATTGGACTTTCAAACATTAGTCTTTCTAACATTAGACTTTCAAACGTTAGACTTTCAAAGGTTAGACTTTCAAATGTTATACTTTCAAACGTTAGATTTTCTAATGTTGGACTTTCAAACATTAGATTTTTAATTGTTAAACTTTCAAACGTTAGACTTTCAAAAGTTAGACTTTCAAAAGTTAGGCTTTCAAATGTTAGACTTTCAAATGTTAGACTTTCAAATGTTAGACTTTCAAACGTTAGACTTTCAAACGTTAGACTTTCAAATGTTACACTTTCAAATTTTTTCACTATCTTCATTAGACTTTCAAAAATTAGACTTTCAAACATTAGACTTTTAAAAGTTAGACTTTCAAACGTTAGACTTTCAAACGTTAAACTTTCAAACGTTAGACTTTCAAACGTTAGACTTTCAAACACTAGACTTTCAAACGTTAGACTTTCAAACGTTAGACTTTCTAATGTTAAACTTTCAAACGGTAGACTTTCAAAAGTTAGGCTTTCAATTGTTAGACTTTCAAATGTTAGACTTTCAAATGTTAGACTTTCAAATGTTAGACTATCAAATGTTAGACTTTCAAATGTTAGACTTTCAAATGTTAGACTTTCAAAAGTTAGACATTCAAATGTTAGACTTTCAAATGTTAGACTTTCAAATGTTAGACTTTCAAATGTTAGACTTTCAAATGTTAGACTTTCAAATGTTAGACTTTCAAATGTTAGACTTTCAAATGTTAGACTTTCAAATGTTAGACTTTCAAATGTTAGACTTTCAAATGTTAGACTTTCAAATGTTAGACAATCAATTGTTAGACTTTCAAATGTTAACTTTCAAATGTTAGACTTTCAAATGTTAAACTTTCAAATGTTACACTTTCAAATTTTTTCACTTTCAAACATTAGACTTTCAAACATTAGACTTTCAAATGTTAGACTTTCAAATGTTAGACTTTCAAATGTTAGACTTTCAAATGTTAGACTTTCAAATGTTAGACATTCAATTGTTAGACTTTCAAATGTTTGACTTTCAAATGTTAGACTTTCAAACATTGGACTTTCAAACATTAGACTTTCAAACATTAGACTTTCAAACATTAGACTTTCAAACGTTACACTTTCAAATGTTAGACTTTCAAACGTTAGACTTTCAAACATTAGATTTTTAATTGTTAAACTTTCAAACATTAGACTTTCAAACATTAGACTTTCAATTATTAGATTTTCAAATGTTATACTTTCAAATGTTAGATTTTCAAATGTTAGACTTTAAAACATTAGATTTTTAATTGTTAAACTTTAAATGTTAGACTTTTAAACATTAGACTTTCAATTATTAGATTTTCAAATGTTAGACTTTCAAACGTTAGACTTTCAAACGTTAGACTTTCAAAAGTTAGGCTTTCAAACGTTAGATTTTTAATTGTTAAACTTTCAATCATTTGACTTTCAAAAGTTAGGCTTTCAAACGTTAGATTTTTAATTGTTAAACTTTCAATCATTTGACTTTCAAAAGTTAGGCTTTCAAACGTTAGATTTTTAATTCTTAAACTTTCAAACGTTTGACTTTCAAAAGTTAGGCTTTCAAACGTTAGATTTTTAATTGTTAAACTTTCAATCATTTGACTTTCAAACGTTAGACTTTCAAACATTAGACTTTCAAACGTTAGAATTTCAAATGTTAGACTTTCAAATGTTAGACTTTCAAATGTTACACTTTCAAATTTTTTCACTTTCAAACATTAGACTTTCAAATGTTAGACTTTCAAATGTTAGACTTTCAAATGTTAGACTTTCAAATGTTAGACTTTCAAATGTTAGACTTTCAAATGTTAGACTTTCAAATGTTAGACTTTCAAATGTTAGACTTTCAAATGTTAGACATTCAATTGTTAGACTTTCAAATGTTAGACTTTCAAATGTTAAACTTTCAAACATTGGACTTTCAAACATTAGACTTTCAAACATTAGACTTTCAAACGTTACACTTTCAAATGTTAGACTTTCAAACGTTAGATTTTCAAATGTTAGACTCAAACATTAGATTTTTAATTGTTAAACTTTAAATGTTAGACTTTTAAACATTAGACTTTCAATTATTAGATTTTCAAATGTTAGACTTTCAAACGTTAGACTTTCAAACGTTAGACTTTCAAACGTTAGACTTTCAAACGTTAGACTTTCAAACGTTAGTCTTTCCAACATTAGACTTTCAAAGGTTAGACTTTCAAATGTTAGACTTTCAAATGTTAGACTTTCAAACGTTAGACTTTCAAACGTTAGACTTTCAAACGTTAGACTTTCAAACGTTAGACTTTCAAACGTTAGACTTTCAAACGTTAGACTTTCAAACATAAGACTTTCAAAAGTTAGACATTAAAATGTTAGACTTTCAAATGTTAGACTTTCAAACGTTGGACTTTCAAACATTAGACTTTCAAATGTTACTTTCAAACGTTAGACTTTCAAAGGTTAGACTTTCAAATGTTATACTTTCAAACGTTAGATTTTCTAATGTTGGACTTTCAAACATTAGATTTTTAATTGTTAAACTTTCAAACGTTAGACTTTCAAAAGTTAGACTTTCAAAAGTTAGGCTTTCAAATGTTAGACTTTCAAATGTTAGACTTTCAAATGTTAGACTTTCAAACGTTAGACTTTCAAACGTTAGACTTTCAAATGTTACACTTTCAAATTTTTTCACTATCTTCATTAGACTTTCAAAAATTAGACTTTCAAACATTAGACTTTTAAAAGTTAGACTTTCAAACGTTAGACTTTCAAACGTTAAACTTTCAAACGTTAGACTTTCAAACATTAGACTTTCAAACACTAGACTTTCAAACGTTAGACTTTCAAACGTTAGACTTTCTAATGTTAAACTTTCAAACGGTAGACTTTCAAAAGTTAGGCTTTCAATTGTTAGACTTTCAAATGTTAGACTTTCAAATGTTAGACTTTCAAATGTTAGACTATCAAATGTTAGACTTTCAAATGTTAGACTTTCAAATGTTAGACTTTCAAAAGTTAGACATTCAAATGTTAGACTTTCAAATGTTAGACTTTCAAATGTTAGACTTTCAAATGTTAGACTTTCAAATGTTAGACTTTCAAATGTTAGACTTTCAAATGTTAGACTTTCAAATGTTAGACTTTCAAATGTTAGACTTTCAAATGTTAGACTTTCAAATGTTAGACTTTCAAATGTTAGACAATCAATTGTTAGACTTTCAAATGTTAACTTTCAAATGTTAGACTTTCAAATGTTAAACTTTCAAATGTTACACTTTCAAATTTTTTCACTTTCAAACATTAGACTTTCAAACATTAGACTTTCAAATGTTAGACTTTCAAATGTTAGACTTTCAAATGTTAGACTTTCAAATGTTAGACTTTCAAATGTTAGACATTCAATTGTTAGACTTTCAAATGTTTGACTTTCAAATGTTAGACTTTCAAACATTGGACTTTCAAACATTAGACTTTCAAACATTAGACTTTCAAACATTAGACTTTCAAACGTTACACTTTCAAATGTTAGACTTTCAAACGTTAGACTTTCAAATGTTAGACTTTCAAACATTAGATTTTTAATTGTTAAACTTTCAAACATTAGACTTTCAAACATTAGACTTTCAATTATTAGATTTTCAAATGTTATACTTTCAAATGTTAGATTTTCAAATGTTAGACTTTAAAACATTAGATTTTTAATTGTTAAACTTTAAATGTTAGACTTTTAAACATTAGACTTTCAATTATTAGATTTTCAAATGTTAGACTTTCAAACGTTAGACTTTCAAACGTTAGACTTTCAAAAGTTAGGCTTTCAAACGTTAGATTTTTAATTGTTAAACTTTCAATCATTTGACTTTCAAAAGTTAGGCTTTCAAACGTTAGATTTTTAATTGTTAAACTTTCAATCATTTGACTTTCAAAAGTTAGGCTTTCAAACGTTAGATTTTTAATTCTTAAACTTTCAAACGTTTGACTTTCAAAAGTTAGGCTTTCAAACGTTAGATTTTTAATTGTTAAACTTTCAATCATTTGACTTTCAAACGTTAGACTTTCAAACGTTAGACTTTCAAACGTTAGACTTTCAAACGTTAGAATTTCAAATGTTAGACTTTCAAATGTTAGACTTTCAAATGTTACACTTTCAAATTTTTTCACTTTCAAACATTAGACTTTCAAATGTTAGACTTTCAAATGTTAGACTTTCAAATGTTAGACTTTCAAATGTTAGACTTTCAAATGTTAGACTTTCAAATGTTAGACTTTCAAATGTTAAACTTTCAAATGTTAGACTTTCAAATGTTAGACATTCAATTGTTAGACTTTCAAATGTTAGACTTTCAAATGTTAAACTTTCAAACATTGGACTTTCAAACATTAGACTTTCAAACATTAGACTTTCAAACGTTACACTTTCAAATGTTAGACTTTCAAACGTTAGATTTTCAAATGTTAGACTCAAACATTAGATTTTTAATTGTTAAACTTTAAATGTTAGACTTTTAAACATTAGACTTTCAATTATTAGATTTTCAAATGTTAGACTTTCAAACGTTAGACTTTCAAACGTTAGACTTTCAAACGTTAGACTTTCAAACGTTAGACTTTCAAACGTTAGTCTTTCCAACATTAGACTTTCAAAGGTTAGACTTTCAAATGTTAGACTTTCAAATGTTAGACTTTCAAACGTTAGACTTTCAAACGTTAGACTTTCAAACGTTAGACTTTCAAACGTTAGACTTTCAAACGTTAGACTTTCAAACATAAGACTTTCAAAAGTTAGACATTAAAATGTTAGACTTTCAAATGTTAGACTTTCAAACGTTGGACTTTCAAACATTAGACTTTCAAATGTTACTTTCAAATGTTAGACTTTCAAATGTTAGACTTTCAAATTTTTTCACTTTCAAACCTTAGACTTTGAAACATTAGACTTTGAAACATTAGACTTTGAAACATTAGACTTTGAAACATTAGACTTTGAAACATTAGACTTTGAAACATTAGACTTTGAAACATTAGACTTTGAAACATTAGACTTTGAAACATTAGACTTTGAAACATTATACTTTGAAACATTATACTTTGAAACATTAGTCTTTCCAACATTAGACTTTCAAACGTTAGACTTTCAAAGGTTAGACTTTCAAACGTTAGACTTTCAAATGTTAGACTTTGAAACATTAGTCTTTTCAACATTAGACTTTCAAACGTTAGACTTTCAAACGTTAGACTTTCAAACGTTAGACTTTCAAACGTTAGACTTTCAAACGTTAGACTTTCAAACGTTAGACTTTCAAACATCAGATTTTTAATTGTTAAACTTTCAAACATTAGACTTTCAAACATTAGACTTTCAAACATTAGACTTTCAATTATTAGATTTTCAAATGTTATACTTTCAAATGTTAGATTTTCTAATGTTAGACTTTCAAACATTAGATTTTTAATTGTTAAACTTTCAAACGTTTGACTTTCAAAAGTTAGGCTTTCAAACGTTAGATTTTTAATTGTTAAACTTTCAATCGTTTGACTTTCAAAAGTTAGGCTTTCAAACGTTAGATTTTTAATTGTTAAACTTTCAAACATTAGACTTTAAAACATTAGACTTTCAATTATTAGATTTTCAATTGTTATACTTTCAAACGTTAGATTTTCAAACGTTAGACTTTCAAACGTTAGACTTTCAAACGTTAGACTTTCAAATGTTAGACTTTCAAATTTTAGACTTTCAAAGGTTACACTTTCAAATGTTAGACTTTCAAATTTTTTCACTTTCAAACATTAGACTTTGAAACACTAGACTTTGAAACATTAGACTTTGAAACATTAGACTTTGAAACATTAGACTTTGAAACATTAGAGTTTGAAACATTAGACTTTGAAACATTAGACTTTGAAACATTAGACTTTGAAACATTAGAATTTGAAACATTAGACTTTGAAACATTAGACTTTGAAACATTAGACTTTGAAACATTAGACTTTGAAACATTAGTCTTTCTAACATTAGACTTTCAAACGTTAGACTTTCAAACGTTAGACTTTCAAACGTTAGACTTTCAAACGTTAGACTTTCAAACGTTAGACTTTCAAACGTTAGACTTTCAAACGTTAGACTTTCAAACGTTAGACTTTCAAACGTTAGACTTTCAAAGGTTAGACTTTCAAACATTAGACTTTCAAATGTTAGACTTTCAAACGTTAGATTTTTAATTGTTAAACTTTCAAACATTAGACTTTCAAACATTAGACTTTCAAACATTAGACTTTCAATTATTAGATTTTCAAATGTTATACTTTCAAACGTTAGATTTTCTAATGTTAGACTTTCAAACATTAGATTTTTAATTGTTAAACTTTCAAACGTTAGACTTTCAAAAGTTAGACTTTCAAAAGTTAGGCTTTCAAACGTTAGACTTTCAAACGTTAGACTTTCAAACGTTAGACTTTCAAACGTTAGAATTTCAAATGTTAGACTTTCAAATGTTAGACTTTCAAATGTTACACTTTCAAATTTTTTCACTTTCAAACAATAGACTTTCGAATGTTAGACTTTCAAATGTTAGACTTTCAAATGTTAGACTTTCAAATGTTAGACTTTCAAATGTTAGACTTTCAAATGTTAGACTTTCAAATGTTAGACTTTCAAATGTTAGACTTTCAAATGTTAGACATTCAATTGTTAGACTTTCAAATGTTAGACTTTCAAATGTTAAACTTTCAAACATTGGACTTTCAAACATTAGACTTTCAAACATTAGACTTTCAAACGTTACACTTTCAAATGTTAGACTTTCAAACGTTAGATTTTCAAATGTTAGACTCAAACATTAGATTTTTAATTGTTAAACTTTAAATGTTAGACTTTTAAACATTAGACTTTCAATTATTAGATTTTCAAATGTTAGACTTTCAAACGTTAGACTTTCAAACGTTAGACTTTCAAACGTTAGACTTTCAAACGTTAGACTTTCAAACGTTAGACTTTCAAACGTTAGTCTTTCCAACATTAGACTTTCAAAGGTTAGACTTTCAAATGTTAGACTTTCAAATGTTAGACTTTCAAACGTTAGACTTTCAAACGTTAGACTTTCAAACGTTAGACTTTCAAACGTTAGACTTTCAAACGTTAGACTTTCAAACATAAGACTTTCAAAAGTTAGACATTAAAATGTTAGACTTTCAAATGTTAGACTTTCAAACGTTGGACTTTCAAACATTAGACTTTCAAATGTTACTTTCAAATGTTAGACTTTCAAATGTTAGACTTTCAAATTTTTTCACTTTCAAACCTTAGACTTTGAAACATTAGACTTTGAAACATTAGACTTTGAAACATTAGACTTTGAAACATTAGACTTTGAAACATTAGACTTTGAAACATTAGACTTTGAAACATTAGACTTTGAAACATTAGACTTTGAAACATTAGACTTTGAAACATTATACTTTGAAACATTATACTTTGAAACATTAGTCTTTCCAACATTAGACTTTCAAACGTTAGACTTTCAAAGGTTAGACTTTCAAACGTTAGACTTTCAAATGTTAGACTTTGAAACATTAGTCTTTTCAACATTAGACTTTCAAACGTTAGACTTTCAAACGTTAGACTTTCAAACGTTAGACTTTCAAACGTTAGACTTTCAAACGTTAGACTTTCAAACGTTAGACTTTCAAACATCAGATTTTTAATTGTTAAACTTTCAAACATTAGACTTTCAAACATTAGACTTTCAAACATTAGACTTTCAATTATTAGATTTTCAAATGTTATACTTTCAAATGTTAGATTTTCTAATGTTAGACTTTCAAACATTAGATTTTTAATTGTTAAACTTTCAAACGTTTGACTTTCAAAAGTTAGGCTTTCAAACGTTAGATTTTTAATTGTTAAACTTTCAATCGTTTGACTTTCAAAAGTTAGGCTTTCAAACGTTAGATTTTTAATTGTTAAACTTTCAAACATTAGACTTTAAAACATTAGACTTTCAATTATTAGATTTTCAATTGTTATACTTTCAAACGTTAGATTTTCAAACGTTAGACTTTCAAACGTTAGACTTTCAAACGTTAGACTTTCAAATGTTAGACTTTCAAATTTTAGACTTTCAAAGGTTACACTTTCAAATGTTAGACTTTCAAATTTTTTCACTTTCAAACATTAGACTTTGAAACACTAGACTTTGAAACATTAGACTTTGAAACATTAGACTTTGAAACATTAGACTTTGAAACATTAGAGTTTGAAACATTAGACTTTGAAACATTAGACTTTGAAACATTAGACTTTGAAACATTAGAATTTGAAACATTAGACTTTGAAACATTAGACTTTGAAACATTAGACTTTGAAACATTAGACTTTGAAACATTAGTCTTTCTAACATTAGACTTTCAAACGTTAGACTTTCAAACGTTAGACTTTCAAACGTTAGACTTTCAAACGTTAGACTTTCAAACGTTAGACTTTCAAACGTTAGACTTTCAAACGTTAGACTTTCAAACGTTAGACTTTCAAACGTTAGACTTTCAAACGTTAGACTTTCAAAGGTTAGACTTTCAAACATTAGACTTTCAAATGTTAGACTTTCAAACGTTAGATTTTTAATTGTTAAACTTTCAAACATTAGACTTTCAAACATTAGACTTTCAAACATTAGACTTTCAATTATTAGATTTTCAAATGTTATACTTTCAAACGTTAGATTTTCTAATGTTAGACTTTCAAACATTAGATTTTTAATTGTTAAACTTTCAAACGTTAGACTTTCAAAAGTTAGACTTTCAAAAGTTAGGCTTTCAAATGTTAGACTTTCAAATGTTAGACTTTCAAACGTTAGACTTTCAAACGTTAGACTTTCAAATGTTACACTTTCAAATTTTTTCACTTTCTTCATTAGACTTTCAAAAATTAGACTTTCAAACATTAGACTTTCAAAAGTTAGACTTTCAAACGTTAGACTTTCAAACGTTAAACTTTCAATTGTTAGACTTTCAAACGTTAGACTTTCAAACACTAGACTTTCAAACGTTAGACTTTCAAACGTTAGACTTTCTAATGTTAAACTTTCAAACGGTAGACTTTCAAAAGTTAGCCTTTCAATTGTTAGACTTTCAAATGTTAGACTTTCAAATGTTAGACTTTCAAAAGTTAGACTTTCAAATGTTAGACTTTCAAATGTTAGACTTTCAAATGTTAGACTTTCAAATGTTAGACTTTCAAATGTTAGACTTTCAAATGTTAGACTTTCAAATGTTAGACTTTCAAATGTTAGACTTTCAAGTGTTAGACTTTCAAATGTTAGACTTTCAAATGTTAGACAATCAATTGTTAGACTTTCAAATGTTAGACTTTCAAATGTTAGACTTTCAAATGTTAGACTTTCAAACATTGGACTTTCAAACATTAGTCTTTCTAACATTAGACTTTCAAACGTTAGACTTTCAAAGGTTAGACTTTCAAATGTTATACTTTCAAACGTTAGATTTTCTAATGTTGGACTTTCAAACATTAGATTTTTAATTGTTAAACTTTCAAACGTTAGACTTTCAAAAGTTAGACTTTCAAAAGTTAGGCTTTCAAATGTTAGACTTTCAAATGTAAGACTTTCAAATGTTAGACTTTCAAACGTTAGACTTTCAAACGTTAGACTTTCAAATGTTACACTTTCAAATTTTTTCACTATCTTCATTAGACTTTCAAAAATTAGACTTTCAAACATTAGACTTTTAAAAGTTAGACTTTCAAACGTTAGACTTTCAAACGTTAAACTTTCAAACGTTAGACTTTCAAACGTTAGACTTTCAAACACTAGACTTTCAAACGTTAGACTTTCAAACGTTAGACTTTCTAATGTTAAACTTTCAAACGGTAGACTTTCAAAAGTTAGGCTTTCAATTGTTAGACTTTCAAATGTTAGACTTTCAAATGTTAGACTTTCAAATGTTAGACTATCAAATGTTAGACTTTCAAATGTTAGACTTTCAAATGTTAGACTTTCAAAAGTTAGACATTCAAATGTTAGACTTTCAAATGTTAGACTTTCAAATGTTAGACTTTCAAATGTTAGACTTTCAAATGTTAGACTTTCAAATGTTAGACTTTCAAATGTTAGACTTTCAAATGTTAGACTTTCAAATGTTAGACTTTCAAATGTTAGACTTTCAAATGTTAGACTTTCAAATGTTAGACTTTCAAATGTTAGACTTTCAAATGTTAGACAATCAATTGTTAGACTTTCAAATGTTAACTTTCAAATGTTAGACTTTCAAATGTTAAACTTTCAAATGTTACACTTTCAAATTTTTTCACTTTCAAACATTAGACTTTCAAACATTAGACTTTCAAATGTTAGACTTTCAAATGTTAGACTTTCAAATGTTAGACTTTCAAATGTTAGACTTTCAAATGTTAGACATTCAATTGTTAGACTTTCAAATGTTTGACTTTCAAATGTTAGACTTTCAAACATTGGACTTTCAAACATTAGACTTTCAAACATTAGACTTTCAAACATTAGACTTTCAAACGTTACACTTTCAAATGTTAGACTTTCAAACGTTAGACTTTCAAATGTTAGACTTTCAAACATTAGATTTTTAATTGTTACACTTTCAAACATTAGACTTTCAAACATTAGACTTTCAATTATTAGATTTTCAAATGTTATACTTTCAAATGTTAGATTTTCAAATGTTAGACTTTAAAACATTAGATTTTTAATTGTTAAACTTTAAATGTTAGACTTTTAAACATTAGACTTTCAATTATTAGATTTTCAAATGTTAGACTTTCAAACGTTAGACTTTCAAACGTTAGACTTTCAAAAGTTAGGCTTTCAAACGTTAGATTTTTAATTGTTAAACTTTAAATCATTTGACTTTCAAAAGTTAGGCTTTCAAACGTTAGATTTTTAATTGTTAAACTTTCAATCATTTGACTTTCAAAAGTTAGGCTTTCAAACGTTAGATTTTTAATTGTTAAACTTTCAAACGTTTGACTTTCAAAAGTTAGGCTTTCAAACGTTAGATTTTTAATTGTTAAACTTTCAATCATTTGACTTTCAAACGTTAGACTTTCAAACGTTAGAATTTCAAATGTTAGACTTTCAAATGTTAGACTTTCAAATGTTACACTTTCAAATTTTTTCACTTTCAAACATTAGACTTTCAAATGTTAGACTTTCAAATGTTAGACTTTCAAATGTTAGACTTTCAAATGTTAGACTTTCAAATGTTAGACTTTCAAATGTTAGACTTTCAAATGTTAGACTTTCAAATGTTAGACTTTCAAATGTTAGACATTCAATTGTTAGACTTTCAAATGTTAGACTTTCAAATGTTAAACTTTCAAACATTGGACTTTCAAACATTAGACTTTCAAACATTAGACTTTCAAACGTTACACTTTCAAATGTTAGACTTTCAAACGTTAGATTTTCAAATGTTAGACTTTCAAACATTAGATTTTTAATTGTTAAACTTTAAATGTTAGACTTTTAAACATTAGACTTTCAATTATTAGATTTTCAAATGTTAGACTTTCAAACGTTAGACTTTCAAACGTTAGACTTTCAAACGTTAGACTTTCAAACGTTAGACTTTCAAACGTTAGACTTTCAAACGTTAGTCTTTCCAACATTAGACTTTCAAAGGTTAGACTTTCAAATGTTAGACTTTCAAATGTTATACTTTCAAACATAAGACTTTCAAAAGTTAGACATTAAAATGTTAGACTTTCAAATGTTAGACTTTCAAACGTTGGACTTTCAAACATTAGACTTTCAAATGTTACTTTCAAATGTTAGACTTTCAAATGTTAGACTTTCAAATTTTTTCACTTTCAAACCTTAGACTTTGAAACATTAGACTTTGAAACATTAGACTTTGAAACATTAGACTTTGAAACATTAGACTTTGAAACATTAGACTTTGAAACATTAGACTTTGAAACATTAGACTTTGAAACATTATACTTTGAAACATTATACTTTGAAACATTAGTCTTTCCAACATTAGACTTTCAAACGTTAGACTTTCAAAGGTTAGACTTTCAAACGTTAGACTTTCAAATGTTAGACTTTGAAACATTAGTCTTTTCAACATTAGACTTTCAAACGTTAGACTTTCAAACGTTAGACTTTCAAACGTTAGACTTTCAAACGTTAGATTTTCAAACGTTAGACTTTCAAACATCAGATTTTTAATTGTTAAACTTTCAAACATTAGACTTTCAAACATTAGACTTTCAAACATTAGACTTTCAATTATTAGATTTTCAAATGTTATACTTTCAAATGTTAGATTTTCTAATGTTAGACTTTCAAACATTAGATTTTTAATTGTTAAACTTTCAAACGTTTGACTTTCAAAAGTTAGGCTTTCAAACGTTAGATTTTTAATTGTTAAACTTTCAATCGTTTGACTTTCAAAAGTTAGGCTTTCAAACGTTAGATTTTTAATTGTTAAACTTTCAAACATTAGACTTTCAAACATTAGACTTTCAATTATTAGATTTTCAAATGTTATACTTTCAAACGTTAGATTTTCAAACGTTAGACTTTCAAACGTTAGACTTTCAAACGTTAGACTTTCAAACGTTAGACTTTCAAACGTTAGACTTTCAAACGTTAGACTTTCAAACGTTAGACTTTCAAATGTTAGACTTTCAAATTTTAGACTTTCAAAGGTTACACTTTCAAATGTTAGACTTTCAAATTTTTTCACTTTCAAACATTAGACTTTGAAACACTAGACTTTGAAACATTAGACTTTGAAACATTAGACTTTGAAACATTAGAGTTTGAAACATTAGAGTTTGAAACATTAGACTTTGAAACATTAGACTTTGAAACATTAGACTTTGAAACATTAGACTTTGAAACATTATACTTTGAAACATTAGACTTTGAAACATTAGACTTTGAAACATTAGACTTTGAAACATTAGTCTTTCTAACATTAGACTTTCAAACGATAGACTTTCAAACGTTAGACTTTCAAACGTTAGACTTTGAAACGTTAGACTTTCAAAGGTTAGACTTTCAAACATTAGACTTTCAAATGTTAGACTTTCAAACGTTAGATTTTTAATTGTTAAACTTTCAAACATTAGACTTTCAAACATTAGACTTTCAAACATTAGACTTTCAATTATTAGAATTTCAAATGTTATACTTTCAAACGTTAGATTTTCTAATGTTAGACTTTCAAACATTAAATTTTTAATTGTTAAACTTTCAAACGTTAGACTTTCAAAAGTTAGACTTTCAAAAGTTAGGCTTTCAAATGTTAGACTTTCAAACGTTAGACTTTCAAACGTTAGACTTTCAAATGTTACACTTTCAAATTTGTTCACTTTCTTCATTAGACTTTCAAAAATTAGACTTTCAAACATTAGACTTTCAAAAGTTAGACTTTCAAACGTTAGACTTTCAAACGTTAAACTTTCAAACGTTAGATTTTCAAATGTTAGACTTTCAAACACTAGACTTTCAAACGTTAGACTTTCAAACGTTAGACTTTCTAATGTTAAACTTTCAAACGGTAGACTTTCAAAAGTTAGGCTTTCAATTGTTAGACTTTCAAATGTTAGACTTTCAAATGTTAGACTATCAAATGTTAGACTTTCAAATGTTAGACTTTCAAATGTTAGACTTTCAAATGTTAGACTTTCAAAAGTTAGACTTTCAAATGTTAGACTTTCAAATGTTAGACTTTCAAATGTTAGACTTTCAAATGTTAGACTTTCAAATGTTAGACTTTCAAATGTTAGACTTTCAAATGTTAGACTTTCAAATGTTAGACTTTCAAATGTTAGACTTTCAAATGTTAGACTTTCAAATGTTAGACAATCAATTGTTAGACTTTCAAATGTTAACTTTCAAATGTTAGACTTTCAAATGTTAAACTTTCAAATGTTACACTTTCAAATTTTTTCACTTTCAAACATTAGACTTTCAAACATTAGACTTTCAAATGTTAGACTTTCAAATGTTAGACTTTCAAATGTTAGACTTTCAAATGTTAGACTTTCAAATGTTAGACTTTCAAATGTTAGACATTCAATTGTTAGACTTTCAAATGTTTGACTTTCAAATGTTAGACTTTCAAACATTGGACTTTCAAACATTAGACTTTCAAACATTAGACTTTCAAACATTAGACTTTCAAACATTAGACTTTCAAACGTTACACTTTCAAATGTTAGACTTTCAAACGTTAGACTTTCAAATGTTAGACTTTCAAACATTAGATTTTTAATTGTTAAACTTTCAAACATTAGACTTTCAAACATTAGACTTTCAATTATTAGATTTTCAAATGTTATACTTTCAAACGTTAGATTTTCAAACGTTATACTTTCAAACGTTAGACTTTCAAATGTTAGACTTTCAAATTTTAGACTTTCAAAGGTTACACTTTCAAATGTTAGACTTTCAAATTTTTTCACTTTCAAACATTAGACTTTGAAACACTAGACTTTGAAACATTAGACTTTGAAACATTAGACTTTGAAACATTAGACTTTGAAACATTAGACTTTGAAACATTAGAGTTTGAAACATTAGACTTTGAAACATTAGACTTTGAAACATTAGACTTTGAAACATTAGAATTTGAAACATTAGACTTTGAAACATTAGACTTTGAAACATTAGACTTTGAAACATTAGACTTTGAAACATTAGTCTTTCTAACATTAGACTTTCAAACGTTAGACTTTCAAACGTTAGACTTTCAAACGTTAGACTTTCAAACGTTAGACTTTCAAACGTTAGACTTTCAAACGTTAGACTTTCAAACGTTAGACTTTCAAAGGTTAGACTTTCAAACATTAGACTATCAAATGTTAGACTTTCAAACGTTAGATTTTTAATTGTTAAACTTTCAAACATTAGACTTTCAAACATTAGACTTTCAAACATTAGACTTTCAATTATTAGATTTTCAAATGTTATACTTTCAAACGTTAGATTTTCTAATGTTAGACTTTCAAACATTAGATTTTTAATTGTTAAACTTTCAAACGTTAGACTTTCAAAAGTTAGACTTTCAAAAGTTAGGCTTTCAAATGTTAGACTTTCAAATGTTAGACTTTCAAACGTTAGACTTTCAAACGTTAGACTTTCAAATGTTACACTTTCAAATTTTTTCACTTTCTTCATTAGACTTTCAAAAATTAGACTTTCAAACATTAGACTTTCAAAAGTTAGACTTTCAAACGTTAGACTTTCAAACGTTAAACTTTCAATTGTTAGACTTTCAAACGTTAGACTTTCAAACACTAGACTTTCAAACGTTAGACTTTCAAACGTTAGACTTTCTAATGTTAAACTTTCAAACGGTAGACTTTCAAAAGTTAGGCTTTCAATTGTTAGACTTTCAAATGTTAGACTTTCAAATGTTAGACTTTCAAATGTTAGACTATCAAATGTTAGACTTTCAAATGTTAGACTTTCAAATGTTAGACTTTCAAATGTTAGACTTTCAAAAGTTAGACTTTCAAATGTTAGACTTTCAAATGTTAGACTTTCAAATGTTAGACTTTCAAATGTTAGACTTTCAAATGTTAGACTTTCAAATGTTAGACTTTCAAATGTTAGACTTTCAAATGTTAGACAATCAATTGTTAGACTTTCAAATGTTAGACTTTCAAACATTGGACTTTCAAACATTAGACTTTCAAACATTAGACTTTCAAACATTAGACTTTCAAACATTAGACTTTCAAACGTTACACTTTCAAATGTTAGACTTTCAAACGTTAGACTTTCAAATGTTAGACTTTCAAACATTAGATTTTTAATTTTTAAACTTTCAAACATTAGACTTTTCAAACATTAGACTTTCAATTATTAGATTTTCAAATGTTATACTTTCAAATGTTAGACTTTCAAATGTTAGACTTTCAAACATTAGATTTTTAATTGTTAAACTTTAAATGTTAGACTTTTAAACATTAGACTTTCAATTATTAGATTTTCAAATGTTAGACTTTCAAACGTTAGACTTTCAAACGTTAGACTTTCAAACGTTAGACTTTCAAACGTTAGACTTTCAAACGTTAGACTTTCAAACGTTAGACTTTCAAACGTTAGACTTTCAAACGTTAGTCTTACCAACATTAGACTTTCAAACGTTAGACTTTCAAAGGTTAGACTTTCAAACGTTAGACTTTCAAATGTTAGACTTTGAAACATTAGTCTTTCTAACATTAGACTTTCAAACGTTAGACTTTCAAAGGTTAGACTTTCAAACGTTAGACTTTCAAATGTTAGACTTTCAAAAGTTAGACTTTCAAATGTTAGACTTTCAAATGTTAGACTTTCAAATGTTAGACTTTCAAATGTTAGACTTTCAAATGTTAGACAATCAATTGTTAGACTTTCAAATGTTAGACTTTCAAATGTTAGACTTTCAAACATTGGACTTTCAAACATTAGTCTTTCTAACATTAGACTTTCAAATGTTAGACTTTCAAAGGTTAGACTTTCAAATGTTATACTTTCAAACGTTAGATTTTCTAATGTTAGACTTTCAAACATTAGATTTTTAATTGTTAAACTTTCAAACGTTAGACTTTCAAAAGTTAGACTTTCAAAAGTTAGGCTTTCAAATGTTAGACTTTCAAATGTTAGACTTTCAAATGTTAGACTTTCAAACGTTAGACTTTCAAACGTTAGACTTTCAAATGTTACACTTTCAAATTTTTTCACTATCTTCATTAGACTTTCAAAAATTAGACTTTCAAACATTAGACTTTCAAAAGTTAGACTTTCAAATGTTAGACTTTCAAACGTTAAACTTTCAAACGGTAGACTTTCAAAAGTTAGGCTTTCAATTGTTAGACTTTCAAATGTTAGACTTTCAAATGTTAGACTTTCAAATGTTAGACTATCAAATGTTAGACTTTCAAATGTTAGACTTTCAAATGTTAGACTTTCAAAAGTTAGACATTCAAATGTTAGACTTTCAAATGTTAGACTTTCAAATGTTAGACTTTCAAATGTTAGACTTTCAAATGTTAGACTTTCAAATGTTAGACTTTCAAATGTTAGACTTTCAAATGTTAGACTTTCAAATGTTAGACTTTCAAATGTTAGACAATCAATTGTTATACTTTCAAATGTTAGACTTTCAAACATTGGACTTTCAAACATTAGACTTTCAAACATTAGACTTTCAAATGTTAGACTTTCAAATGTTAGACAATCAATTGTTATACTTTCAAATGTTAGACTTTCAAACATTGGACTTTCAAACATTAGACTTTCAAACATTAGACTTTCAAACATTAGACTTTCAAACATTAGGCTTTCAAACGTTACACTTTCAAATGTTAGACTTTCAAACGTTAGACTTTCAAATGTTAGACTTTCAAACATTAGATTTTTAATTTTTAAACTTTCAAACATTAGACTTTCAAACATTAGACTTTCAAACATTAGACTTTCAATTATTAGATTTTCAAATGTTATACTTTCAAATGTTAGATTTTCAAATGTTAGACTTTCAAAAATTAGATTTTTAATTGTTAAACTTTAAATGTTAGACTTTTAAACATTAGACTTTCAATTATTAGATTTTCAAATGTTAGACTTTCAAACGTTAGACTTTCAAACGTTAGACTTTCAAACGTTAGACTTTCAAACGTTAGACTTTCAAACGTTAGACTTTCAAACGTTAGACTTTCAAACGTTAGACTTTCAAACGTTAGTCTTTCCAACATTAGACTTTCAAACGTTAGACTTTCAAAGGTTAGACTTTCAAACGTTAGACTTTCAAATGTTAGACTTTCAAATGTTAGACTTTCAAACGTTAGACTTTCAAACGTTAGACTTTCAAACGTTAGACTTTCAAACGTTAGACTTTCAAACATAAGACTTTCAAAAGTTAGACATTAAAATGTTAGACTTTCAAATGTTAGACTTTCAAACGTTGGACTTTCAAACATTAGACTTTCAAATGTTACTTTCAAATGTTAGACTTTCAAATTTTTTCACTTTCAAACCTTAGACTTTGAAACATTAGACTTTGAAACATTAGACTTTGAAACATTAGACTTTGAAACATTAGACTTTCAAATGTTAGACTTTCAAATGTTAGACTTTCAAATTTTAGACTTTCAAAGGTTACACTTTCAAAGGTTAGACTTTCAAACGTTAGACGTTCAAATGTTAGACTTTCAAACATTAGATTTTTAATTGTTAAACTTTCAAACATTAGACTTTCAAACATTAGACTTTCAATTATTAGATTTTCAAATGTTATACTTTCAAACGTTAGATTTTCTAATGTTAGACTTTCAAACATTAGATTTTTAATTGTTAAACTTTCAAACGTTAGACTTTCAAAAGTTAGGCTTTCAAATGTTAGACTTTAAAATGTTAGACTTTAAAACGTTACACTTTCAAATGTTAGACTTTTTTAATGTCAGACTTTCAAATGTTAGACTTTCAAATGTTAGACTTTCAAATGTTAGACTTTCAAATGTTAGACTTTCAAATGTTAGACTTTCAAATGTTAGACTTTCAAATGTTAGACTTTCAAATGTTAGACTTTCAAATGTTAGACTTTCAAATGTTAGACTTTCAAATGGTAGACTTTCAAATGTTAGATTTTCAAACATTAGACTTATAAATGTTAGACTTTCAAACGTTAGACTTTCAAACGTTAGACTTTCAAACATTAGACTTTCAAACGTTAGACTTTCAAATGTTAGACTTTTAAATTGTTAGACTTTCTAACGTTAAACTTTTAAACATTAGACTTTCAAATGTTAGACTTTCAAATATTAAACTTTCAAATTTTAGACTTTCAAAGGTTACACTTTCAAATGTTAGACTTTCAAATGTTTTCACTTTCAAATGTTTTCACTTACAAACATTAGACTTTGAAACATTAGACTTTGAAACATTAGACTTTGAAACATTAGACTTTGAAACATTATACTTTGAAACATGAGACTTTGTAACATTAGTCTTTCCAACATTAGACTTTCAAACGTTAGACTTTCAAAGGTTAGACTTTCAAACGTTAGACTTTCAAATGTTAGACTTTGAAACATTAGTCTTTTCAACATTAGACTTTCAAACGTTAGACTTTCAAAGGTTAGACTTTCAAACGTTATACTTTCAAATGTTACACTTTCAAATTTGTTCACTTTCAAACATTAGACTTTCAAACATTAGACTTTCAAAAGTTAGACTTTCAAAAGTAAGACTTTCAATCGTTAGACTTTCAATCGTTAGACTTTCAAACGTTAAACTTTCAAACGTTGGACTTACAAAAGTTAGGCTTTCAATTGTTAGACTTTCAAATGGTAGACTTTCAAACGTTAGACTTTCAAACGTTAGACTTTCAAACGTTGGACTTTCAAACGTTGGACTTTCAAACGCTGGACTTTCAAACGTTAAACTTTCAAATGTTAGACTTTCAAAAGTGAGGCTTTCAATTGTTAGACTTTCAAATGTTAGACTTTCAAATGTTAGACTTTCAAATGTTAGACTTTCAAATGTTAGACTTTCAAATGGTAGACTTTCAAATGGTAGACTTTCAAATGTTAGACTTTCAAATGTTAGACTTTCAAATGTTAGACTTTCAAATGTTAGACTTTCAAATGGTAGACTTTCAAACGTTAGTTTTTCAAATGTTAGACTTTCAAACGTTAGACATTCAAACGTAAGACTTTAAAACATTAGACTTTCAAACGTTAGACTTTCAAACGTTAGACTTTCATATGTTAGACTTTTAAATTGTTAGACTTTCTATCTTTATACTTTTAAACATTAGACTTTCAAATGTTAGACTTTCAAATGTTAGACTTTCAAATGTTAGACTTTCAAATGTTAGACTTTGAAATGTTAGACTTTCAAATTTTAGACTTTCAAAAATAAAACTTTCAAGTGTTAGACTTTCAAATTTTTTCACTTTTAAACAATAGACTTTGGAACATTAGATTATGAAACATTAGACTTTGAAACATTAGACTTTGAAACATTAGACTTTGAAACATTAGACTTTGAAACATTGGACTTTGAAACATTAGACTTTGAAACATTAGACTTTCAAATGTTAGACTTTCAAATGTTAGACTTTCAAATGTTAGACTTTCAAATGTTAGACTTTCAAATGTTAGACTTTCAAATGTTAGACTTTCAAATGTTAGACTTTCAAATGTTAGACTTTCAAATGTTAGACATTCAAATGTTAGACTTTCAAACGATAGAATTTCAAACATTAGACTTTCAAATGTTAGACTTTCAAATGTTAGACTTTCAATTGGTAGACTTTCAAATGGTAGACTTTCAATTGTTAGATTTTCAAACGTTAGACTTTCAAATGTTAGACTTTCAAATGGTAGACTTTCAAACGTTAGTTTTTCAAATGTTAGACTTTCAAACATTAGACATTCAAACGTTAGACTTTAAAACATTAGACTTTCAAACGTTAGACTTTCAAACGTTAGACTTTCAAATGTTAGACTTTTAAATTGTTAGACTTTCTAACTTTAAACTTTTAAACATTAGACTTTCAAATGTTAGACTTTCAAATGTTAGATTTTCAAATGTTAGACTTTCAAATTTTAGACTTTCAAAAATAACACTTTCAAATGTTAGACTTTCAAATTTTTTCACTTTTAAACAATGGACTTTGGAACATTAGATTATGAAACATTAGACTTTGAAACATTAGACTTTGAAACATTAGACTTTGAAACATTAGACTTTGAAACATTAGACTTTGAAACATTAGACTTTGAAACATTGGACTTTGAAACATTAGACTTTGAAACATTAGACTTTCAAATGATAGACTTTCAAATGTTAGACTTTCAAATGTTAGACTTTCAAATGTTAGACTTTCAAATGTTAGACTTTCAAATGTTAGACTTTCAAATGTTAGAAATTCAAATGTTAGACTTTCAAATGTTAGTCTTTCAAATGTTAGACTTTCAAATGTTAGACTTTCAAATGTTAGACTTCCAAATGTTAGACTTTCAAATTTTTTCACTTTCAAACATTAGACTTTGAAACACTAGACTTTGAAACACTAGACTTTGAAACACTAGTTTTTGAAACATTAGACTTTGAAACATTAGACTTTGAAACATTAGAGTTTGAAACATTAGACTTTGGAACATTAGATTATGAAACATTAGACTTTCAAACATTAGACTTTCAAATGTTAGACTTTCAAACATTAGATTTTTAATTGTTAAACTTTCAAACATTAGACTTTCAAACATTAGACTTTCAATTATTAGATTTTCAAATGTTATACTTTCAAATGTTAGATTTTCTAATGTTAGACTTTCAAACATTAGATTTTTAATTGTTAAACTTTCAAACGTTAGACTTTCAAAAGTTAGACTTTCAAACGTTAGACTTTCAAACGTTAGACTATCAAACGTTAGACTTTCAAACGTTAGACTTTCAAACGTTAGACTTTCAAACGTTAGACTTTCAAACATTAGACTTTGAAACATTATACTTTGAAACATGAGACTTTGAAACATTAGTCTTTCCAACATTAGACTTTCAAACGTTGGACTTTCAAAGGTTAGACTTTCAAATGTTAGACTTTCAAACGTTAGACTTTCAAACGTTAGAATCTCAAATGTTACACTTTCAAATTTTTTCACTATCTTCATTAGACTTTCAAAAATTAGACTTTCAAACATTAGACTTTCAAAAGTTAGACTTTCAAACGTTAGACTTTCAAACGTTAAACTTTCAAACGGTAGACTTTCAAAAGTTAGGCTTTCAATTGTTAGACTTTCAAATGTTAGACTTTCAAATGTTAGACTTTCAAATGTTAGACTATCAAATGTTAGACTTTCAAATGTTAGACTTTCAAATGTTAGACTTTCAAAAGTTAGACATTCAAATGTTAGACTTTCAAATGTTAGACTTTCAAATGTTAGACTTTCAAATGTTAGACTTTCAAATGTTAGACTTTCAAATGTTAGACTTTCAAATGTTAGACTTTCAAATGTTAGACTTTCAAATGTTAGACTTTCAAATGTTAGACTTTCAAATGTTAGACTTTCAAATGTTAGACAATCAATTGTTATACTTTCAAATGTTAGACTTTCAAACATTGGACTTTCAAACATTAGACTTTCAAACATTAGACTTTCAAATGTTAGACTTTCAAATGTTAGACAATCAATTGTTATACTTTCAAATGTTAGACTTTCAAACATTGGACTTTCAAACATTAGACTTTCAAACATTAGACTTTCAAACATTAGACTTTCAAACATTAGACTTTCAAACATTAGACTTTCAAACGTTACACTTTCAAATGTTAGACTTTCAAACGTTAGACTTTCAAATGTTAGACTTTCAAACATTAGATTTTTAATTTTTAAACTTTCAAACATTAGACTTTCAAACATTAGACTTTCAATTATTAGATTTTCAAATGTTATACTTTCAAATGTTAGATTTTCAAATGTTAGACTTTCAAAAATTAGATTTTTAATTGTTAAACTTTAAATGTTAGACTTTTAAACATTAGACTTTCAATTATTAGATTTTCAAATGTTAGACTTTCAAACGTTAGACTTTCAAATGTTAGACTTTCAAACGTTAGACTTTCAAACATTAGACTTTCAAACGTTAGACTTTCAAACGTTAGACTTTCAAACGTTAGTCTTTCCAACATTAGACTTTCAAACGTTAGACTTTCAAAGGTTAGACTTTCAAACGTTAGACTTTCAAATGTTAGACTTTCAAATGTTAGACTTTCAAACGTTAGACTTTCAAACGTTAGACTTTCAAACGTTAGACTTTCAAACGTTAGACTTTCAAACATAAGACTTTCAAAAGTTAGACATTAAAATGTTAGACTTTCAAATGTTAGACTTTCAAACGTTGGACTTTCAAACATTAGACTTTCAAATGTTACTTTCAAATGTTAGACTTTCAAAGTTTTTCACTTTCAAACCTTAGACTTTGAAACATTAGACTTTGAAACATTAGACTTTGAAACATTAGACTTTGAAACATTAGACTTTGAAACATTAGACTTTCAAATGTTAGACTTTCAAATGTTAGACTTTCAAATTTTAGACTTTCAAAGGTTACACTTTCAAAGGTTAGACTTTCAAACGTTAGACGTTCAAATGTTAGACTTTCAAACATTAGATTTTTAATTGTTAAACTTTCAAACATTAGACTTTCAAACATTAGACTTTCAATTATTAGATTTTCAAATGTTATACTTTCAAACGTTAGATTTTCTAATGTTAGACTTTCAAACATTAGATTTTTAATTGTTAAACTTTCAAACGTTAGACTTTCAAAAGTTAGGCTTTCAAATGTTAGACTTTAAAATGTTAGACTTTAAAACGTTACACTTTCAAATGTTAGACTTTTTTAATGTCAGACTTTCAAATGTTAGACTTTCAAATGTTAGACTTTCAAATGTTAGACTTTCAAATGTTAGACTTTCAAATGTTAGACTTTCAAATGTTAGACTTTCAAATGTTAGACTTTCAAATGTTAGACTTTCAAATGTTAGACTTTCAAATGTTAGACTTTCAAATGGTAGACTTTCAAATGTTAGATTTTCAAACATTAGACTTATAAATGTTAGACTTTCAAACGTTAGACTTTCAAACGTTAGACTTTCAAACATTAGACTTTCAAACGTTAGACTTTCAAATGTTAGACTTTTAAATTGTTAGACTTTCTAACGTTAAACTTTTAAACATTAGACTTTCAAATGTTAGACTTTCAAATATTAAACTTTCAAATTTTAGACTTTCAAAGGTTACACTTTCAAATGTTAGACTTTCAAATGTTTTCACTTTCAAATGTTTTCACTTACAAACATTAGACTTTGAAACATTAGACTTTGAAACATTAGACTTTGAAACATTATACTTTGAAACATGAGACTTTGTAACATTAGTCTTTCCAACATTAGACTTTCAAACGTTAGACTTTCAAAGGTTAGACTTTCAAACGTTAGACTTTCAAAGGTTAGACTTTCAAACGTTATACTTTCAAATGTTACACTTTCAAATTTGTTCACTTTCAAACATTAGACTTTCAAACATTAGACTTTCAAAAGTTAGACTTTCAAAAGTAAGACTTTCAATCGTTAGACTTTCAATCGTTAGACTTTCAAACGTTAAACTTTCAAACGTTGGACTTACAAAAGTTAGGCTTTCAATTGTTAGACTTTCAAATGGTAGACTTTCAAACGTTAGACTTTCAAACGTTAGACTTTCAAACGTTGGACTTTCAAACGTTGGACTTTCAAACGCTGGACTTTCAAACGTTAAACTTTCAAATGTTAGACTTTCAAAAGTGAGGCTTTCAATTGTTAGACTTTCAAATGTTAGACTTTCAAATGTTAGACTTTCAAATGTTAGACTTTCAAATGTTAGACTTTCAAATGTTAGACTTTCAAATGGTAGACTTTCAAATGGTAGACTTTCAAATGTTAGACTTTCAAATGTTAGACTTTCAAATGTTAGACTTTCAAATGGTAGACTTTCAAACGTTAGTTTTTCAAATGTTAGACTTTCAAACGTTAGACATTCAAACGTAAGACTTTAAAACATTAGACTTTCAAATGTTAGACTTTCAAACGTTAGACTTTCATATGTTAGACTTTTAAATTGTTAGACTTTCTATCTTTATACTTTTAAACATTAGACTTTCAAATGTTAGACTTTCAAATGTTAGACTTTCAAATGTTAGACTTTCAAATGTTAGACTTTCAAAAATAAAACTTTCAAGTGTTAGACTTTCAAATTTTTTCACTTTTAAACAATAGACTTTGGAACATTAGATTATGAAACATTAGACTTTGAAACATTAGACTTTGAAACATTAGACTTTGAAACATTAGACTTTGAAACATTAGACTTTGAAACATTAGACTTTGAAACATTGGACTTTGAAACATTAGACTTTGAAACATTAGACTTTCAAATGTTAGACTTTCAAATGTTAGACTTTCAAATGTTAGACTTTCAAATGTTAGACTTTCAAATGTTAGACTTTCAAATGTTAGACTTTCAAATGTTAGACTTTCAAATGTTAGACTTTCAAATGTTAGACATTCAAATGTTAGACTTTCAAACGATAGAATTTCAAACATTAGACTTTCAAATGTTAGACTTTCAAATGTTAGACTTTCAATTGGTAGACTTTCAAATGGTAGACTTTCAATTGTTAGATTTTCAAACGTTAGACTTTCAAATGTTAGACTTTCAAATGGTAGACTTTCAAACGTTAGTTTTTCAAATGTTAGACTTTCAAACATTAGACATTCAAACGTTAGACTTTAAAACATTAGACTTTCAAACGTTAGACTTTCAAACGTTAGACTTTCAAATGTTAGACTTTTAAATTGTTAGACTTTCTAACTTTAAACTTTTAAACATTAGACTTTCAAATGTTAGACTTTCAAATGTTAGATTTTCAAATTTTAGACTTTCAAAAATAACACTTTCAAATGTTAGACTTTCAAATTTTTTCACTTTTAAACAATGGACTTTGGAACATTAGATTATGAAACATTAGACTTTGAAACATTAGACTTTGAAACATTAGACTTTGAAACATTAGACTTTGAAACATTAGACTTTGAAACATTAGACTTTGAAACATTGGACTTTGAAACATTAGACTTTGAAACGTTAGACTTTCAAATGATAGACTTTCAAATGTTAGACTTTCAAATGTTAGACTTTCAAATGTTAGACTTTCAAATGTTAGACTTTCAAATGTTAGACTTTCAAATGTTAGAAATTCAAATGTTAGACTTTCAAATGTTAGACTTTCAAATGTTAGACTTTCAAATGTTAGACTTTCAAATGTTAGACTTCCAAATGTTAGACTTTCAAATTTTTTCACTTTCAAACATTAGACTTTGAAACACTAGACTTTGAAACACTAGACTTTGAAACACTAGTTTTTGAAACATTAGACTTTGAAACATTAGACTTTGAAACATTAGAGTTTGAAACATTAGACTTTGGAACATTAGATTATGAAACATTAGACTTTCAAACATTAGACTTTCAAATGTTAGACTTTCAAACATTAGATTTTTAATTGTTAAACTTTCAAACATTAGACTTTCAAACATTAGACTTTCAATTATTAGATTTTCAAATGTTATACTTTCAAATGTTAGATTTTCTAATGTTAGACTTTCAAACATTAGATTTTTAATTGTTAAACTTTCAAACGTTAGACTTTCAAAATTTAGACTTTCAAACGTTAGACTTTCAAACGTTAGACTATCAAATGTTAGACTTTCAAACGTTAGACTTTCAAACGTTAGACTTTCAAACGTTAGTCTTTCAAACGTTAGACTTTGAAACATTATACTTTGAAACATGAGACTTTGAAACATTAGTCTTTCCAACATTAGACTTTCAAACGTTGGACTTTCAAAGGTTAGACTTTCAAATGTTAGACTTTCAAACGTTAGACTTTCAAACGTTAGACTTTCAAATGTTACACTTTCAAATTTTTTCACTATCTTCATTAGACTTTCAAAAATTAGACTTTCAAACATTAGACTTTCAAAAGTTAGACTTTCAAACGTTAGACTTTCAAACGTTAAACTTTCAAATGGTAGACTTTCAAAAGTTAGGCTTTCAATTGTTAGACTTTCAAATGTTAGACTTTCAAATGTTAGACTATCAAATGTTAGACTTTCAAATGTTAGACTTTCAAATGTTAGACTTTCAAAAGTTAGACATTCAAATGTTAGACTTTCAAATGTTAGACTTTCAAATGTTAGACTTTCAAATGGTAGACTTTCAAATGTTAGACTTTCAAATGTTAGACTTTCAAATGTTAGACTTTCAAATGTTAGACTTTCAAATGTTAGACTTTCAAATGTTAGACTTTCAAATGTTAGACTTTCAAATGTTAGACAATCAATTGTTATACTTTCAAATGTTAGACTTTCAAACATTGGACTTTCAAACATTAGACTTTCAAACATTAGACTTTCAAATGTTAGACTTTCAAATGTTAGACAATCAATTGTTATACTTTCAAATGTTAGACTTTCAAACATTGGACTTTCAAACATTAGACTTTCAAACATTAGACTTTCAAACATTAGACTTTCAAACATTAGACTTTCAAACATTAGACTTTCAAACGTTACACTTTCAAATGTTAGACTTTCAAACGTTAGACTTTCAAATGTTAGACTTTCAAACATTAAATTTTTAATTTTTAAACTTTCAAACATTAGACTTTCAATCATTAGACTTTCAATTATTAGATTTTCAAATGTTATACTTTCAAATGTTAGATTTTCAAATGTTAGACTTTCAAAAATTAGATTTTTAATTGTTAAACTTTAAATGTTAGACTTTTAAACATTAGACTTTCAATTATTAGATTTTCAAATGTTAGACTTTCAAACGTTAGACTTTCAAACGTTAGACTTTCAAACGTTAGACTTTCAAACGTTAGACTTTCAAACGTTAGACTTTCAAACGTTAGACTTTCAAACGTTAGTCTTTCCAACATTAGACTTTCAAACGTTAGACTTTCAAAGGTTAGACTTTCAAACGTTAGACTTTCAAATGTTAGACTTTCAAATGTTAGACTTTCAAACGTTAGACTTTCAAACGTTAGACTTTCAAACGTTAGACTTTCAAACGTTAGACTTTCAAACATAAGACTTTCAAAAGTTAGACATTAAAATGTTAGACTTTCAAATGTTAGACTTTCAAACGTTGGACTTTCAAACATTAGACTTTCAAATGTTACTTTCAAATGTTAGACTTTCAAAGTTTTTCACTTTCAAACCTTAGACTTTGAAACATTAGACTTTGAAACATTAGACTTTGAAACATTAGACTTTGAAACATTAGACTTTGAAACATTAGACTTTGAAACATTATACTTTGAAACATGAGACTTTGTAACATTAGTCTTTCCAACATTAGACTTTCAAACGTTAGACTTTCAAAGGTTAGACTTTCAAACGTTAGACTTTCAAATGTTAGACTTTGAAACATTAGTCTTTTCAACCTTAGACTTTCAAACGTTAGACTTTCAAAGGTTAGACTTTCAAACGTTATACTTTCAAATGTTACACTTTCAAATTTGTTCACTTTCAAACATTAGACTTTCAAACATTAGACTTTCAAAAGTTAGACTTTCAAAAGTAAGACTTTCAATCGTTAGACTTTCAATCGTTAGACTTTCAAACGTTAAACTTTCAAACGTTGGACTTACAAAAGTTAGGCTTTCAATTGTTAGACTTTCAAATGGTAGACTTTCAAACGTTAGACTTTCAAACGTTAGACTTTCAAACGTTGGACTTTCAAACGTTGGACTTTCAAACGCTGGACTTTCAAACGTTAAACTTTCAAATGTTAGACTTTCAAAAGTGAGGCTTTCAATTGTTAGACTTTCAAATGTTAGACTTTCAAATGTTAGACTTTCAAATGTTAGACTTTCAAATGTTAGACTTTCAAATGTTAGACTTTCAAATGTTAGACTTTCAAATGGTAGACTTTCAAATGGTAGACTTTCAAATGTTAGACTTTCAAATGTTAGACTTTCAAATGTTAGACTTTCAAATGGTAGACTTTCAAACGTTAGTTTTTCAAATGTTAGACTTTCAAACGTTAGACATTCAAACGTAAGACTTTAAAACATTAGACTTTCAAATGTTAGACTTTCAAACGTTAGACTTTCATATGTTAGACTTTTAAATTGTTAGACTTTCTATCTTTATACTTTTAAACATTAGACTTTCAAATGTTAGACTTTCAAATGTTAGACTTTCAAATGTTAGACTTTCAAATGTTAGACTTTCAAATGTTAGACTTTGAAATGTTAGACTTTGAAATGTTAGACTTTCAAATTTTAGACTTTCAAAAATAAAACTTTCAAGTGTTAGACTTTCAAATTTTTTCACTTTTAAACAATAGACTTTGGAACATTAGATTATGAAACATTAGACTTTGAAACATTAGACTTTGAAACATTAGACTTTGAAACATTAGACTTTGAAACATTAGACTTTGAAACATTAGACTTTGAAACATTGGACTTTGAAACATTAGACTTTGAAACATTAGACTTTCAAATGTTAGACTTTCAAATGTTAGACTTTCAAATGTTAGACTTTCAAATGTTAGACTTTCAAATGTTAGACTTTCAAATGTTAGACTTTCAAATGTTAGACTTTCAAATGTTAGACATTCAAATGTTAGACTTTCAAACGATAGAATTTCAAACATTAGACTTTCAAATGTTAGACTTTCAAATGTTAGACTTTCAATTGGTAGACTTTCAAATGGTAGACTTTCAATTGTTAGATTTTCAAACGTTAGACTTTCAAATGTTAGACTTTCAAATGGTAGACTTTCAAACGTTAGTTTTTCAAATGTTAGACTTTCAAACATTAGACATTCAAACGTTAGACTTTAAAACATTAGACTTTCAAACGTTAGACTTTCAAACGTTAGACTTTCAAATGTTAGACTTTTAAATTGTTAGACTTTCTAACTTTAAACTTTTAAACATTAGACTTTCAAATGTTAGACTTTCAAATGTTAGATTTTCAAATTTTAGACTTTCAAAAATAACACTTTCAAATGTTAGACTTTCAAATTTTTTCACTTTTAAACAATGGACTTTGGAACATTAGATTATGAAACATTAGACTTTGAAACATTAGACTTTGAAACATTAGACTTTGAAACATTAGACTTTGAAACATTAGACTTTGAAACATTAGACTTTGAAACATTAGACTTTGAAACATTGGACTTTGAAACATTAGACTTTGAAACGTTAGACTTTCAAATGATAGACTTTCAAATGTTAGACTTTCAAATGTTAGACTTTCAAATGTTAGACTTTCAAATGTTAGACTTTCAAATGTTAGACTTTCAAATGTTAGAAATTCAAATGTTAGACTTTCAAATGTTAGACTTTCAAATGTTAGACTTTCAAATGTTAGACTTTCAAATGTTAGACTTCCAAATGTTAGACTTTCAAATTTTTTCACTTTCAAACATTAGACTTTGAAACACTAGACTTTGAAACACTAGACTTTGAAACACTAGTTTTTGAAACATTAGACTTTGAAACATTAGACTTTGAAACATTAGAGTTTGAAACATTAGACTTTGGAACATTAGATTATGAAACATTAGACTTTCAAACATTAGACTTTCAAATGTTAGACTTTCAAACATTAGATTTTTAATTGTTAAACTTTCAAACATTAGACTTTCAAACATTAGACTTTCAATTATTAGATTTTCAAATGTTATACTTTCAAATGTTAGATTTTCTAATGTTAGACTTTCAAACATTAGATTTTTAATTGTTAAACTTTCAAACGTTAGACTTTCAAAATTTAGACTTTCAAACATTAGACTTTCAAACGTTAGACTATCAAATGTTAGACTTTCAAACGTTAGACTTTCAAACGTTAGACTTTCAAACGTTAGACTTTCAAACGTTAGACTTTGAAACATTATACTTTGAAACATGAGACTTTGAAACATTAGTCTTTCCAACATTAGACTTTCAAACGTTGGACTTTCAAAGGTTAGACTTTCAAATGTTAGACTTTCAAACGTTAGACTTTCAAACGTTAGACTTTCAAATGTTACACTTTCAAATTTTTTCACTATCTTCATTAGACTTTCAAAAATTAGACTTTCAAACATTAGACTTTCAAAAGTTAGACTTTCAAACGTTAGACTTTCAAACGTTAAACTTTCAAATGGTAGACTTTCAAAAGTTAGGCTTTCAATTGTTAGACTTTCAAATGTTAGACTTTCAAATGTTAGACTATCAAATGTTAGACTTTCAAATGTTAGACTTTCAAATGTTAGACTTTCAAATGTTAGACTTTCAAATGTTAGACTTTCAAATGTTAGACTTTCAAATGTTAGACTTTCAAATGTTACACTTTCAAATGTTAGACTTTCAAATGTTAGACTTTCAAATGTTAGACTTTCAAATGTTAGACTTTCAAATGTTAGACTTTCAAATGTTAGACTTTCAAATGTTAGACTTTCAAATGTTAGACTTTCAAATTTTTTCACTTTCAAACATTAGACTTTGAAACACTAGACTTTGAAACACTAGACTTTGAAACACTAGACTTTGAAACATTAGACTTTGAAATATTAGAGTTTGAAACATTAGACTTTGGAACATTAGATTATGAAACATTAGACTTTCAAACATTAGACTTTCAAATGTTAGACTTTCAAACATTAGATTTTTAATTGTTAAACTTTCAAACATTAGACTTTCAAACATTAGACTTTCAAACATTAGACTTTCAATTATTAGATTTTCAAATGTTATACTTTCAAATGTTAGATTTTCTAATGTTAGACTTTCAAACATTAGATTTTTAAATGTTAAACTTTCAAACGTTAGACTTTCAAAAGTTAGACTTTAAAACGTTAGACTTTCAAACGTTAGACTATCAAACGTTAGACTTTCAAACGTTAGACTTTCAAACGTTAGACTTTCAAACGTTAGACTTTCAAACGTTAGACTTTCAAACGTTAGACTTTGAAACATTATACTTTGAAACATGAGACTTTGAAACATTAGTCTTTCCAACATTAGACTTTCAAACGTTAGACTTTCAAAGGGTACACTTTCAAATGTTAGACTTTCAAATTTTTTCACTTTCAAACATTAGACTTTGAAACATTAGACTTTGAAACATTAGACTTTGAAACATTAGACTTTGAAACATTATACTTTTAAACATGAGACTTTGAAACATTAGTCTTTCCAACATTAGACTTTCAAACGTTAGACTTTCAAACGTTAGACTTTCAAACGTTAGACTTTCAAACGTTAGACTTTCAAATGTTATACTTTCAAATGTTAGACTTTCAAATGGTAGGCTTTCAAACATTAGATTTTCAAATGTTAGACTTTCAAACATTAGACTTTCAAATGTTACACTTTCAAATTTGTTCACTTTCAAACATTAGACTTTCAAACATTAGACTTTCAAAAGTTAGACTTTCAAAAGTTAGACTTTCAATCGTTAGACTTTCAATCGTTAGACTTTCAAACGTTAAACTTTCAAACGTTGGACTTTCAAAAGTTAGGCTTTCAATTGTTAGACTTTCAAATGGTAGACTTTCAAACGTTAGACTTTCAAACGTTAGACTTTCAAACGTTGGACTTTCAAACGTTGGACTTTCAAATGTTAGACTTTCAAACGTTAGACTTTCAAACGTTAGACTTTCAAACGTTAGACTTTCAAACGTTGGACTTTCAAACATTAGACTTTCAAACGCTGGACTTTCAAACGTTAAACTTTCAAATGTTAGACGTTCAAAAGTGAGGCTTTCAATTGTTAGACTTTCAAATGTTAGACTTTCAAATGTTAGACTTTCAAATGTTAGACTTTCAAATGTTAGACTTTCAAATGTTAGACTTTCAAATGTTAGACTTTCAAATGTTAGACTTTCAAATGTTAGACTTTCAAATGTTAGACTTTCAAATGTTAGACTTTCAAATGTTAGACTTTCAAATGTTAGACTTTCAAATGGTAGACTTTCAAATGGTAGACTTTCAAATGTTAGACTTTCAAATGGTAGACTTTCAAACGTTAGTTTTTCAAATGTTAGACTTTCAAACATTAGACATTCAAACGTAAGACTTTAAAACATTAGACTTTCAAACGTTAGACTTTCAAACGTTAGACTTTCATATGTTAGACTTTTAAATTGTTAGACTTTCTAACTTTAAACTTTTAAACATTAGACTTTCAAATGTTAGACTTTCAAATGTTAGACTTTCAATTGTTAGACTTTCAAATGTTAGACTTTCAAATGTTAGACTTTCAAATGTTAGACTTTCAAATGTTAGACTTTCAAATTTTAGACTTTCAAAAATAAAACTTTCAAATGTTAGACATTCAAATTTTTTCACTTTTAAACAATAGACTTTGGAACATTAGATTATGAAACATTAGACTTTGAAACATTAGACTTTGAAACATTAGACTTTGAAACATTAGACTTTGAAACATTAGACTTTGAAACATTAGACTTTGAAACATTGGACTTTGAAACATTAGACTTTGAAACATTAGACTTTCAAATGTTAGACTTTCAAATGTTAGACTTTCAAATGTTAGACTTTCAAATGTTAGACTTTCAAATGTTAGACTTTCAAATGTTAGACTTTCAAATGTTAGACTTTCAAATGTTAGACATTCAAATGTTAGACTTTCAAACGTTAGAATTTCAAACATTAGACTTCCAAATGTTAGACTTTCAAATGTTAGACTTTCAAATGTTAGACTTTCAAATGGTAGACTTTCAAATGGTAGACTTTCAAATGGTAGATTTTCAAATGTTAGACTTTCAAATGTTAGACTTTCAAATGGTAGACTTTCAAACGTTAGTTTTTCATATGTTAGACTTTCAAACATTAGACATTCAAACGTTAGACTTTAAAACATTAGACTTTCAAACGTTAGACTTTCAAACGTTAGACTTTCAAATGTTAGACTTTTAAATTGTTAGACTTTCTAACTTTAAACTTTTAAACATTAGACTTTCAAATGTTAGACTTTCAAATGTTAGATTTTCAAATGTTAGACTTTCAAATTTTAGACTTTCAAAAATAACACTTTCAAATGTTAGACTTTCAAATTTTTTCACTTTTAAACAATGGACTTTGGAACATTAGATTATGAAACATTAGACTTTGAAACATTAGACTTTGAAACATTAGACTTTGAAACATTAGACTTTGAAACATTAGACTTTGAAACATTAGACTTTGAAACATTAGACTTTGAAACATTGGACTTTGAAACATTGGACTTTGAAACATTAGACTTTGAAACATTAGACTTTCAAATGTTAGACTTTCAAATGTTAGACTTTCAAATGTTAGACTTTCAAATTTTTTCACTTTCAAACATTAGACTTTGAAACACTAGACTTTGAAACACTAGACTTTGAAACACTAGACTTTGAAACACTAGTTTTTGAAACATTAGACTTTGAAACATTAGACTTTGAAACATTAGAGTTTGAAACATTAGACTTTGGAACATTAGATTATGAAACATTAGACTTTCAAACATTAGACTTTCAAATGTTAGACTTTCAAACATTAGATTTTTAATTGTTAAACTTTCAAACGTTAGACTTTCAAAAGTTAGACTTTAAAACGTTAGACTTTCAAACGTTAGACTATCAAACGTTAGACTTTCAAACGTTAGACTTTCAAACGTTAGACTTTCAAACGTTAGACTTTCAAACATTATACTTTGAAACATGAGACTTTGAAACATTAGTCTTTCCAACATTAGACTTTCAAACGTTAGACTTTCAAAGGGTACACTTTCAAATGTTAGACTTTCAAATTTTTTCACTTTCAAACATTAGACTTTGAAACATTAGACTTTGAAACATTATACTTTTAAACATGAGACTTTGAAACATTAGTCTTTCCAACATTAGACTTTCAAACGTTAGACTTTCAAACGTTAGACTTTCAAACGTTAGACTTTCAAATGTTATACTTTCAAATGTTAGACTTTCAAATGGTAGGCTTTCAAACATTAGATTTTCAAATGTTAGACTTTCAAACATTAGACTTTCAAATGTTACACTTTCAAATTTGTTCACTTTCAAACATTAGACTTTCAAACATTAGACTTTCAAAAGTTAGACTTTCAAAAGTTAGACTTTCAATCGTTAGACTTTCAATCGTTAGACTTTCAATCGTTAGACTTTCAAACGTTAAACTTTCAAACGTTGGACTTTCAAAAGTTAGGCTTTCAATTGTTAGACTTTCAAATGGTAGACTTTCAAACGTTAGACTTTCAAACGTTAGACTTTCAAACGTTGGACTTTCAAACGTTGGACTTTCAAATGTTAGACTTTCAAACGTTAGACTTTCAAACGTTAGAATTTCAAACGTTAGACTTTCAAACGTTGGACTTTCAAACATTAGACTTTCAAACGCTGGACTTTCAAACATTAAACTTTCAAATGTTAGACTTTCAAAAGTGAGGCTTTCAATTGTTAGACTTTCAAATGTTAGACTTTCAAATGTTAGACTTTCAAATGTTAGACTTTCAAATGTTAGACTTTCAAATGTTAGACTTTCAAATGTTAGACTTTCAAATGTTAGACTTTCAAATGTTAGACTTTCAAATGTTAGACTTTCAAATGTTAGACTTTCAAATGTTAGACTTTCAAATGGTAGACTTTCAAATGGTAGACTTTCAAATGTTAGACTTTCAAATGTTAGACTTTCAAATGGTAGACTTTCAAACGTTAGTTTTTCAAATGTTAGACTTTCAAACATTAGACATTCAAACGTAAGACTTTAAAACATTAGACTTTCAAACGTTAGACTTTCAAACGTTAGACTTTCATATGTTAGACTTTTAAATTGTTAGACTTTCTAACTTTAAACTTTTAAACATTAGACTTTCAAATGTTAGACTTTCAAATCTTAGACTTTCAATTGTTAGACTTTCAAATGTTAGACTTTCAAATGTTAGACTTTCAAATGTTAGACTTTCAAATGTTAGACTTTCAAATTTTAGACTTTCAAAAATAAAACTTTCAAATGTTAGACGTTCAAATTTTTTCACTTTTAAACAATAGACTTTGGAACATTAGATTATGAAACATTAGACTTTGAAACATTAGACTTTGAAACATTGGACTTTGAAACATTAGACTTTGAAACATTAGACTTTCAAATGTTAGACTTTCAAATGTTAGACTTTCAAATGTTAGACTTTCAAATGTTAGACTTTCAAATGTTAGACTTTCAAATGTTAGACTTTCAAATGTTAGACATTCAAATGTTAGACTTTCAAACGTTAGAATTTCAAACATTAGACTTCCAAATGTTAGACTTTCAAATGTTAGACTTTCAAATGTTAGACTTTCAAATGGTAGACTTTCAAATGGTAGACTTTCAAATGGTAGATTTTCAAATGTTAGACTTTCAAATGTTAGACTTTCAAATGGTAGACTTTCAAATGTTAGTTTTTCAAATGTTAGACTTTCAAACATTAGACATTCAAATGTTAGACTTTAAAACATTAGACTTTCAAACGTTAGACTTTCAAATGTTAGACTTTTAAATTGTTAGACTTTCTAACTTTAAACTTTTAAACATTAGACTTTCAAATGTTAGACTTTCAAATGTTAGATTTTCAAATGTTAGACTTTCAAATTTTAGACTTTCAAAAATAACACTTTCAAATGTTAGACTTTCAAATTTTTTCACTTTTAAACAATGGACTTTGGAACATTAGATTATGAAACATTAGACTTTGAAACATTAGACTTTGAAACATTAGACTTTGAAACATTAGACTTTGAAACATTAGACTTTGAAACATTAGACTTTGAAACATTGGACTTTGAAACATTGGACTTTGAAACATTAGACTTTGAAACATTAGACTTTCAAATGTTAGACTTTCAAATGTTAGACTTTCAAATGTTAGAATTTCAAATGTTAGACTTTCAAATGTTAGACTTTCAAATGTTAGACTTTCAAATGTTAGACTTTCAAATGTTAGACTTTCAAATGTTAGACTTTCAAATGTTAGACTTTCAAATGTTAGACTTTCAAATGTTAGACTTTCAAATGTTAGACTTTCAAATTTTTTCACTTTCAAACATTAGACTTTGAAACACTAGACTTTGAAACACTAGACTTTGAAACACTAGTTTTTGAAACATTAGACTTTGAAACATTAGACTTTGAAACATTAGACTTTGAAACATTAGAGTTTGAAACATTAGACTTTGGAACATTAGATTATGAAACATTAGACTTTCAAACATTAGACTTTCAAATGTTAGACTTTCAAACATTAGATTTTTAATTGTTAAACTTTCAAACATTAGACTTTCCAACATTAGACTTTCAATTATTAGATTTTCAAATGTTATACTTTCAAATGTTAGATTTTCTAATGTTAGACTTTCAAACATTAGATTTTTAATTGTTAAACTTTCAAACGTTAGACTTTCAAAAGTTAGACTTTCAAACGTTAGACTTTCAAACGTTAGACTATCAAACGTTAGACTTTCAAACGTTAGACTTTCAAACGTTAGACTTTCAAACGTTAGACTTTCAAACGTTAGACTTTGAAACATTATACTTTGAAACATGAGACTTTGAAACATTAGTCTTTCCAACATTAGACTTTCAAATGTTAGACTTTCAAACGTTAGACTTTCAAACGTTAGACTTTCAAAGGGTACACTTTCAAATGTTAGACTTTCAAATTTTTTCACTTTCAAACATTAGACTTTGAAACATTAGACTTTGAAACATTAGACTTTGAAACATTAGACTTTGAAACATTAGACTTTGAAACATTATACTTTTAAACATGAGACTTTGAAACATTAGTCTTTCCAACATTAGACTTTCAAACGTTAGACTTTCAAACGTTAGACTTTCAAACATTAGACTTTCAAATGTTATACTTTCAAATGTTAGACTTTCAAATGGTAGGCTTTCAAACATTAGATTTTCAAACATTAGATTTTCAAATGTTAGACTTTCAAACATTAGACTTTCAAACGTTAGACTTTCAAACGTTAGACTTTCAAACATTAGACTTTCAAACGTTAGGCTTTCAAATGTTAGACTTTTAAATTGTTAGACTTTCTAACGTTACACTTTTAAACATAAGACTTTCAAATGTTAGACTTTCAAATGTTAAACATTCAAATTTTAGACTTTCAAATGTTACTCTTTCAAATGTTAGACTTTCAAATTTTTTCACTTTCAAACCTTACACTTTGAAACATTAGACTTTGAAACATTAGACTTTGAAACATTATACTTTGAAACATGAGACTTTGAAACATTAGTCTTTCCAACATTAGACTTTCAAAGGTTAGACTTTCAAATGTTAGACTTTTAAACATTAGTCTTTTCAACATTAGACTTTCAAACGTTAGACTTTCAAACGTTAGACTTTGAAACATTATACTTTGAAACATTATACTTTGAAACATGAGACTTTGAAACATTAGTCTTTCCAACATTAGACTTTCAAACGTTAGACTTTCAAACGTTAGACTTTCAAAGGTTACACTTTCAAATGTTAGACTTTCAAATTTATTCACTTTCAAACATTAGACTTTGAAACATTAGACTTTGAAACATTATACTTTGAAACATGAGACTATGAAACATTAGTCTTTCCAACATTAGACTTTCAAACGTTAGACTTTCAAACGTTAGACTTTCAAACGTTAGACTTTCAAATGTTAGACTTTCAAATGTTAGACTTTCAAATGGTAGACTTTCAAACGTTAGATTTTCAAACGTTAGACTTTCAAATGTTAGACTTTCAAACGTTAGACTTTCAAACGTTAGACTTTCAAACATTAGACTTTCAAACGTTAGGCTTTCAAATGTTAGACTTTCAAATGTTAAACTTTCAAATTTTAGACTTTCAAACGTTAGGCTTTCAAACGTTAGATTTTTAATTGTTAAACTTTCAAACATTAGACTTTCAAACATTAGACTTTCAATTATTAGATTTTCAAATGTTAGACTTTCAAACGTTAGATTTTCAAACGTTAGACTTTCAAACGTTAGACTTTCAAATGTTAGACTTTCAAATTTTAGACTTTCAAAGGTTACACTTTCAAATGTTAGACTTTCTAATTTTTTCACTTTCAAACATTAGACTTTGAAAAACTAGACTTTGAAACATTAGACTTTGAAACATTAGACTTTGAAACATTAGACTTTGAAACATTAGACTTTGAAACATTAGAGTTTGAAACATTAGAATTTGAAACATTAGACTTTGAAACATTAGACTTTGAAACATTAGACTTTGAAACATGAGACTTTGAAACATTAGTCTTTCCAACATTAGTCTTTCAAACGTTAGACTTTCAAAGGTTAGACTTTCAAAAGTTAGACTTTCAAAAGTTAGGCTGTCAATTGTTAGACTTTCAAATGTTAGACTTTCAAATGTTAGACTTTCAAATGTTAGACTTTCAAATGTTAGACTTTCAAATGTTAGACTTTCAAATGTTAGACTTTCAAATGTTAGACTTTCAAATGTTAGACTTTCAAATGTTAGACTTTCAAATGTTAGACTTTCAAATGTTAGACTTTGAAATGTTAGACTTTCAAATGTTAGACTTTCAAATGTTAGACTTTCAAAAGTTAGGCTTTCAATTGTTAGACTTTCAAAAGTTAGGCTTTCAATTGTTAGACTTTCAAATGTTAGACTTTCAAACGTTAGACTTTCAAACGTTAGACTTTCAAACGTTAGACTTTCAAACGTTAGACTTTCAAACGTTAGACTTTCAAACGTTAGACTTTCAAATGTTAGACTTTCAAAAGTTAGGCTTTCAATTGTTAAACTTTCAAACGTTAGACTTTCAAAAGTTAGGCTTTCAAATGTTAGACTTTCAAATGTTAGACTTTCAAACGTTAGACTTTCAAACGTTATACTTTCAAACGTTAGACTTTCAAAAGTTAGGCTTTCAATTGTTAGACTTTCAAAATTTAGGCTTTCAATTGTTAGACTTTCAAATGTTAGACTTTCAAATGTTAGACTTTCAAATGTTAGACTTTCAAATGTTAGACTTTCAAATGTTAGACTTTCAAATGTTAGACTTTCAAATGTTAGACTTTCAAATGTTAGACTTTGAAACATTAGTCTTTTCAACATTAGACTTTCAAACGTTAGACTTTCAAAGGTTAGACTTTCAAACGTTAGACTTTCAAACGTTAGACTTTCAAACGTTAGACTTTCAAACATTAGATTTTTAATTGTTAAACTTTCAAACATTAGACTTTCAATTATTAGATTTTCAAATGTTATACTTTCAAATGTTAGATTTTCTAATGTTAGACTTTCAAACATTAGATTTTTAATTGTTAAACTTTCAAACTTTTGACTTTCAAAAGTTAGGCTTTCAAACGTTAGATTTTTAATTGTTAAACTTTCAAACGTTAGACTTTCAAAAGTTAGGCTTTCAAATGTTAGACTTTCAAATGTTAGACTTTCAAACGTTAGACTTTCAAACGTTATACTTTCAAACGTTAGACTTTCAAAAGTTAGGCTTTCAATTGTTAGACTTTCAAAATTTAGGCTTTCAATTGTTAGACTTTCAAATGTTAGACTTTCAAAAGTTAGACTTTCAATCGTTAGACTTTCAATCGTTAGACTTTCAATCGTTAGACTTTCAAACGTTAAACTTTCAAACGTTGGACTTTCAAAAGTTAGGCTTTCAATTGTTAGACTTTCAAATGGTAGACTTTCAAACGTTAGACTTTCAAACGTTAGACTTTCAAACGTTGGACTTTCAAACGTTGGACTTTCAAATGTTAGACTTTCAAACGTTAGACTTTCAAACGTTAGAATTTCAAACGTTAGACTTTCAAACGTTGGACTTTCAAACATTAGACTTTCAAACGCTGGACTTTCAAACATTAAACTTTCAAATGTTAGACTTTCAAAAGTGAGGCTTTCAATTGTTAGACTTTCAAATGTTAGACTTTCAAATGTTAGACTTTCAAATGTTAGACTTTCAAATGTTAGACTTTCAAATGTTAGACTTTCAAATGTTAGACTTTCAAATGTTAGACTTTCAAATGTTAGACTTTCAAATGTTAGACTTTCAAATGTTAGACTTTCAAATGTTAGACTTTCAAATGTTAGACTTTCAAATGGTAGACTTTCAAATGGTAGACTTTCAAATGTTAGACTTTCAAATGTTAGACTTTCAAATGGTAGACTTTCAAACGTTAGTTTTTCAAATGTTAGACTTTCAAACATTAGACATTCAAACGTAAGACTTTAAAACATTAGACTTTCAAACGTTAGACTTTCAAACGTTAGACTTTCATATGTTAGACTTTTAAATTGTTAGACTTTCTAACTTTAAACTTTTAAACATTAGACTTTCAAATGTTAGACTTTCAAATCTTAGACTTTCAATTGTTAGACTTTCAAATGTTAGACTTTCAAATGTTAGACTTTCAAATGTTAGACTTTCAAATGTTAGACTTTCAAATTTTAGACTTTCAAAAATAAAACTTTCAAATGTTAGACGTTCAAATTTTTTCACTTTTAAACAATAGACTTTGGAACATTAGATTATGAAACATTAGACTTTGAAACATTAGACTTTGAAACATTGGACTTTGAAACATTAGACTTTGAAACATTAGACTTTCAAATGTTAGACTTTCAAATGTTAGACTTTCAAATGTTAGACTTTCAAATGTTAGACTTTCAAATGTTAGACTTTCAAATGTTAGACTTTCAAATGTTAGACATTCAAATGTTAGACTTTCAAACGTTAGAATTTCAAACATTAGACTTCCAAATGTTAGACTTTCAAATGTTAGACTTTCAAATGTTAGACTTTCAAATGGTAGACTTTCAAATGGTAGACTTTCAAATGGTAGATTTTCAAATGTTAGACTTTCAAATGTTAGACTTTCAAATGGTAGACTTTCAAATGTTAGTTTTTCAAATGTTAGACTTTCAAACATTAGACATTCAAATGTTAGACTTTAAAACATTAGACTTTCAAACGTTAGACTTTCAAATGTTAGACTTTTAAATTGTTAGACTTTCTAACTTTAAACTTTTAAACATTAGACTTTCAAATGTTAGACTTTCAAATGTTAGATTTTCAAATGTTAGACTTTCAAATTTTAGACTTTCAAAAATAACACTTTCAAATGTTAGACTTTCAAATTTTTTCACTTTTAAACAATGGACTTTGGAACATTAGATTATGAAACATTAGACTTTGAAACATTAGACTTTGAAACATTAGACTTTGAAACATTAGACTTTGAAACATTAGACTTTGAAACATTAGACTTTGAAACATTGGACTTTGAAACATTGGACTTTGAAACATTAGACTTTGAAACATTAGACTTTCAAATGTTAGACTTTCAAATGTTAGACTTTCAAATGTTAGAATTTCAAATGTTAGACTTTCAAATGTTAGACTTTCAAATGTTAGACTTTCAAATGTTAGACTTTCAAATGTTAGACTTTCAAATGTTAGACTTTCAAATGTTAGACTTTCAAATGTTAGACTTTCAAATGTTAGACTTTCAAATTTATTCACTTTCAAACATTAGACTTTGAAACACTAGACTTTGAAACACTAGACTTTGAAACACTAGTTTTTGAAACATTAGACTTTGAAACATTAGACTTTGAAACATTAGACTTTGAAACATTAGAGTTTGAAACATTAGACTTTGGAACATTAGATTATGAAACATTAGACTTTCAAACATTAGACTTTCAAATGTTAGACTTTCAAACATTAGATTTTTAATTGTTAAACTTTCAAACATTAGACTTTCCAACATTAGACTTTCAATTATTAGATTTTCAAATGTTATACTTTCAAATGTTAGATTTTCTAATGTTAGACTTTCAAACATTAGATTTTTAATTGTTAAACTTTCAAACGTTAGACTTTCAAAAGTTAGACTTTCAAACGTTAGACTTTCAAACGTTAGACTATCAAACGTTAGACTTTCAAACGTTAGACTTTCAAACGTTAGACTTTCAAACGTTAGACTTTCAAACGTTAGACTTTGAAACATTATACTTTGAAACATGAGACTTTGAAACATTAGTCTTTCCAACATTAGACTTTCAAATGTTAGACTTTCAAACGTTAGACTTTCAAACGTTAGACTTTCAAAGGGTACACTTTCAAATGTTAGACTTTCAAATTTTTTCACTTTCAAACATTAGACTTTGAAACATTAGACTTTGAAACATTAGACTTTGAAACATTAGACTTTGAAACATTAGACTTTGAAACATTATACTTTTAAACATGAGACTTTGAAACATTAGTCTTTCCAACATTAGACTTTCAAACGTTAGACTTTCAAACGTTAGACTTTCAAACATTAGACTTTCAAATGTTATACTTTCAAATGTTAGACTTTCAAATGGTAGGCTTTCAAACATTAGATTTTCAAATGTTAGACTTTCAAACATTAGACTTTCAAACGTTAGACTTTCAAACGTTAGACTTTCAAACGTTAGACTTTCAAACATTTTCAAACGTTAGGCTTTCAAATGTTAGACTTTTAAATTGTTAGACTTTCTAACGTTACACTTTTAAACATAAGACTTTCAAATGTTAGACTTTCAAATGTTAAACATTCAAATTTTAGACTTTCAAATGTTACTCTTTCAAATGTTAGACTTTCAAATTTTTTCACTTTCAAACCTTACACTTTGAAACATTAGACTTTGAAACATTAGACTTTGAAACATTATACTTTGAAACATGAGACTTTGAAACATTAGTCTTTCCAACATTAGACTTTCAAAGGTTAGACTTTCAAATGTTAGACTTTTAAACATTAGTCTTTTCAACATTAGACTTTCAAACGTTAGACTTTCAAACGTTAGACTTTGAAACATTATACTTTGAAACATTATACTTTGAAACATGAGACTTTGAAACATTAGTCTTTCCAACATTAGACTTTCAAACGTTAGACTTTCAAACGTTAGACTTTCAAAGGTTACACTTTCAAATGTTAGACTTTCAAATTTATTCACTTTCAAACATTAGACTTTGAAACATTAGACTTTGAAACATTATACTTTGAAACATGAGACTATGAAACATTAGTCTTTCCAACATTAGACTTTCAAACGTTAGACTTTCAAACGTTAGACTTTCAAACGTTAGACTTTCAAATGTTAGACTTTCAAATGTTAGACTTTCAAATGGTAGACTTTCAAACGTTAGATTTTCAAACGTTAGACTTTCAAATGTTAGACTTTCAAACGTTAGACTTTCAAACGTTAGACTTTCAAACATTAGACTTTCAAACGTTAGGCTTTCAAATGTTAGACTTTCAAATGTTAAACTTTCAAATTTTAGACTTTCAAACGTTAGGCTTTCAAACGTTAGATTTTTAATTGTTAAACTTTCAAACATTAGACTTTCAAACATTAGACTTTCAATTATTAGATTTTCAAATGTTAGACTTTCAAACGTTAGATTTTCAAACGTTAGACTTTCAAACGTTAGACTTTCAAATGTTAGACTTTCAAATTTTAGACTTTCAAAGGTTACACTTTCAAATGTTAGACTTTCTAATTTTTTCACTTTCAAACATTAGACTTTGAAAAACTAGACTTTGAAACATTAGACTTTGAAACATTAGACTTTGAAACATTAGACTTTGAAACATTAGACTTTGAAACATTAGACTTTGAAACATTAGAGTTTGAAACATTAGAATTTGAAACATTAGACTTTGAAACATTAGACTTTGAAACATTAGACTTTGAAACATGAGACTTTGAAACATTAGTCTTTCCAACATTAGTCTTTCAAACGTTAGACTTTCAAAGGTTAGACTTTCAAAAGTTAGACTTTCAAAAGTTAGGCTGTCAATTGTTAGACTTTCAAATGTTAGACTTTCAAATGTTAGACTTTCAAATGTTAGACTTTCAAATGTTAGACTTTCAAATGTTAGACTTTCAAATGTTAGACTTTCAAATGTTAGACTTTCAAATGTTAGACTTTCAAATGTTAGACTTTCAAATGTTAGACTTTCAAATGTTAGACTTTGAAATGTTAGACTTTCAAATGTTAGACTTTCAAATGTTAGACTTTCAAAAGTTAGGCTTTCAATTGTTAGACTTTCAAAAGTTAGGCTTTCAATTGTTAGACTTTCAAATGTTAGACTTTCAAACGTTAGACTTTCAAACGTTAGACTTTCAAACGTTAGACTTTCAAACGTTAGACTTTCAAACGTTAGACTTTCAAACATTAGACTTTCAAATGTTAGACTTTCAAAAGTTAGGCTTTCAATTGTTAAACTTTCAAACGTTAGACTTTCAAAAGTTAGGCTTTCAAATGTTAGACTTTCAAATGTTAGACTTTCAAACGTTAGACTTTCAAACGTTATACTTTCAAACGTTAGACTTTCAAAAGTTAGGCTTTCAATTGTTAGACTTTCAAAATTTAGGCTTTCAATTGTTAGACTTTCAAATGTTAGACTTTCAAATGTTAGACTTTCAAATGTTAGACTTTCAAATGTTAGACTTTCAAATGTTAGACTTTGAAACATTAGTCTTTTCAACATTAGACTTTCAAACGTTAGACTTTCAAAGGTTAGACTTTCAAACGTTAGACTTTCAAACGTTAGACTTTCAAACGTTAGACTTTCAAACATTAGATTTTTAATTGTTAAACTTTCAAACATTAGACTTTCAATTATTAGATTTTCAAATGTTATACTTTCAAATGTTAGATTTTCTAATGTTAGACTTTCAAACATTAGATTTTTAATTGTTAAACTTTCAAACTTTTGACTTTCAAAAGTTAGGCTTTCAAACGTTAGATTTTTAATTGTTAAACTTTCAATCGTTTGACTTTCAAAAGTTAGGCTTTCAAACGTTAGATTTTTAATTGTTAAACTTTCAAACATTAGACTTTCAATTATTAGATTTTCAAATGTTATACTTCCAAACGTTAGATTTTCAAACGTTAGACTTTCAAACGTTAGACTTTCAAACGTTAGAATTTCAAATGTTAGACTTTCAAATGTTAGACTTTCAAATGTTAGACTTTCAAATGTTAGACTTTCAAATGTTAGACTTTCAAATGTTACACTTTCAAATTTTTTCACTTTCAAACATTAGACTTTCACACATTAGACTTTCAAATGTTAGACTTTCAAATGTTAGACTTTCAAATGTTAGACTTTCAAATGTTAGACTTTCAAATGTTAGACTTTCAAATGTTAGACTTTCAAATGTTAGACATTCAATTGTTAGACTTTCAAATGTTAGACTTTCAAATGTTAAACTTTCAAACATTGGACTTTCAAACATTAGACTTTCAAACATTAGACTTTCAAACGTTACACTTTCAAATGTTAGACTTTCAAACGTTAGACTTTCAAATGTTAGACTTTCAAACATTAGATTTTTAATTGTTAAACTTTAAATGTTAGACTTTTAAACATTAGACTTTCAATTATTAGATTTTCAAATGTTAGACTTTCAAACGTTAGACTTTCAAACGTTAGACTTTCAAACGTTAGACTTTCAAACATTAGAATTTCAAACGTTAGACTTTCAAACGTTAGACTTTCAAACGTTAGTCTTTCCAACATTAGACTTTCAAACGTTAGACTTTCAAAGGTTAGACTTTCAAACGTTAGACTTTCAAATGTTAGACTTTGAAACATTAGTCTTTCTAACATTAGACTTTCAAATGTTAGACTTTCAAAGGTTAGACTTTCAAATGTTAGACTTTCGAACGTTAGACTTTCAAACGTTAGACTTTCAAACGTTAGACTTTCAAACGTTAGACTTTCAAACATAAGACTTTCGAAAGTTAGACATTAAAATGTTAGACTTTCAAATGTTAGACTTTCAAATGTTGGACTTTCAAATGTTAGACTTTCAAACATTAGAATTTCAAACGTTAGACTTTCAAACGTTAGACTTTCAAACGTTAGTCTTTCCAACATTAGACTTTCAAATGTTAGACTTTCAAAGGTAAGACTTTCAAACGTTAGACTTTCAAATGTTAGACTTTGAAACATTAGTCTTTCTAACATTAGACTTTCAAATGTTAGACTTTCAAAGGTTAGACTTTCAAATGTTAGACTTTCGAACGTTAGACTTTCAAACGTTAGACTTTCAAACGTTAGACTTTCAAACATAAGACTTTCAAAAGTTAGACATTAAAATGTTAGACTTTCAAATGTTAGACTTTCAAACGTTGGACTTTCAAACGTTAGACTTTCAAATGTTACTTTCAAATGTTAGACTTTCAAATGTTAGACTTTCAAATTTTTTCACTTTCAAACCTTATACTTTGAAACATTAGACTTTGAAACATTAGACTTTGAAACATTAGACTTTGAAACATTAGACTTTGAAACATTAGACTTTGAAACATTAGACTTTGAAACATTAGACTTTGAAACATTATACTTTGAAACATTATACTTTGAAACATGAGACTTTGAAACATTAGTCTTTCCAACATTAGACTTTCAAACGTTAGACTTTCAAAGGTTAGACTTTCAAACGTTAGACTTTCAAACATTAGACTTTCAAACGTTAGGCTTTCAAATGTTAGACTTTCAAATGTTAAACTTTCAAATTTTAGACTTTCAAACGTTAGGCTTTCAAACGTTAGATTTTTAATTGTTAAACTTTCAAACATTAGACTTTCAAACATTAGACTTTCAATTATTAGATTTTCAAATGTTAGACTTTCAAACGTTAGATTTTCAAACGTTAGACTTTCAAACGTTAGACTTTCAAATGTTAGACTTTCAAATTTTAGACTTTCAAAGGTTACACTTTCAAATGTTAGACTTTCTAATTTTTTCACTTTCAAACATTAGACTTTGAAAAACTAGACTTTGAAACATTAGACTTTGAAACATTAGACTTTGAAACATTAGAGTTTGAAACATTAGAATTTGAAACATTAGACTTTGAAACATTAGACTTTGAAACATTAGACTTTGAAACATGAGACTTTGAAACATTAGTCTTTCCAACATTAGTCTTTCAAACGTTAGACTTTCAAAGGTTAGACTTTCAAAAGTTAGACTTTCAAAAGTTAGGCTTTCAATTGTTAGACTTTCAAATGTTAGACTTTCAAATGTTAGACTTTCAAATGTTAGACTTTCAAATGTTAGACTTTCAAATGTTAGACTTTCAAATGTTAGACTTTCAAATGTTAGACTTTCAAATGTTAGACTTTCAAATGTTAGACTTTCAAATGTTAGACTTTCAAATGTTAGACTTTGAAATGTTAGACTTTCAAATGTTAGACTTTCAAATGTTAGACTTTCAAAAGTTAGGCTTTCAATTGTTAGACTTTCAAAAGTTAGGCTTTCAATTGTTAGACTTTCAAATGTTAGACTTTCAAACGTTAGACTTTCAAACGTTAGACTTTCAAACGTTAGACTTTCAAACGTTAGACTTTCAAACGTTAGACTTTCAAACGTTAGACTTTCAAATGTTAGACTTTCAAAAGTTAGGCTTTCAATTGTTAAACTTTCAAACGTTAGACTTTCAAAAGTTAGGCTTTCAAATGTTAGACTTTCAAATGTTAGACTTTCAAACGTTAGACTTTCAAACGTTAGACTTTCAAACGTTAGACTTTCAAAAGTTAGGCTTTCAATTGTTAGACTTTCAAAATTTAGGCTTTCAATTGTTAGACTTTCAAATGTTAGACTTTCAAATGTTAGACTTTCAAATGTTAGACTTTCAAATGTTAGACTTTCAAATGTTAGACTTTCAAATGTTAGACTTTCAAATGTTAGACTTTCAAATGTTAGACTTTCAAATGTTAGACTTTGAAACATTAGTCTTTTCAACATTAGACTTTCAAACGTTAGACTTTCAAAGGTTAGACTTTCAAACGTTAGACTTTCAAACGTTAGACTTTCAAACATTAGATTTTTAATTGTTAAACTTTCAAACATTAGACTTTCAATTATTAGATTTTCAAATGTTATACTTTCAAATGTTAGATTTTCTAATGTTAGACTTTCAAACATTAGATTTTTAATTGTTAAACTTTCAAACTTTTGACTTTCAAAAGTTAGGCTTTCAAACGTTAGATTTTTAATTGTTAAACTTTCAATCGTTTGACTTTCAAAAGTTAGGCTTTCAAACGTTAGATTTTTAATTGTTAAACTTTCAAACATTAGACTTTCAATTATTAGATTTTCAAATGTTATACTTCCAAACGTTAGATTTTCAAACGTTAGACTTTCAAACGTTAGACTTTCAAACGTTAGAATTTCAAATGTTAGACTTTCAAATGTTAGACTTTCAAATGTTAGACTTTCAAATGTTAGACTTTCAAATGTTAGACTTTCAAATGTTACACTTTCAAATTTTTTCACTTTCAAACATTAGACTTTCACACATTAGACTTTCAAATGTTAGACTTTCAAATGTTAGACTTTCAAATGTTAGACTTTCAAATGTTAGACTTTCAAATGTTAGACTTTCAAATGTTAGACTTTCAAATGTTAGACATTCAATTGTTAGACTTTCAAATGTTAGACTTTCAAATGTTAAACTTTCAAACATTGGACTTTCAAACATTAGACTTTCAAACATTAGACTTTCAAACGTTACACTTTCAAATGTTAGACTTTCAAACGTTAGACTTTCAAATGTTAGACTTTCAAACATTAGATTTTTAATTGTTAAACTTTAAATGTTAGACTTTTAAACATTAGACTTTCAATTATTAGATTTTCAAATGTTAGACTTTCAAACGTTAGACTTTCAAACGTTAGACTTTCAAACGTTAGACTTTCAAACATTAGAATTTCAAACGTTAGACTTTCAAACGTTAGACTTTCAAACGTTAGTCTTTCCAACATTAGACTTTCAAACGTTAGACTTTCAAAGGTTAGACTTTCAAACGTTAGACTTTCAAATGTTAGACTTTGAAACATTAGTCTTTCTAACATTAGACTTTCAAATGTTAGACTTTCAAAGGTTAGACTTTCAAATGTTAGACTTTCGAACGTTAGACTTTCAAACGTTAGACTTTCAAACGTTAGACTTTCAAACGTTAGACTTTCAAACATAAGACTTTCAAAAGTTAGACATTAAAATGTTAGACTTTCAAATGTTAGACTTTCAAATGTTGGACTTTCAAATGTTAGACTTTCAAACATTAGAATTTCAAACGTTAGACTTTCAAACGTTAGACTTTCAAACGTTAGTCTTTCCAACATTAGACTTTCAAATGTTAGACTTTCAAAGGTAAGACTTTCAAACGTTAGACTTTCAAATGTTAGACTTTGAAACATTAGTCTTTCTAACATTAGACTTTCAAATGTTAGACTTTCAAAGGTTAGACTTTCAAATGTTAGACTTTCGAACGTTAGACTTTCAAACGTTAGACTTTCAAACGTTAGACTTTCAAACATAAGACTTTCAAAAGTTAGACATTAAAATGTTAGACTTTCAAATGTTAGACTTTCAAACGTTGGACTTTCAAACGTTAGACTTTCAAATGTTACTTTCAAATGTTAGACTTTCAAATGTTAGACTTTCAAATTTTTTCACTTTCAAACCTTATACTTTGAAACATTAGACTTTGAAACATTAGACTTTGAAACATTAGACTTTGAAACATTAGACTTTGAAACATTAGACTTTGAAACATTAGACTTTGAAACATTAGACTTTGAAACATTATACTTTGAAACATTATACTTTGAAACATGAGACTTTGAAACATTAGTCTTTCCAACATTAGACTTTCAAACGTTAGACTTTCAAAGGTTAGACTTTCAAACGTTAGACTTTCAAATGTTAGACTTTGAAACATTAGTCTTTTCAACATTAGACTTTCAAACGTTAGACTTTCAAAGGTTAGACTTTCAAACGTTAGACTTTCAAACGTTAGACTTTCAAACATTAGATTTTTAATTGTTTAACTTTCAAACATTAGACTTTCAATTATTAGATTTTCAAATGTTATACTTTCAAATGTTAGATTTTCTAATGTTAGACTTTCAAACATTAGATTTTTAATTGTTAAACTTTCAAACGTTTGACTTTCAAAAGTTAGGCTTTCAAACGTTAGATTTTTAATTGTTAAACTTTCAATCGTTTGACTTTCAAAAGTTAGGCTTTCAAACGTTAGATTTTTAATTGTTAAACTTTCAAACATTAGACTTTCAATTATTAGATTTTCAAATGTTATACTTTCAAACGTTAGATTTTCAAACATTAGACTTTCAAACGTTAGACTTTCAAATGTTAGAATTTCAAATGTTAGACTTTCAAATGTTAGACTTTCAAATGTTAGACTTTCAAATGTTACACTTTCAAATTTTTTCACTTTCAAACATTAGACTTTCAAACGTTAGACTTTCAAATGTTAGACTTTCAAATGTTAGACTTTCAAATGTTAGACTTTCAAATGTTAGACTTTCAAATGTTAGACTTTCAAATGTTAGACATTCAATTGTTAGACTTTCAAATGTTAGACTTTCAAATGTTAAACTTTCAAACATTGGACTTTCAAACATTAGACTTTCAAACATTAGACTTTCAAACGTTACACTTTCAAATGTTATACTTTCAAACGTTAGACTTTCAAATGTTAGACTTTCAAACATTAGATTTTTAATTGTTAAACTTTCAAACATTAGACTTTCAAACATTAGACTTTCAATTAATAGATTTTCAAATGTTATACTTTCAAATGTTAGATTTTCAAATGTTAGACTTTCAAACATTAGATTTTTAATTGTTAAACTTTAAATGTTAGACTTTTAAACATTAGACTTTCAATTATTAGATTTTCAAATGTTACACTTTCAAACGTTAGACTTTCAAACGTTAGACTTTCAAACGTTAGACTTTCAAACGTTAGACTTTCAAACGTTAGACTTTCAAACGTTAGACTTTCAAACGTTAGTCTTTCCAACATTAGACTTTCAAACGTTAGACTTTCAAAGGTTAGACTTTCAAACGTTAGACTTTCAAATGTTAGACTTTGAAACATTAGTCTTTCTAACATTAGACTTTCAAATGTTAGACTTTCAAAGGTTAGACTTTCAAATGTTAGACTTTCAAATGTTAGACTTTCAAACATTAGACTTTCAAACGTTAGACTTTCAAACGTTAGACTTTCAAACGTTAGACTTTCAAACATAAGACTTTCAAAAGTTAGACATTAAAATGTTAGACTTTCAAATGTTAGACTTTCAAATGTTAGACTTTCAAACATTGGACTTTCAAACATTAGACTTTCAAATGTTACTTTCAAATGTTAGACTTTCAAATGTTAGACTTTCAAATGTTAGACTTTCAAATGTTAGACTTTCAAATGTTAGACTTTCAAATGTTAGACTTTCAAATTTTTTCACTTTCAAACCTTAGACTTTGAAACATTAGACTTTGAAACATTAGACTTTGAAACATTAGACTTTGAAACATTAGACTTTGAAACATTAGACTTTGAAACATTAGACTTTGAAACATTAGACTTTGAAACATTAGACTTTGAAACATTAGACTTTGAAAAATTAGACTTTGAAACATTAGACTTTGAAACATTAGACTTTGAAACATTAGACTTTGAAACATTAGACTTTGAAACATTAGACTTTGAAACATTAGACTTTGAAACATTAGACTTTGAAACATTAGACTTTGAAACATTATACTTTGAAACATTATACTTTGAAACATGAGACTTTGAAACATTAGTCTTTCCAACATTAGACTTTCAAACGTTAGACTTTCAAACATTAGATTTTTAATTGTTAAACTTTCAAACATTAGACTTTCAAACATTAGATTTTTAATTGTTAAACTTTCAAACGTTTGACTTTCAAAAGTTAGGCTTTCAAACGTTAGATTTTTAATTGTTAAACTTTCAATCGTTTGACTTTCAAAAGTTAGGCTTTCAAACATTAGATTTTTAATTGTTAAACTTTCAAACATTAGAATTTCAATTATTAGATTTTCAAATGTTATACTTTCAAACGTTAGATTTTCAAACATTAGACTTTCAAACGTTAGACTTTCAAACGTTAGAATTTCAAATGTTAGACTTTCAAATGTTAGACTTTCAAATGTTAGACTTTCAAATGTTAGACTTTCAAATGTTACACTTTCAAATTTTTTCACTTTCAAACATTAGACTTTCAAACATTAGACTTTCAAATGTTAGACTTTCAAATGTTAGACTTTCAAATGTTAGACTTTCAAATGTTAGACTTTCAAATGTTAGACTTTCAAATGTTAGACATTCAATTGTTAGACTTTCAAATGTTAGACTTTCAAATGTTAAACTTTCAAACATTGGACTTTCAAACATTAGACTTTCAAACATTAGACTTTCAAACGTTACACTTTCAAATGTTAGACTTTCAAACGTTAGTCTTTCAAATGTTAGACTTTCAAACATTAGATTTTTAATTGTTAAACTTTCAAACATTAGACTTTCAAACATTAGACTTTCAATTATTAGATTTTCAAATGTTATACTTTCAAATGTTAGATTTTCAAATGTTAGACTTTCAAACATTAGATTTTTAATTGTTAAACTTTAAATGTTAGACTTTTAAACATTAGACTTTCAATTATTAGATTTTCAAATGTTAGACTTTCAAACGTTAGACTTTCAAACGTTAGACTTTCAAACGTTAGACTTTCAAACGTTAGACTTTCAAACGTTAGTCTTTCCAACATTAGACTTTCAAACGTTAGACTTTCAAAGGTTAGACTTTCAAACGTTAGACTTTCAAATGTTAGACTTTGAAACATTAGTCTTTCTAACATTAGACTTTCAAATGTTAGACTTTCAAAGGTTAGACTTTCAAATGTTAGACTTTCAAACGTTAGACTTTCAAACATAAGACTTTCAAAAGTTAGACATTAAAATGTTAGACTTTCAAATGTTAGACTTTCAAACGTTTGACTTTCAAACATTAGACTTTCAAATGTTACTTTCAAATGTTAGACTTTCAAATGTTAGACTTTCAAATTTTTTCACTTTCAAACCTTAGACTTTGAAACATTAGACTTTGAAACATTAGACTTTGAAACATTAGACTTTGAAACATTAGACTTTGAAACATTAGACTTTGAAACATTAGACTTTGAAACATTAGACTTTGAAACATTAGACTTTGAAACATTAGACTTTGAAACATTAGACTTTGAAACATTAGACTTTGAAACATTAGACTTTGAAACATTAGACTTTGAAACATTACACTTTGAAACATTACACTTTGAAACATTACACTTTGAAACATTATACTTTGAAACATTATACTTTGAAACATGAGACTTTGAAACATTAGTCTTTCCAACATTAGACTTTCAAACGTTAGACTTTCAAAGGTTAGACTTTCAAACGTTAGACTTTCAAATGTTAGACTTTGAAACATTAGTCTTTTCAACATTAGACTTTCAAACGTTAGACTTTCAAAGGTTAGACTTTCAAACGTTAGACTTTCAAACATTAGATTTTTAATTGTTAAACTTTCAAACGTTTGACTTTCAAAAGTTAGGCTTTCAAACGTTAGATTTTTAATTGTTAAACTTTCAATCGTTTGACTTTCAAAAGTTAGGCTTTCAAACGTTAGATTTTTAATTGTTAAACTTTCAAACATTAGACTTTCAATTATTAGATTTTCAAATGTTAGACTTTCAAATGTTAGACTTTCAAATGTTACACTTTCAAATTTTTTCACTTTCAAACATTAGACTTTCAAACATTAGACTTTCAAATGTTAGACTTTCAAATGTTAGACTTTCAAATGTTAGACTTTCAAATGTTAGACTTTCAAATGTTAGACATTCAATTGTTAGACTTTCAAATGTTAGACTTTCAAATGTTAAACTTTCAAACATTGGACTTTCAAACATTAGACTTTCAAACATTAGACTTTCAAACGTTACACTTTCAAATGTTAGACTTTCAAACGTTAGACTTTCAAATGTTAGACTTTCAAACATTAGATTTTTAATTGTTAAACTTTCAAACATTAGACTTTCAAACATTAGACTTTCAATTATTAGATTTTCAAATGTTATACTTTCAAATGTTAGATTTTCAAATGTTAGATTTTCAAATGTTAGACTTTCAAACATTAGATTTTTAATTGTTAAACTTTAAATGTTAGACTTTTAAACATTAGACTTTCAATTATTAGATTTTCAAATGTTAGACTTTCAAACGTTAGACTTTCAAACGTTAGACATTCAAACGTTAGACATTCAAACGTTAGACTTTCAAACGTTAGACTTTCAAACGTTAGTCTTTCCAACATTAGACTTTCAAACGTTAGACTTTCAAAGGTTAGACTTTCAAACGTTAGACTTTCAAATGTTAGACTTTGAAACATTAGTCTTTCTAACATTAGACTTTCAAATGTTAGACTTTCAAAGGTTAGACTTTCAAATGTTAGACTTTCAAATGTTAGACTTTCAAACGTTAGACTTTCAAACGTTAGACTTTCAAACGTTAGACTTTCAAACGTTAGACTTTCAAACGTTAGACTTTCAAACGTTAGACTTTCAAACGTTAGACTTTCAAACATAAGATTTTCAAAAGTTAGACATTAAAATGTTAGACTTTCAAATGTTAGACTTTCAAACATTGGACTTTCAAACATTAGACTTTCAAATGTTACTTTCAAATGTTACACTTTCAAATGTTAGACTTTCAAATGTTAGACTTTCAAATGTTAGACTTTCAAATGTTAGACTTTCAAATGTTAGACTTTCAAATGTTAGACTTTCAAATGTTAGACTTTCAAATTTTTTCACTTTCAAACCTTAGACTTTGAAACATTAGACTTTGAAACATTAGACTTTGAAACATTAGACTTTGAAACATTAGACTTTGAAACATTAGACTTTGAAACATTAGACTTTGAAACATTAGACTTTGAAACATTAGACTTTGAAACATTAGACTTTGAAACATTAGACTTTGAAACATTAGACTTTGAAACATTAGACTTTGAAACATTAGACTTTGAAACATTAGACTTTGAAACATTACACTTTGAAACATTACACTTTGAAACATTACACTTTGAAACATTATACTTTGAAACATTATACTTTGAAACATGAGACTTTGAAACATTAGTCTTTCCAACATTAGACTTTCAAACGTTAGACTTTCAAAGGTTAGACTTTCAAACGTTAGACTTTCAAATGTTAGACTTTGAAACATTAGTCTTTTCAACATTAGACTTTCAAACGTTAGACTTTCAAAGGTTAGACTTTCAAACGTTAGACTTTCAAACATTAGATTTTTAATTGTTAAACTTTCAAACGTTTGACTTTCAAAAGTTAGGCTTTCAAACGTTAGATTTTTAATTGTTAAACTTTCAATCGTTTGACTTTCAAAAGTTAGGCTTTCAAACGTTAGATTTTTAATTGTTAAACTTTCAAACATTAGACTTTCAATTATTAGATTTTCAAATGTTATACTTCCAAACGTTAGATTTTCAAACGTTAGACTTTCAAACGTTAGACTTTCAAACGTTAGAATTTCAAATGTTAGACTTTCAAATGTTAGACTTTCAAATGTTAGACTTTCAAATGTTAGACTTTCAAATGTTAGACTTTCAAATGTTACACTTTCAAATTTTTTCACTTTCAAACATTAGACTTTCACACATTAGACTTTCAAATGTTAAACTTTCAAACATTGGACTTTCAAACATTAGACTTTCAAACATTAGACTTTCAAACGTTACACTTTCAAATGTTAGACTTTCAAACGTTAGACTTTCAAATGTTAGACTTTCAAACATTAGATTTTTAATTGTTAAACTTTAAATGTTAGACTTTTAAACGTTAGACTTTCAATTATTAGATTTTCAAATGTTAGACTTTCAAACGTTAGACTTTCAAACGTTAGACTTTCAAACGTTAGACTTTCAAACATTAGAATTTCAAACGTTAGACTTTCAAACGTTAGACTTTCAAACGTTAGTCTTTCCAACATTAGACTTTCAAACGTTAGACTTTCAAAGGTTAGACTTTCAAACATTAGACTTTCAAATGTTAGACTTTGAAACATTAGTCTTTCTAACATTAGACTTTCAAATGTTAGACTTTCAAAGGTTAGACTTTCAAATGTTAGACTTTCGAACGTTAGACTTTCAAACGTTAGACTTTCAAACGTTAGACTTTCAAACGTTAGACTTTCAAACGTTAGACTTTCAAACATAAGACTTTCAAAAGTTAGACATTAAAATGTTAGACTTTCAAATGTTAGACTTTCAAACGTTGGACTTTCAAATGTTAGACTTTCAAACATTAGAATTTCAAACGTTAGACTTTCAAACGTTAGACTTTCAAACGTTAGTCTTTCCAACATTAGACTTTCAAACGTTAGACTTTCAAAGGTAAGACTTTCAAACGTTAGACTTTCAAATGTTAGACTTTGAAACATTAGTCTTTCTAACATTAGACTTTCAAATGTTAGACTTTCAAAGGTTAGACTTTCAAATGTTAGACTTTCGAACGTTAGACTTTCAAACGTTAGACTTTCAAACGTTAGACTTTCAAACGTTAGACTTTCAAACATAAGACTTTCAAAAGTTAGACATTAAAATGTTAGACTTTCAAATGTTAGACTTTCAAACGTTGGACTTTCAAACGTTAGACTTTCAAATGTTACTTTCAAATGTTAGACTTTCAAATGTTAGACTTTCAAATTTTTTCACTTTCAAACCTTATACTTTGAAACATTAGACTTTGAAACATTAGACTTTGAAACATTAGACTTTGAAACATTAGACTTTGAAACATTAGACTTTGAAACATTAGACTTTGAAACATTAGACTTTGAAACATTATACTTTGAAACATTATACTTTGAAACATGAGACTTTGAAACATTAGTCTTTCCAACATTAGACTTTCAAACGTTAGACTTTCAAAGGTTAGACTTTCAAACGTTAGACTTTCAAATGTTAGACTTTGAAACATTAGTCTTTTCAACATTAGACTTTCAAACGTTAGACTTTCAAAGGTTAGACTTTCAAACGTTAGACTTTCAAACATTAGATTTTTAATTGTTTAACTTTCAAACATTAGACTTTCAATTATTAGATTTTCAAATGTTATACTTTCAAATGTTAGATTTTCTAATGTTAGACTTTCAAACATTAGATTTTTAATTGTTAAACTTTCAAACGTTTGACTTTCAAAAGTTAGGCTTTCAAACGTTAGATTTTTAATTGTTAAACTTTCAATCGTTTGACTTTCAAACGTTTGACTTTCAAAAGTTAGGCTTTCAAACGTTAGATTTTTAATTGTTAAACTTTCAATCGTTTGACTTTCAAAAGTTAGGCTTTCAAACGTTAGATTTTTAATTGTTAAACTTTCAAACATTAGACTTTCAATTATTAGATTTTCAAATGTTAGACTTTCAAATGTTACACTTTCAAATTTTTTCACTTTCAAACATTAGACTTTCAAACGTTAGACTTTCAAATGTTAGACTTTCAAATGTTAGACTTTCAAATGTTAGACTTTCAAATGTTAGACTTTCAAATGTTAGACATTCAATTGTTAGACTTTCAAATGTTAGACTTTCAAATGTTAAACTTTCAAACATTGGACTTTCAAACATTAGACTTTCAAACATTAGACTTTCAAACATTAGACTTTCAAACATTAGACTTTCAAACATTAGACTTTCAAACGTTACACTTTCAAATGTTATACTTTCAAACGTTAGACTTTCAAATGTTAGACTTTCAAACATTAGATTTTTAATTGTTAAACTTTCAAACATTAGACTTTCAAACATTAGACTTTCAATTAATAGATTTTCAAATGTTATACTTTCAAATGTTAGATTTTCAAATGTTAGACTTTCAAACATTAGATTTTTAATTGTTAAACTTTAAATGTTAGACTTTTAAACATTAGACTTTCAATTATTAGATTTTCAAATGTTACACTTTCAAACGTTAGACTTTCAAACGTTAGACTTTCAAACGTTAGACTTTCAAACGTTAGACTTTCAAACGTTAGACTTTCAAACGTTAGACTTTCAAACGTTAGTCTTTCCAACATTAGACTTTCAAACGTTAGACTTTCAAAGGTTAGACTTTCAAACGTTAGACTTTCAAATGTTAGACTTTGAAACATTAGTCTTTCTAACATTAGACTTTCAAATGTTAGACTTTCAAAGGTTAGACTTTCAAATGTTAGACTTTCAAATGTTAGACTTTCAAACATTAGACTTTCAAACGTTAGACTTTCAAACGTTAGACTTTCAAACGTTAGACTTTCAAACATAAGACTTTCAAAAGTTAGACATTAAAATGTTAGACTTTCAAATGTTAGACTTTCAAATGTTAGACTTTCAAATGTTAGACTTTCAAACATTGGACTTTCAAACATTAGACTTTCAAATGTTACTTTCAAATGTTAGACTTTCAAATGTTAGACTTTCAAATGTTAGACTTTCAAATGTTAGACTTTCAAATGTTAGACTTTCAAATTTTTTCACTTTCAAACCTTAGACTTTGAAACATTAGACTTTGAAACATTAGACTTTGAAACATTAGACTTTGAAACATTAGACTTTGAAACATTAGACTTTGAAACATTAGACTTTGAAACATTAGACTTTGAAACATTAGACTTTGAAACATTAGACTTTGAAAAATTAGACTTTGAAACATTAGACTTTGAAACATTAGACTTTGAAACATTAGACTTTGAAACATTAGACTTTGAAACATTAGACTTTGAAACATTAGACTTTGAAACATTAGACTTTGAAACATTAGACTTTGAAACATTATACTTTGAAACATTATACTTTGAAACATGAGACTTTGAAACATTAGTCTTTCCAACATTAGACTTTCAAACGTTAGACTTTCAAACATTAGATTTTTAATTGTTAAACTTTCAAACATTAGACTTTCAAACATTAGACTTTCAATTATTAGATTTTCAAATGTTATACTTTCAAATGTTAGATTTTCTAATGTTAGACTTTCAAACATTAGATTTTTAATTGTTAAACTTTCAAACGTTTGACTTTCAAAAGTTAGGCTTTCAAACGTTAGATTTTTAATTGTTAAACTTTCAATCGTTTGACTTTCAAAAGTTAGGCTTTCAAACGTTAGATTTTTAATTGTTAAACTTTCAAACATTAGAATTTCAATTATTAGATTTTCAAATGTTATACTTTCAAACGTTAGATTTTCAAACATTAGACTTTCAAACGTTAGACTTTCAAACGTTAGAATTTCAAATGTTAGACTTTCAAATGTTAGACTTTCAAATGTTAGACTTTCAAATGTTAGACTTTCAAATGTTACACTTTCAAATTTTTTCACTTTCAAACATTAGACTTTCAAATGTTAGACTTTCAAATGTTAGACTTTCAAATGTTAGACTTTCAAATGTTAGACTTTCAAATGTTAGACTTTCAAATGTTAGACATTCAATTGTTAGACTTTCAAATGTTAGACTTTCAAATGTTAAACTTTCAAACATTGGACTTTCAAACATTAGACTTTCAAACATTAGACTTTCAAACGTTACACTTTCAAATGTTAGACTTTCAAACGTTAGTCTATCAAATGTTAGACTTTCAAACATTAGATTTTTAATTGTTAAACTTTCAAACATTAGACTTTCAAACATTAGACTTTCAATTATTAGATTTTCAAATGTTATACTTTCAAATGTTAGATTTTCAAATGTTAGACTTTCAAACATTAGATTTTTAATTGTTAAACTTTAAATGTTAGACTTTTAAACATTAGACTTTCAATTATTAGATTTTCAAATGTTAGACTTTCAAACGTTAGACTTTCAAACGTTAGACTTTCAAACGTTAGACTTTCAAACGTTAGACTTTCAAACGTTAGTCTTTCCAACATTAGACTTTCAAACGTTAGACTTTCAAAGGTTAGACTTTCAAACGTTAGACTTTCAAATGTTAGACTTTGAAACATTAGTCTTTCTAACATTAGACTTTCAAATGTTAGACTTTCAAAGGTTAGACTTTCAAATGTTAGACTTTCAAACGTTAGACTTTCAAACATAAGACTTTCAAAAGTTAGACATTAAAATGTTAGACTTTCAAATGTTAGACTTTCAAACGTTTGACTTTCAAACATTAGACTTTCAAATGTTACTTTCAAATGTTAGACTTTCAAATGTTAGACTTTCAAATTTTTTCACTTTCAAACCTTAGACTTTGAAACATTAGACTTTGAAACATTAGACTTTGAAACATTAGACTTTGAAACATTAGACTTTGAAACATTAGACTTTGAAACATTAGACTTTGAAACATTAGACTTTGAAACATTAGACTTTGAAACATTAGACTTTGAAACATTAGACTTTGAAACATTAGACTTTGAAACATTACACTTTGACACATTACACTTTGAAACATTATACTTTGAAACATTATACTTTGAAACATGAGACTTTGAAACATTAGTCTTTCCAACATTAGACTTTCAAACGTTAGACTTTCAAAGGTTAGACTTTCAAACGTTAGACTTTCAAATGTTAGACTTTGAAACATTAGTCTTTTCAACATTAGACTTTCAAACGTTAGACTTTCAAAGGTTAGACTTTCAAACGTTAGACTTTCAAACATTAGATTTTTAATTGTTAAACTTTCAAACGTTTGACTTTCAAAAGTTAGGCTTTCAAACGTTAGATTTTTAATTGTTAAACTTTCAATCGTTTGACTTTCAAAAGTTAGGCTTTCAAACGTTAGATTTTTAATTGTTAAACTTTCAAACATTAGACTTTCAATTATTAGATTTTCAAATGTTATACTTTCAAACGTTAGATTTTCAAACATTAGACTTTCAAACGTTAGACTTTCAAATGTTAGAATTTCAAATGTTAGACTTTCAAATGTTAGACTTTCAAATGTTAGACTTTCAAATGTTAGACTTTCAAATGTTAGACTTTCAAATGTTAGACTTTCAAATGTTACACTTTCAAATTTTTTCACTTTCAAACATTAGACTTTCAAACATTAGACTTTCAAATGTTAGACTTTCAAATGTTAGACTTTCAAATGTTAGACTTTCAAATGTTAGACTTTCAAATGTTAGACATTCAATTGTTAGACTTTCAAATGTTAGACTTTCAAATGTTAAACTTTCAAACATTGGACTTTCAAACATTAGACTTTCAAACATTAGACTTTCAAACGTTACACTTTCAAATGTTAGACTTTCAAACGTTAGACTTTCAAATGTTAGACTTTCAAACATTAGATTTTTAATTGTTAAACTTTCAAACATTAGACTTTCAAACATTAGACTTTCAATTATTAGATTTTCAAATGTTATACTTTCAAATGTTAGATTTTCAAATGTTAGATTTTCAAATGTTAGACTTTAAAACATTAGATTTTTAATTGTTAAACTTTAAATGTTAGACTTTTAAACATTAGACTTTCAATTATTAGATTTTCAAATTTTAGACTTTCAAACGTTAGACTTTCAAACGTTAGACATTCAAACGTTAGACATTCAAACGTTAGACTTTCAAACGTTAGACTTTCAAACGTTAGTCTTTCCAACATTAGACTTTCAAACGTTAGACTTTCAAAGGTTAGACTTTCAAACGTTAGACTTTCAAATGTTAGACTTTGAAACATTAGTCTTTCTAACATTAGACTTTCAAATGTTAGACTTTCAAAGGTTAGACTTTCAAATGTTAGACTTTCAAATGTTAGACTTTCAAACGTTAGACTTTCAAACGTTAGACTTTCAAACGTTAGACTTTCAAACGTTAGACTTTCAAACATAAGACTTTCAAAAGTTAGACATTAAAATGTTAGACTTTCAAATGTTAGACTTTCAAACATTGGACTTTCAAACATTAGACTTTCAAATGTTACTTTCAAATGTTACACTTTCAAATGTTAGACTTTCAAATGTTAGACTTTCAAATGTTAGACTTTCAAATGTTAGACTTTCAAATGTTAGACTTTCAAATGTTAGACTTTGAAATGTTAGACTTTCAAATGTTAGACTTTCAAATTTTTTCACTTTCAAACCTTAGACTTTGAAACATTAGACTTTGAAACATTAGACTTTGAAACATTAGACTTTGAAACATTAGACTTTGAAACATTAGACTTTGAAACATTAGACTTTGAAACATTAGACTTTGAAACATTAGACTTTGAAACATTAGACTTTGAAACATTAGACTTTGAAACATTAGACTTTGAAACATTAGACTTTGAAACATTATACTTTGAAACATTATACTTTGAAACATGAGACTTTGAAACATTAGTCTTTCCAACATTAGTCTTTCCAACATTAGACTTTCAAACGTTAGACTTTCAAACATTAGATTTTTAATTGTTAAACTTTCAAACATTAGACTTTCAAACATTAGACTTTCAATTATTAGATTTTCAAATGTTATACTTTCAAATGTTAGATTTTCTAATGTTAGACTTTCAAACATTAGATTTTTAATTGTTAAACTTTCAAACGTTTGACTTTCAAAAGTTAGGCTTTCAAACGTTAGATTTTTAATTGTTAAACTTTCAATCGTTTGACTTTCAAAAGTTAGGCTTTCAAACGTTAGATTTTTAATTGTTAAACTTTCAAACATTAGACTTTCAATTATTAGATTTTCAAATGTTATACTTTCAAACGTTAGATTTTCAAACGTTAGACTTTCAAACGTTAGAATTTCAAATGTTAGACTTTCAAATGTTAGACTTTCAAATGTTAGACTTTCAAATGTTACACTTTCAAATTTTTTCACTTTCAAACATTAGACTTTCAAACATTAGACTTTCAAATGTTAGACTTTCAAATGTTAGACTTTCAAATGTTAGACTTTCAAATGTTAGACTTTCAAATGTTAGACATTCAATTGTTAGACTTTCAAATGTTAGACTTTCAAATGTTAAACTTTCAAACATTGGACTTTCAAACATTAGACTTTCAAACATTAGACTTTCAAACATTACACTTTCAAATGTTAGACTTTCAAACGTTAGACTTTCAAATGTTAGACTTTCAAACATTAGACTTTCAAACGTTAGACTTTCAAAGGTTAGACTTTCAAACGTTAGACTTTCAAATGTTAGACTTTGAAACATTAATCTTTCAAACATTAGACTTTCAAACGTTAGACTTTCAAAGGTTAGACTTTCAAATGTTAGACTTTCAAATGTTACACTTTCAAATTTTTTCACTTTCAAACATTAGACTTCAAACATTAGACTTTCAAACATTAGACTTTCAAAAGTTAGACTTTCAAAAGTTAGACTTTCAATCGTTAGACTTTCAATCGTTAGACTTTCAAACGTTAAACTTTCAAACGTTGGACTTTCAAACGTTAAACTTTCAAACGTTAGACTTTCAAAAGTTAGGCTTTCAATTGTTAGACTTTCAAACGTTAGACTTTCAAACGTTGGACTTTCAAACGTTGGACTTTCAAATGTTGGACTTTCAAACGTTATACTTTCAAACGTTAGACTTTCAAACATTAGACTTTCAAATGTTAGACTTTTAAATTGTTAGACTTTCTAACGTTAAACTTTTAAACATTAGACTTTCAAATGTTAGACTTTCAAATATTAAACTTTCAAATTTTAGACTTTCAAATGTTAGACATTCAATTGTTAGACTTTCAAATGTTAGACTTTCAAATGTTAGACTTTCAAACATTGGACTTTCAAACATTAGACTTTCAAACATTAGACTTTCAAACGTTACACTTTCAAATGTTAGACTTTCAAACGTTAGACTTTCAAATGTTAGACTTTCAAACATTAGATTTTTAATTGTTAAACTTTCAAACATTAGACTTTCAAACATTAGACTTTCAATTATTAGATTTTCAAATGTTATACTTTCAAATGTTAGATTTTCAAATGTTAGACTTTCAAACATTAGATTTTTAATTGTTAAACTTTAAATGTTAGACTTTTAAACATTAGACTTTCAATTATTAGATTTTCAAATGTTAGACTTTCAAACGTTAGACTTTTAAACGTTAGACTTTCAAACATTAGACTTTCAAACGTTAGACTTTCAAATGTTAGTCTTTCCAACATTAGACTTTCAAACATTATACTTTCAAAGGTTAGACTTTCAAACGTTAGACTTTCAAACGTTAGACTTTCAAACATAAGACTTTCAAAAGTTAGACATTAAAATGTTAGACTTTCAAATGTTAGACTTTCAAACGTTGGACTTTCAAACATTAGACTTTCAAATGTTACTTTCAAATGTTAGACTTTCAAATGTTAGACTTTCAAATTTTTTCACTTTCAAACCTTAGACTTTGAAACATTAGACTTTGAAACATTAGACTTTGAAACATTAGACTTTGAAACATTAGACTTTGAAACATTAGACTTTGAAACATTAGACTTTGAAACATTAGACTTTGAAACATTAGACTTTGAAACATTAGACTTTGAAACATTAGACTTTGAAACATTATACTTTGAAACATTATACTTTGAAACATGAGACTTTGAAACATTAGTCTTTCCAACATTAGACTTTCAAACGTTAGACTTTCAAAGGTTAGACTTTCAAACGTTAGACTTTCAAACATTAGACTTTCAAACATAAGACTTTCAAAAGTTAGACATTAAAATGTTAGACTTTCAAATGTTAGACTTTCAAACGTTGGACTTTCAAACATTAGACTTTCAAATGTTACTTTCAAATGTTAGACTTTCAAATGTTAGACTTTCAAATTTTTTCACTTTCAAACCTTAGACTTTGAAACATTAGACTTTGAAACATTAGACTTTGAAACATTAGACTTTGAAACATTAGACTTTGAAACATTAGACTTTGAAACATTAGACTTTGAAACATTAGACTTTGAAACATTATACTTTGAAACATGAGACTTTGAAACATTAGTCTTTCCAACATTAGACTTTCAAACGTTAGACTTTCAAAGGTTAGACTTTCAAACGTTAGACTTTCAAACGTTAGACTTTCAAATGTTAGACTTTGAAACATTAGTCTTTTCAACATTAGACTTTCAAACGTTAGACTTTCAAACGTTAGACTTTCAAACGTTAGACTTTCAAACGTTAGACTTTCAAACGTTAGACTTTCAAACGTTAGACTTTCAAACGTTAGTCTTTCCAACATTAGACTTTCAAACGTTAGACTTTCAAAGGTTAGACTTTCAAACGTTAGACTTTCAAATGTTAGACTTTGAAACATTAGTCTTTCTAACATTAGACTTTCAAACGTTAGACTTTCAAAGGTTAGACTTTCAAATGTTAGACTTTCAAATGTTACACTTTCAAATTTTTTCACTTTCAAACATTAGACTTCAAACATTAGACTTTCAAACATTAGACTTTCAAAAGTTAGACTTTCAAAAGTTAGACTTTCAATCGTTAGACTTTCAATCGTTAGACTTTCAATCGTTAGACTTTCAAACGTTAAACTTTCAAACGTTGGACTTTCAAACGTTAAACTTTCAAACGTTAGACTTTCAAACATTAGACTTTCAAAGGTTAGACTTTCAAACGTTAGACTTTCAAATGTTAGACTTTGAAACATTAGTCTTTCCAACATTAGACTTTCAAACGTTAGACTTTCAAAGGTTAGACTTTCAAACGTTAGACTTTCAAATTTTAGACTTTGAAACATTAGTCTTTTCAACATTAGACTTTCAAACGTTAGACTTTCAAAGGTTAGACTTTCAAACGTTAGACTTTCAAACGTTAGACTTTCAAACGTTAGACTTTCAAACGTTAGACTTTCAAACGTTAGACTTTCAAACGTTAGACTTTCAAACGTTAGACTTTCAAACGTTAGTCTTTCCAACATTAGACTTTCAAACGTTAGACTTTCAAGGTTAGACTTTCAAACGTTAGACTTTCAAATGTTAGACTTTGAAACATTAGTCTTTCTAACATTAGACTTTCAAACGTTAGACTTTCAAAGGTTAGACTTTCAAATGTTAGACTTTCAAATGTTAGACTTTCAATCGTTAGACTTTCAAACGTTAAACTTTCAAACGTTGGACTTTCAAACGTTAAACTTTCAAACGTTAGACTTTCAAAAGTTAGGCTTTCAATTGTTAGACTTTCAAACGTTAGACTTTCAAACGTTGGACTTTCAAACGTTGGACTTTCAAATGTTAGACTTTCAAACGTTATACTTTCAAACGTTAGACTTTCAAACATTAGACTTTCAAATGTTAGACTTTTAAATTGTTAGACTTTCTAACGTTAAACTTTTAAACATTAGACTTTCAAATGTTAGACTTTCAAATATTAAACTTTCAAATTTTAGACTTTCAAATGTTAGACATTCAATTGTTAGACTTTCAAATGTTAGACTTTCAAATGTTAGACTTTCAAATGTTAGACTTTCAAACATTGGACTTTCAAACATTAGACTTTCAAACATTAGACTTTCAAACGTTACACTTTCAAATGTTAGACTTTCAAACGTTAGACTTTCAAATGTTAGACTTTCAAACATTAGATTTTTAATTGTTAAACTTTCAAACATTAGACTTTCAAACATTAGACTTTCAATTATTAGATTTTCAAATGTTATACTTTCAAATGTTAGATTTTCAAATGTTAGACTTTCATACATTAGATTTTTAATTGTTAAACTTTAAATGTTAGACTTTTAAACATTAGACTTTCAATTATTAGATTTTCAAATGTTAGACTTTCAAACGTTAGACTTTTAAACGTTAGACTTTCAAACGTTAGACTTTCAAACGTTAGACTTTCAAACGTTAGACTTTCAAACGTTAGACTTTCAAATGTTAGTCTTTCCAACATTAGACTTTCAAACATTAGACTTTCAAAGGTTAGACTTTCAAACGTTAGACTTTCAAATGTTAGACTTTGAAACATTAGTCTTTCTAACATTAGACTTTCAAACGTTAGACTTTCAAAGGTTAGACTTTCAAAGGTTAGACTTTCAAATGTTAGACTTTCAAACGTTAGACTTTCAAACGTTAGACTTTCAAACGTTAGACTTTCAAACATAAGACTTTCAAAAGTTAGACATTAAAATGTTAGACTTTCAAATGTTAGACTTTCAAACGTTGGACTTTCAAACATTAGACTTTCAAATGTTACTTTCAAATGTTAGACTTTCAAATGTTAGACTTTCAAATTTTTTCACTTTCAAACCTTAGACTTTGAAACATTAGTCTTTTCAACATTAGACTTTCAAACGTTAGACTTTCAAAGGTTAGACTTTCAAACGTTAGACTTTCAAACGTTAGACTTTCAAACGTTACACTTTCAAACGTTAGACTTTCAAACATTAGATTTTTAATTGTTAAACTTTCAAACATTAGACTTTCAAACATTAGAATTTCAATTATTAGATTTTCAAATGTTATACTTTCAAACGTTAGATTTTCTAATGTTAGACTTTCAAACATTAGAATTTCAATTATTAGATTTTCAAACGTTAGACTTTCAAACGTTAGACTTTCAAATGTTACACTTTCAAATTTTTTCACTTTCTTCATTAGACTTTCAAAAATTAGACTTTCAAACGTTAGACTTTCAAAGGTTAGACTTTCAAACGTTAGACTTTCAAACGTTAGACTTTCAAATGTTAGACTTTGAAACATTAGTCTTTTCAACATTAGACTTTCAAACGTTAGACTTTCAAACATTAGACTTTCAAACATTAGACTTTCAATTATTAGATTTTCAAATGTTAGACTTTCAAACGTTAGACTTTCAAACGTTAGACTTTCAAACGTTAGACTTTCAAACGTTAGACTTTCAAACGTTAGACTTTCAAACGTTAGACTTTCAAACGTTAGACATTCAAACGTTAGTCTTTCCAACATTAGACTTTCAAACGTTAGACTTTCAAAGGTTAGACTTTCAAACGTTAGACTTTCAAATGTTAGACTTTGAAACATTAGTCTTTCTAACATTAGACTTTCAAACGTTAGACTTTCAAAGGTTAGACTTTCAAATGTTAGACTTTCAAATGTTACACTTTCAAATTTTTTCACTTTCAAACATTAGACTTCAAACATTAGACTTTCAAACATTAGACTTTCAAAAGTTAGACTTTCAAAAGTTAGACTTTCAATCGTTAGACTTTCAATCGTTAGACTTTCAATCGTTAGACTTTCAAACGTTAAACTTTCAAACGTTGGACTTTCAAACGTTAAACTTTCAAACGTTAGACTTTCAAACATTAGACTTTCAAAGGTTAGACTTTCAAACGTTAGACTTTCAAATGTTAGACTTTGAAACATTAGTCTTTCCAACATTAGACTTTCAAACGTTAGACTTTCAAAGGTTAGACTTTCAAACGTTAGACTTTCAAATTTTAGACTTTGAAACATTAGTCTTTTCAACATTAGACTTTCAAACGTTAGACTTTCAAAGGTTAGACTTTCAAACGTTAGACTTTCAAACGTTAAACTTTCAAACGTTGGACTTTCAAACGTTAAACTTTCAAACGTTAGACTTTCAAAAGTTAGGCTTTCAATTGTTAGACTTTCAAACGTTAGACTTTCAAACGTTGGACTTTCAAACGTTGGACTTTCAAATGTTAGACTTTCAAACGTTATACTTTCAAACGTTAGACTTTCAAACATTAGACTTTCAAATGTTAGACTTTTAAATTGTTAGACTTTCTAACGTTAAACTTTTAAACATTAGACTTTCAAATGTTAGACTTTCAAATATTAAACTTTCAAATTTTAGACTTTCAAATGTTAGACATTCAATTGTTAGACTTTCAAATGTTAGACTTTCAAATGTTAGACTTTCAAATGTTAGACTTTCAAACATTAGACTTTCAAACATTAGACTTTCAAACGTTACACTTTCAAATGTTAGACTTTCAAACGTTAGACTTTCAAATGTTAGACTTTCAAACATTAGATTTTTAATTGTTAAACTTTCAAACATTAGACTTTCAAACATTAGACTTTCAAACATTAGACTTTCAATTATTAGATTTTCAAATGTTATACTTTCAAATGTTAGATTTTCAAATGTTAGACTTTCATACATTAGATTTTTAATTGTTAAACTTTAAATGTTAGACTTTTAAACAATAGACTTTCAATTATTAGATTTTCAAGTGTTAGACTTTCAAACGTTAGACTTTTAAACGTTAGACTTTCAAACGTTAGACTTTCAAACGTTAGACTTTCAAACGTTAGACTTTCAAACGTTAGACTTTCAAATGTTAGTCTTTCCAACATTAGACTTTCAAACATTAGACTTTCAAAGGTTAGACTTTCAAACGTTAGACTTTCAAATGTTAGACTTTGAAACATTAGTCTTTCTAACATTAGACTTTCAAACGTTAGACTTTCAAAGGTTAGACTTTCAAATGTTAGACTTTCAAATGTTAGACTTTCAAACGTTAGACTTTCAAACGTTAGACTTTCAAACGTTAGACTTTCAAACATAAGACTTTCAAAAGTTAGACATTAAAATGTTAGACTTTCAAATGTTAGACTTTCAAACGTTGGACTTTCAAACATTATACTTTCAAATGTTACTTTCAAATGTTAGACTTTCAAATGTTAGACTTTCAAATTTTTTCACTTTCAAACCTTAGACTTTGAAACATTATACTTTGAAACAGTATACTTTGAAACATGAGACTTTGAAACATTAGTCTTTCCAACATTAGACTTTCAAACGTTAGACTTTCAAAGGTTAGACTTTCAAACGTTAGACTTTCAAATGTTAGACTTTGAAACATTAGTCTTTTCAACATTAGACTTTCAAACGTTAGACTTTCAAAGGTTAGACTTTCAAACGTTAGACTTTCAAACGTTAGACTTTCAAACGTTACACTTTCAAACGTTAGACTTTCAAACATTAGATTTTTAATTGTTAAACTTTCAAACATTAGACTTTCAAACATTAGAATTTCAATTATTAGATTTTCAAATGTTATACTTTCAAACGTTAGATTTTCTAATGTTAGACTTTCAAACATTAGAATTTCAATTATTAGATTTTCAAACGTTAGACTTTCAAACGTTAGACTTTCAAATGTTACACTTTCAAATTTTTTCACTTTCTTCATTAGACTTTCAAAAATTAGACTTTCAAACGTTAGACTTTCAAAAGTTAGACTTTCAAACGTTAGACTTTCAAACGTTAGACTTTCTAACGTTAAACTTTCAAATGGCAGACTTTCAAAAGTTAGGCTTTCAATTGTTAGACTTTCAAATGTTAGTCTTTCAAATGTTAGACTTTCAAATGTTAGACTATCAAATGTTAGACTTTCAAATGTTAGACTTTCAAATGTTAGACTTTCAAAAGTTAGACTTTCAAATGTTAGACTTTCAAATGTTAGACTTTCAAATGTTAGACTTTCAAATGTTAGACTTTCAAATGTTAGACTTTCAAATGTTAGACTTTCAAATGTTAGACTTTCAAATGTTAGACTTTCAAATGTTAGACTTTCAAATGTTAGACTTTCAAATGTTAGACTTTCAAATGTTAGACTTTCAAACATTAGACTTTCAAACGTTAGACTTTCAAACATTAGACTTTCAATTATTAGATTTTCAAATGTTAGACTTTCAAACGTTAGACTTTCAAACGTTAGACTTTCAAACGTTAGACTTTCAAACGTTAGACTTTCAAACGTTAGACTTTCAAACGTTAGACTTTCAAACGTTAGACTTTCAAACGTTAGTCTTTCCAACATTAGACTTTCAAACGTTAGACTTTCAAAGGTTAGACTTTCAAACGTTAGACTTTCAAATGTTAGACTTTGAAACATTAGTCTTTCAAACATTAGACTTTCAAACGTTAGACTTTCAAAGGTTAGACTTTCAAATGTTAGACTTTCAAATGTTACACTTTCAAATTTTTTCACTTTCAAACATTAGACTTTCAAACATTAGACTTTCAAAAGTTAGACTTTCAAAAGTTAGACTTTCAATCGTTAGACTTTCAATCGTTAGACTTTCAAACGTTAGACTTTCAAACGTTGGACTTTCAAATGTTAAACTTTCAAACGTTAGACTTTCAAAAGTTAGGCTTTCAATTGTTAGACTTTCAAACGTTAGACTTTCAAACGTTGGACTTTCAAACGTTGGACTTTCAAATGTTGGACTTTCAAACGTTATACTTTCAAACGTTAGACTTTCAAACATTAGACTTTCAAATGTTAGACTTTTAAATTGTTAGACTTTCTAACGTTAAACTTTTAAACATTAGACTTTCAAATGTTAGACTTTCAAATATTAAACTTTCAAATTTTAGACTTTCAAATGTTAGACATTCAATTGTTAGACTTTCAAATGTTAGACTTTCAAATGTTAGACTTTCAAACATTGGACTTTCAAACATTAGACTTTCAAACATTAGACTTTCAAACGTTACACTTTCAAATGTTAGACTTTCAAACGTTAGACTTTCAAGTGTTAGACTTTCAAACATTAGATTTTTAATTGTTAAACTTTCAAACATTAGACTTTCAAACATTAGACTTTCAATTATTAGATTTTCAAATGTTATACTTTCAAATGTTAGATTTTCAAATGTTAGACTTTCAAACATTAGATTTTTAATTGTTAAACTTTAAATGTTAGACTTTTAAACATTAGACTTTCAATTATTAGATTTTCAAATGTTAGACTTTCAAACGTTAGACTTTTAAACGTTAGACTTTCAAACGTTAGACTTTCAAACGTTAGACTTTCAAATGTTAGTCTTTCCAACATTAGACTTTCAAACATACTTTCAAAGGTTAGACTTTCAAACGTTAGATTTTCAAAGGTTAGACTTTCAAATGTTAGACTTTCAAATGTTAGACTTTCAAACGTTAGACTTTCAAACGTTGGACTTTCAAACGTTGGACTTTCAAACGTTGGACTTTCAAACGTTGGACTTTCAAATGTTGGACTTTCAAACGTTATACTTTCAAACGTTAGACTTTCAAACATTAGACTTTCAAATGTTAGACTTTTAAATTGTTAGACTTTCTAACGTTAAACTTTTAAACATTAGACTTTCAAATGTTAGACTTTCAAATATTAAACTTTCAAATTTTAGACTTTCAAATGTTAGACATTCAATTGTTAGACTTTCAAATGTTAGACTTTCAAATGTTAGACTTTCAAACATTGGACTTTCAAACATTAGACTTTCAAACATTAGACTTTCAAACGTTACACTTTCAAATGTTAGACTTTCAAACGTTAGACTTTCAAGTGTTAGACTTTCAAACATTAGATTTTTAATTGTTAAACTTTCAAACATTAGACTTTCAAACATTAGACTTTCAATTATTAGATTTTCAAATGTTATACTTTCAAATGTTAGATTTTCAAATGTTAGACTTTCAAACATTAGATTTTTAATTGTTAAACTTTAAATGTTAGACTTTTAAACATTAGACTTTCAATTATTAGATTTTCAAATGTTAGACTTTCAAACGTTAGACTTTTAAACGTTAGACTTTCAAACGTTAGACTTTCAAACGTTAGACTTTCAAATGTTAGTCTTTCCAACATTAGACTTTCAAACATACTTTCAAAGGTTAGACTTTCAAACGTTAGATTTTCAAAGGTTAGACTTTCAAATGTTAGACTTTCAAATGTTAGACTTTCAAACGTTACACTTTCAAACGTTAGACTTTCAAACGTTAGACTTTCAAACATAAGACTTTCAAAAGTTAGACATTAAAATGTTAGACTTTCAAATGTTAGACTTTCAAACGTTGGACTTTCAAACATTATACTTTCAAATGTTACTTTCAAATGTTAGACTTTCAAATGTTAGACTTTCAAATTTTTTCACTTTCAAACCTTAGACTTTGAAACATTATACTTTGAAACAGTATACTTTGAAACATGAGACTTTGAAACATTAGTCTTTCCAACATTAGACTTTCAAACGTTAGACTTTCAAAGGTTAGACTTTCAAACGTTAGACTTTCAAATGTTAGACTTTGAAACATTAGTCTTTTCAACATTAGACTTTCAAACGTTAGACTTTCAAAGGTTAGACTTTCAAACGTTAGACTTTCAAACGTTAGACTTTCAAACGTTACACTTTCAAACGTTAGACTTTCAAACATTAGATTTTTAATTGTTAAACTTTCAAACATTAGACTTTCAAACATTAGAATTTCAATTATTAGATTTTCAAATGTTATACTTTCAAACGTTAGATTTTCTAATGTTAGACTTTCAAACATTAGAATTTCAATTATTAGATTTTCAAACGTTAGACTTTCAAACGTTAGACTTTCAAATGTTACACTTTCAAATTTTTTCACTTTCTTCATTAGACTTTCAAAAATTAGACTTTCAAACGTTAGACTTTCAAAAGTTAGACTTTCAAACGTTAGACTTTCAAACGTTAGACTTTCTAACGTTAAACTTTCAAATGGCAGACTTTCAAAAGTTAGGCTTTCAATTGTTAGACTTTCAAATGTTAGTCTTTCAAATGTTAGACTTTCAAATGTTAGACTATCAAATGTTAGACTTTCAAATGTTAGACTTTCAAATGTTAGACTTTCAAAAGTTAGACTTTCAAATGTTAGACTTTCAAATGTTAGACTTTCAAATGTTAGACTTTCAAATGTTAGACTTTCAAATGTTAGACTTTCAAATGTTAGACTTTCAAATGTTAGACTTTCAAATGTTAGACTTTCAAATGTTAGACTTTCAAATGTTAGACTTTCAAATGTTAGACTTTCAAATGTTAGACTTTCAAACATTAGACTTTCAAACGTTAGACTTTCAAACATTAGACTTTCAATTATTAGATTTTCAAATGTTAGACTTTCAAACGTTAGACTTTCAAACGTTAGACTTTCAAACGTTAGACTTTCAAACGTTAGACTTTCAAACGTTAGACTTTCAAACGTTAGACTTTCAAACGTTAGACTTTCAAACGTTAGTCTTTCCAACATTAGACTTTCAAACGTTAGACTTTCAAAGGTTAGACTTTCAAACGTTAGACTTTCAAATGTTAGACTTTGAAACATTAGTCTTTCAAACATTAGACTTTCAAACGTTAGACTTTCAAAGGTTAGACTTTCAAATGTTAGACTTTCAAATGTTACACTTTCAAATTTTTTCACTTTCAAACATTAGACTTTCAAACATTAGACTTTCAAAAGTTAGACTTTCAAAAGTTAGACTTTCAATCGTTAGACTTTCAATCGTTAGACTTTCAAACGTTAGACTTTCAAACGTTGGACTTTCAAATGTTAAACTTTCAAACGTTAGACTTTCAAAAGTTAGGCTTTCAATTGTTAGACTTTCAAACGTTAGACTTTCAAACGTTGGACTTTCAAACGTTGGACTTTCAAATGTTGGACTTTCAAACGTTATACTTTCAAACGTTAGACTTTCAAACATTAGACTTTCAAATGTTAGACTTTTAAATTGTTAGACTTTCTAACGTTAAACTTTTAAACATTAGTCTTTCAAATGTTAGACTTTCAAATATTAAACTTTCAAATTTTAGACTTTCAAATGTTAGACATTCAATTGTTAGACTTTCAAATGTTAGACTTTCAAATGTTAGACTTTCAAACATTGGACTTTCAAACATTAGACTTTCAAACATTAGACTTTCAAACGTTACACTTTCAAATGTTAGACTTTCAAACGTTAGACTTTCAAGTGTTAGACTTTCAAACATTAGATTTTTAATTGTTAAACTTTCAAACATTAGACTTTCAAACATTAGACTTTCAATTATTAGATTTTCAAATGTTATACTTTCAAATGTTAGATTTTCAAATGTTAGACTTTCAAACATTAGATTTTTAATTGTTAAACTTTAAATGTTAGACTTTTAAACATTAGACTTTCAATTATTAGATTTTCAAATGTTAGACTTTCAAACGTTAGACTTTTAAACGTTAGACTTTCAAACGTTAGACTTTCAAACGTTAGACTTTCAAATGTTAGTCTTTCCAACATTAGACTTTCAAACATTATACTTTCAAAGGTTAGACTTTCAAACGTTAGATTTTCAAAGGTTAGACTTTCAAATGTTAGACTTTCAAATGTTAGACTTTCAAACGTTACACTTTCAAACGTTAGACTTTCAAACGTTAGACTTTCAAACATAAGACTTTCAAAAGTTAGACATTAAAATGTTAGACTTTCAAATGTTAGACTTTCAAACGTTGGACTTTCAAACATTAGACTTTCAAATGTTACTTTCAAATGTTAGACTTTCAAATGTTAGACTTTCAAATTTTTTCACTTTCAAACCTTAGACTTTGAAACATTAGACTTTGAAACATTAGACTTTGAAACATTAGACTTTGAAACATTAGACTTTGAAACATTAGACTTTGAAACATTAGACTTTGAAACATTAGACTTTGAAACATTAGACTTTGAAACATTAGACTTTGAAACATTATACTTTGAAACATTATACTTTGAAACATGAGACTTTGAAACATTAGTCTTTCCAACATTAGACTTTCAAACGTTAGACTTTCAAAGGTTAGACTTTCAAACGTTAGACTTTCAAACGTTAGACTTTCAAACGTTAGACTTTCAAATGTTAGACTTTGAAACATTAGTCTTTTCAACATTAGACTTTCAAACGTTAGACTTTCAAACATTAGACTTTCAAACATTAGACTTTCAATTATTAGATTTTCAAATGTTAGACTTTCAAACGTTAGACTTTCAAACGTTAGACTTTCAAACGTTAGACTTTCAAACGTTAGACTTTCAAACGTTAGACTTTCAAACGTTAGTCTTTCCAACATTAGACTTTCAAACGTTAGACTTTCAAAGGTTAGACTTTCAAACGTTAGACTTTCAAATTTTAGACTTTGAAACATTAGTCTTTCTAACATTAGACTTTCAAACGTTAGACTTTCAAAGATTAGACTTTCAAATGTTAGACTTTCAAATGTTACACTTTCAAATTTTTTCACTTTCAAACATTAGACTTCAAACATTAGACTTTCAAACATTAGACTTTCAAAAGTTAGACTTTCAAAAGTTAGACTTTCAATCGTTAGACTTTCAATCGTTAGACTTTCAAACGTTAAACTTTCAAACGTTGGACTTTCAAACGTTAAACTTTCAAACATTATACTTTCAAATGTTACTTTCAAATGTTAGACTTTCAAATGTTAGACTTTCAAATTTTTTCACTTTCAAACCTTAGACTTTGAAACATTATACTTTGAAACAGTATACTTTGAAACATGAGACTTTGAAACATTAGTCTTTCCAACATTAGACTTTCAAACGTTAGACTTTCAAAGGTTAGACTTTCAAACGTTAGACTTTCAAATGTTAGACTTTGAAACATTAGTCTTTTCAACATTAGACTTTCAAACGTTAGACTTTCAAAGGTTAGACTTTCAAACGTTAGACTTTCAAACGTTAGACTTTCAAACGTTACACTTTCAAACGTTAGACTTTCAAACATTAGATTTTTAATTGTTAAACTTTCAAACATTAGACTTTCAAACATTAGAATTTCAATTATTAGATTTTCAAATGTTATACTTTCAAACGTTAGATTTTCTAATGTTAGACTTTCAAACATTAGAATTTCAATTATTAGATTTTCAAACGTTAGACTTTCAAACGTTAGACTTTCAAATGTTACACTTTCAAATTTTTTCACTTTCTTCATTAGACTTTCAAAAATTAGACTTTCAAACGTTAGACTTTCAAAAGTTAGACTTTCAAACGTTAGACTTTCAAACGTTAGACTTTCTAACGTTAAACTTTCAAATGGCAGACTTTCAAAAGTTAGGCTTTCAATTGTTAGACTTTCAAATGTTAGTCTTTCAAATGTTAGACTTTCAAATGTTAGACTATCAAATGTTAGACTTTCAAATGTTAGACTTTCAAATGTTAGACTTTCAAAAGTTAGACTTTCAAATGTTAGACTTTCAAATGTTAGACTTTCAAATGTTAGACTTTCAAATGTTAGACTTTCAAATGTTAGACTTTCAAATGTTAGACTTTCAAATGTTAGACTTTCAAATGTTAGACTTTCAAATGTTAGACTTTCAAATGTTAGACTTTCAAATGTTAGACTTTCAAATGTTAGACTTTCAAACATTAGACTTTCAAACGTTAGACTTTCAAACATTAGACTTTCAATTATTAGATTTTCAAATGTTAGACTTTCAAACGTTAGACTTTCAAACGTTAGACTTTCAAACGTTAGACTTTCAAACGTTAGACTTTCAAACGTTAGACTTTCAAACGTTAGACTTTCAAACGTTAGACTTTCAAACGTTAGTCTTTCCAACATTAGACTTTCAAACGTTAGACTTTCAAAGGTTAGACTTTCAAACGTTAGACTTTCAAATGTTAGACTTTAAAACATTAGTCTTTCAAACATTAGACTTTCAAACGTTAGACTTTCAAAGGTTAGACTTTCAAATGTTAGACTTTCAAATGTTACACTTTCAAATTTTTTCACTTTCAAACATTAGACTTTCAAACATTAGACTTTCAAAAGTTAGACTTTCAAAAGTTAGACTTTCAATCGTTAGACTTTCAATCGTTAGACTTTCAAACGTTAGACTTTCAAACGTTGGACTTTCAAATGTTAAACTTTCAAACGTTAGACTTTCAAAAGTTAGGCTTTCAATTGTTAGACTTTCAAACGTTAGACTTTCAAACGTTGGACTTTCAAACGTTGGACTTTCAAATGTTGGACTTTCAAACGTTATACTTTCAAACGTTAGACTTTCAAACATTAGACTTTCAAATGTTAGACTTTTAAATTGTTAGACTTTCTAACGTTAAACTTTTAAACATTAGACTTTCAAATGTTAGACTTTCAAATATTAAACTTTCAAATTTTAGACTTTCAAATGTTAGACATTCAATTGTTAGACTTTCAAATGTTAGACTTTCAAATGTTAGACTTTCAAACATTGGACTTTCAAACATTAGACTTTCAAACATTAGACTTTCAAACGTTACACTTTCAAATGTTAGACTTTCAAACGTTAGACTTTCAAGTGTTAGACTTTCAAACATTAGATTTTTAATTGTTAAACTTTCAAACATTAGACTTTCAAACATTAGACTTTCAATTATTAGATTTTCAAATGTTATACTTTCAAATGTTAGATTTTCAAATGTTAGACTTTCAAACATTAGATTTTTAATTGTTAAACTTTAAATGTTAGACTTTTAAACATTAGACTTTCAATTATTAGATTTTCAAATGTTAGACTTTCAAACGTTAGACTTTTAAACGTTAGACTTTCAAACGTTAGACTTTCAAATGTTAGTCTTTCCAACATTAGACTTTCAAACATTATACTTTCAAAGGTTAGACTTTCAAACGTTAGATTTTCAAAGGTTAGACTTTCAAATGTTAGACTTTCAAATGTTAGACTTTCAAACGTTACACTTTCAAACGTTAGACTTTCAAACGTTAGACTTTCAAACATAAGACTTTCAAAAGTTAGACATTAAAATGTTAGACTTTCAAATGTTAGACTTTCAAACGTTGGACTTTCAAACATTAGACTTTCAAATGTTACTTTCAAATGTTAGACTTTCAAATGTTAGACTTTCAAATTTTTTCACTTTCAAACCTTAGACTTTGAAACATTAGACTTTGAAACATTAGACTTTGAAACATTAGACTTTGAAACATTAGACTTTGAAACATTAGACTTTGAAACATTAGACTTTGAAACATTAGACTTTGAAACATTAGACTTTGAAACATTAGACTTTGAAACATTAGACTTTGAAACATTAGACTTTGAAACATTATACTTTGAAACATTATACTTTGAAACATGAGACTTTGAAACATTAGTCTTTCCAACATTAGACTTTCAAACGTTAGACTTTCAAAGGTTAGACTTTCAAACGTTAGACTTTCAAACGTTAGACTTTCAAATGTTAGACTTTGAAACATTAGTCTTTTCAACATTAGACTTTCAAACGTTAGACTTTCAAACATTAGACTTTCAAACATTAGACTTTCAATTATTAGATTTTCAAATGTTAGACTTTCAAACGTTAGACTTTCAAACGTTAGACTTTCAAACGTTAGACTTTCAAACGTTAGACTTTCAAACGTTAGACTTTCAAACGTTAGTCTTTCCAACATTAGACTTTCAAACGTTAGACTTTCAAAGGTTAGACTTTCAAACGTTAGACTTTCAAATGTTAGACTTTGAAACATTAGTCTTTCTAACATTAGACTTTCAAACGTTAGACTTTCAAAGGTTAGACTTTCAAATGTTAGACTTTCAAATGTTACACTTTCAAATTTTTTCACTTTCAAACATTAGACTTCAAACATTAGACTTTCAAACATTAGACTTTCAAAAGTTAGACTTTCAAAAGTTAGACTTTCAATCGTTAGACTTTCAATCGTTAGACTTTCAAACGTTAAACTTTCAAACGTTGGACTTTCAAACGTTAAACTTTCAAACGTTAGACTTTCAAAAGTTAGGCTTTCAATTGTTAGACTTTCAAACGTTAGACTTTCAAACGTTGGACTTTCAAACGTTGGACTTTCAAACGTTAGACTTTCAAACGTTATACTTTCAAACGTTAGACTTTCAAACATTAGACTTTCAAATGTTAGACTTTTAAATTGTTAGACTTTCTAACGTTAAACTTTTAAACATTAGGCTTTCAACTGTTAGACTTTCAAATATTAAACTTTCAAATTTTAGACTTTCAAATGTTAGACATTCAATTGTTAGACTTTCAAATGTTAGACTTTCAAATGTTAGACTTTCAAACATTGGACTTTCAAACATTAGACTTTCAAACATTAGACTTTCAAACGTTACACTTTCAAATGTTAGACTTTCAAACGTTAGACTTTCAAATGTTAGACTTTCAATCATTAGATTTTTAATTGTTAAACTTTCAAACATTAGACTTTCAAACATTAGACTTTCAATTATTAGATTTTCAAATGTTATACTTTCAAATGTTAGATTTTCAAATGTTAGACTTTCAAACATTAGATTTTTAATTGTTAAACTTTAAATGTTAGACTTTTAAACATTAGACTTTCAATTATTAGATTTTCAAATGTTAGACTTTCAAACGTTAGACTTTTAAACGTTAGACTTTCAAACGTTAGACTTTCAAACGTTAGACTTTCAAATGTTAGTCTTTCCAACATTAGACTTTCAAACATTAGACTTTCAAAGGTTAGACTTTCAAACGTTAGACTTTCAAAGGTTAGACTTTCAAATGTTAGACTTTCAAATGTTAGACTTTCAAACGTTACACTTTCAAACGTTAGACTTTCAAACGTTAGACTTTCAAACATAAGACTTTCAAAAGTTAGACATTAAAATGTTAGACTTTCAAATGTTAGACTTTCAAACGTTGGACTTTCAAACATTAGACTTTCAAATGTTACTTTCAAATGTTAGACTTTCAAATGTTAGACTTTCAAATTTTTTCACTTTCAAACCTTAGACTTTGAAACATTAGACTTTGAAACATTAGACTTTGAAACATTAGACTTTGAAACATTTGACTTTGAAACATTATACTTTGAAACATTATACTTTGAAACATGAGACTTTGAAACATTAGTCTTTCCAACATTAGACTTTCAAACGTTAGACTTTCAAAGGTTAGACTTTCAAACGTTAGACTTTCAAATGTTAGACTTTGAAACATTAGTCTTTTCAACATTAGACTTTCAAACGTTAGACTTTCAAAGGTTAGACTTTCAAACGTTAGACTTTCAAACGTTAGACTTTCAAACGTTAGACTTTCAAACGTTAGACTTTCAAACGTTAGACTTTCAAACGTTAGACTTTCAAATGTTAGACTTTCAAACGTTAGACTTTCAAACGTTAGTCTTTCCAACATTAGACTTTCAAACGTTAGACTTTCAAAGGTTAGACTTTCAAACGTTAGACTTTCAAATGTTAGACTTTGAAACATTAGTCTTTCTAACATTAGACTTTCAAACGTTAGACTTTCAAAGGTTAGACTTTCAAATGTTAGACTTTCAAATGTTAGACTTTCAATCGTTAGACTTTCAAACGTTAAACTTTCAAACGTTGGACTTTCAAACGTTAAACTTTCAAACGTTAGACTTTCAAAAGTTAGGCTTTCAATTGTTAGACTTTCAAACGTTAGACTTTCAAACGTTGGACTTTCAAACGTTGGACTTTCAAATGTTAGACTTTCAAACGTTATACTTTCAAACGTTAGACTTTCAAACATTAGACTTTCAAATGTTAGACTTTTAAATTGTTAGACTTTCTAACGTTAAACTTTTAAACATTAGACTTTCAAATGTTAGACTTTCAAATATTAAACTTTCAAATTTTAGACTTTCAAATGTTAGACATTCAATTGTTAGACTTTCAAATGTTAGACTTTCAAATGTTAGACTTTCAAATGTTAGACTTTCAAATGTTAGACTTTCAAACATTGGACTTTCAAACATTAGACTTTCAAACATTAGACTTTCAAACGTTACACTTTCAAATGTTAGACTTTCAAACGTTAGACTTTCAAATGTTAGACTTTCAAACATTAGATTTTTAATTGTTAAACTTTCAAACATTAGACTTTCAAACATTAGACTTTCAATTATTAGATTTTCAAATGTTATACTTTCAAATGTTAGATTTTCAAATGTTAGACTTTCATACATTAGATTTTCAAATGTTAGACTTTCATACATTAGATTTTTAATTGTTAAACTTTAAATGTTAGACTTTTAAACATTAGACTTTCAATTATTAGATTTTCAAATGTTAGACTTTCAAACGTTAGACTTTTAAACGTTAGACTTTCAAACGTTAGACTTTCAAACGTTAGACTTTCAAACGTTAGACTTTCAAACGTTAGACTTTCAAATGTTAGTCTTTCCTACATTAGACTTTCAAACATTAGACTTTCAAAGGTTAGACTTTCAAACGTTAGACTTCAAATGTTAGACTTTGAAACATTAGTCTTTCTAACATTAGACTTTCAAACGTTAGACTTTCAAAGGTTAGACTTTCAAATGTTAGACTTTCAAATATTAGACTTTCAAACGTTAGACTTTCAAACGTTAGACTTTCAAACGTTAGACTTTCAAACATAAGACTTTCAAAAGTTAGACATTAAAATGTTAGACTTTCAAACGTTGGACTTTCAAACATTAGACTTTCAAATGTTACTTTCAAATGTTAGACTTTCAAATGTTAGACTTTCAAATTTTTTCACTTTCAAACCTTAGACTTTGAAACATTATACTTTGAAACATTATACTTTGAAACATGAGACTTTGAAACATTAGTCTTTCCAACATTAGACTTTCAAACGTTAGACTTTCAAAGGTTAGACTTTCAAACGTTAGACTTTCAAATGTTAGACTTTGAAACATTAGTCTTTTCAACATTAGACTTTCAAACGTTAGACTTTCAAAGGTTAGACTTTCAAACGTTAGACTTTCAAACGTTAGACTTTCAAACGTTACACTTTCAAACGTTAGACTTTCAAACATTAGATTTTTAATTGTTAAACTTTCAAACATTAGACTTTCAAACATTAGAATTTCAATTATTAGATTTTCAAATGTTATACTTTCAAACGTTAGATTTTCTAATGTTAGACTTTCAAACATTAGAATTTCAATTATTAGATTTTCAAACGTTAGACTTTCAAACGTTAGACTTCAAATGTTACACTTTCAAATTTTTTCACTTTCTTCATTAGACTTTCAAAAATTAGACTTTCAAACGTTAGACTTTCAAAAGTTAGACTTTCAAACGTTAGACTTTCAAACGTTAAACTTTCAAACGTTAGACTTTCAAACGTTAGACTTTCAAACACTAGACTTTCAAACGTTAGACTTTCAAACGTTAGACTTTCTAACGTTAAACTTTCAAACGGCAGACTTTCAAAAGTTAGGCTTTCAATTGTTAGACTTTCAAATGTTAGTCTTTCAAATGTTAGACTTTCAAATGTTAGACTATCAAATGTTAGACTTTCAAATTTTAGACTTTCAAATGTTAGACTTTCAAATGTTAGACTTTCAAATGTTAGACTTTCAAAAGTTAGACTTTCAAATGTTAGACTTTCAAATGTTAGACTTTCAAATGTTAGACTTTCAAATGTTAGACTTTCAAATGTTAGACTTTCAAATGTTAGACTTTCAAATGTTAGACTTTCAAATGTTAGACTTTCAAATGTTAGACTTTCAAATGTTAGACTTTCAAATGTTAGACTTTCAAACATTAGACTTTCAAACGTTAGACTTTCAAACATTAGACTTTCAATTATTAGATTTTCAAATGTTAGACTTTCAAACGTTAGACTTTCAAACGTTAGACTTTCAAACGATAGACTTTCAAACGTTAGACTTTCAAACGTTAGACTTTCAAACGTTAGACTTTCAAACGTTAGACTTTCAAACGTTAGTCTTTCCAACATTAGACTTTCAAACGTTAGACTTTCAAAGGTTAGACTTTCAAACGTTAGACTTTCAAATGTTAGACTTTGAAACATTAGTCTTTCAAACATTAGACTTTCAAACGTTAGACTTTCAAAGGTTAGACTTTCAAATGTTAGACTTTCAAATGTTACACTTTCAAATTTTTTCACTTTCAAACATTAGACTTCAAACATTAGACTTTCAAACATTAGACTTTCAAAAGTTAGACTTTCAAAAGTTAGACTTTCAAAAGTTAGACTTTCAATCGTTAGACTTTCAATCGTTAGACTTTCAAACGTTAAACTTTCAAACGTTGGACTTTCAAACGTTAAACTTTCAAACGTTAGACTTTCAAAAGTTAGGCTTTCAATTGTTAGACTTTCAAACGTTAGACTTTCAAACGTTGGACTTTCAAACGTTGGACTTTCAAATGTTGGACTTTCAAACGTTATACTTTCAAACGTTAGACTTTCAAACATTAGACTTTCAAATGTTAGACTTTTAAATTGTTAGACTTTCTAACGTTAAACTTTTAAACATTAGACTTTCAAATGTTAGACTTTCAAATATTAAACTTTCAAATTTTAGACTTTCAAATGTTAGACATTCAATTGTTAGACTTTCAAATGTTAGACTTTCAAATGTTAGACTTTCAAATGTTAGACTTTCAAACATTGGACTTTCAAACATTAGACTTTCAAACATTAGACTTTCAAACGTTACACTTTCAAATGTTAGACTTTCAAATGTTAGACTTTCAAACATTAGATTTTTAATTGTTAAACTTTCAAACATTAGACTTTCAAACATTAGACTTTCAATTATTAGATTTTCAAATGTTATACTTTCAAATGTTAGACTTTCAAACATTAGATTTTTAATTGTTAAACTTTAAATGTTAGACTTTCAAACGTTAGACTTTCAAATGTTAGTCTTTCCAACATTAGACTTTCAAACATTATACTTTGAAACATTATACTTTGAAACATGAGACTTTGAAACATTAGTCTTTCCAACATTAGACTTTCAAACGTTAGACTTTCAAAGGTTAGACTTTCAAACGTTAGACTTTCAAATGTTAGACTTTGAAACATTAGTCTTTTCAACATTAGACTTTCAAACGTTAGACTTTCAAAGGTTAGACTTTCAAACGTTAGACTTTCAAACGTTAGACTTTCAAAGGTTAGACTTTCAAAGGTTAGACTTTCAAACGTTAGACTTTCAAACGTTAGACTTTCAAACGTTAGACTTTCAAACGTTAGACTTTCAAAAGTTAGACTTTCAAACGTTAGACTTTCAAACGTTAAACTTTCAAACGTTAGACTTTCAAATGTTAGACTTTCAAACACTAGACTTTCAAACGTTAGACTTTCAAACGTTAGACTTTCTAACGTTAAACTTTCAAATGGTAGACTTTCAAAAGTTAGGCTTTCAATTGTTAGACTTTCAAATGTTAGTCTTTCAAATGTTAGACTTTCAAATGTTAGACTTTCAAATGTTAGACTATCAAATGTTAGACTTTCAAACGTTAGACTTTCAAATGTTAGACTTTGAAACATTAGTCTTTCTAACATTAGACTTTCAAACGTTAGACTTTCAAAGGTTAGACTTTCAAATGTTAGACTTTCAAATGTTAGACTTTCAAACGTTAGACTTTGAAACGTTAGACTTTCAAACGTTAGACTTTCAAACATAAGACTTTCAAAAGTTAGACAATAAAATGTTAGACTTTCAAACGTTGGACTTTCAAACATTAGACTTTCAAATGTTACTTTCAAACGTTAGACTTTCAAATATTAGACTTCCAAATGTTATACTTTCAAACGTTAGACTTTCAAACGTTAGACTTTTAAACGTTACACTTTCAAACGTTACACTTTCAAACGTTAGACTTTCAAACGTTAGACTTTCAAAAGTTAGACTTTCAAACGTTAGACTTTCAAACGTTAGACTTTCAAACGTTAGACTTTCAAACGTTAGACTTTCAAACGTTAGACTTTCAAACGTTAGACTTTCAAACGTTAGACTTTCAAACGTTACACTTTCAAGCGTTAGACTTTCAAACGTTAGACTTTCAAATGTTACACTTTCAAATTTTTTCACTTTCAAACATTAGACTTCAAACATTAGACTTTCAAACATTAGACTTTCAAAAGTTAGACTTTCAAAAGTTAGACTTTCAATCGTTAGACTTTCAAACGTTAAACTTTCAAATGTTGGACTTTCAAACGTTAAACTTTCAAACGTTAGACTTTCAAAAGTTAGGCTTTCAATTGTTAGACTTACAAACGTTAGACTTTCAAACGTTGGACTTTCAAACGTTGGACTTTCAAATGTTTGACTTTCAAACGTTATACTTTCAAACGTTAGACTTTCAAACATTAGACTTTCAAATGTTAGACTTTTAAATTGTTAGACTTTCTAACGTTAAACTTTTAAACATTAGACTTTCAAATGTTAGACTTTCAAATATTAAACTTTCAAATTTTAGACTTTTAAATGTTAGACATTCAATTGTTAGACTTTCAAATGTTAGACTTTCAAATGTTAGACTTTCAAATGTTAGACTTTCAAATGTTAGACTTTCAAATGTTAGACTTTCAAACATTGGACTTTCAAACATTAGACTTTCAAACATTAGACTTTCAAACGTTACACTTTCAAATGTTAGACTTTCAAACGTTAGACTTTCAAATGTTAGACTTTCAATCATTAGATTTTTAATTGTTAAACTTTCAAACATTAGACTTTCAAACATTAGACTTTCAATTATTAGATTTTCAAATGTTATACTTTCAAATGTTAGATTTTCAAATGTTAGACTTTCAAACATTAGATTTTTAATTGTTAAACTTTAAATGTTAGACTTTCAAACGTTAGACTTTCAAATGTTAGTCTTTCCAACATTAGACTTTCAAACATTATACTTTCAAAGGTTAGACTTTCAAACGTTAGATTTTCAAAGGTTAGACTTTCAAAGGTTAGACTTTCAAATGTTAGACTTTCAAATGTTAGACTTTCAAACGTTACACTTTCAAACGTTAGACTTTCAAACGTTAGACTTTCAAACATAAGACTTTCAAAAGTTAGACATTAAAATGTTAGACTTTCAAATGTTAGACTTTCAAACGTTGGACTTTCAAACATTAGACTTTCAAATGTTACTTTCAAATGTTAGACTTTCAAATGTTAGACTTTCAAATTTTTTCACTTTCAAACCTTAGACTTTGAAACATTAGACTTTGAAACATTAGACTTTGAAACATTAGACTTTGAAACATTAGACTTTGAAACATTAGACTTTGAAACATTAGACTTTGAAACATTAGACTTTGAAACATTAGACTTTGAAACATTAGACTTTGAAACATTAGACTTTGAAACATTATACTTTGAAACATTATACTTTGAAACATGAGACTTTGAAACATTAGTCTTTCCAACATTAGACTTTCAAACGTTAGACTTTCAAAGGTTAGACTTTCAAACGTTAGACTTTCAAACGTTAGACTTTCAAATGTTAGACTTTGAAACATTAGTCTTTTCAACATTAGACTTTCAAACGTTAGACTTTCAAACATTAGACTTTCAAACATTAGACTTTCAATTATTAGATTTTCAAATGTTAGACTTTCAAACGTTAGACTTTCAAACGTTAGACTTTCAAACGTTAGACTTTCAAACGTTAGACTTTCAAACGTTAGTCTTTCCAACATTAGACTTTCAAACGTTAGACTTTCAAAGGTTAGACTTTCAAACGTTAGACTTTCAAATGTTAGACTTTGAAACATTAGTCTTTCTAACATTAGACTTTCAAACGTTAGACTTTCAAAGGTTAGACTTTCAAATGTTAGACTTTCAAATGTTACACTTTCAAATTTTTTCACTTTCAAACATTAGACTTCAAACATTAGACTTTCAAACATTAGACTTTCAAAAGTTAGACTTTCAAAAGTTAGACTTTCAATCGTTAGACTTTCAATCGTTAGACTTTCAAACGTTAAACTTTCAAACGTTGGACTTTCAAACGTTAAACTTTCAAACGTTAGACTTTCAAAAGTTAGGCTTTCAATTGTTAGACTTTCAAACGTTAGACTTTCAAACGTTGGACTTTCAAACGTTGGACTTTCAAATGTTAGACTTTTAAATTGTTAGACTTTCTAACGTTAAACTTTTAAACATTAGGCTTTCAACTGTTAGACTTTCAAATATTAAACTTTCAAATTTTAGACTTTCAAATGTTAGACATTCAATTGTTAGACTTTCAAATGTTAGACTTTCAAATGTTAGACTTTCAAACATTGGACTTTCAAACATTAGACTTTCAAACATTAGACTTTCAAACGTTACACTTTCAAATGTTAGACTTTCAAACGTTAGACTTTCAAATGTTAGACTTTCAATCATTAGATTTTTAATTGTTAAACTTTCAAACATTAGACTTTCAAACATTAGACTTTCAATTATTAGATTTTCAAATGTTATACTTTCAAATGTTAGATTTTCAAATGTTAGACTTTCAAACATTAGATTTTTAATTGTTAAACTTTAAATGTTAGACTTTTAAACATTAGACTTTCAATTATTAGATTTTCAAATGTTAGACTTTCAAACGTTAGACATTTAAACGTTAGACTTTCAAACGTTAGACTTTCAAACGGTAGACTTTCAAATGTTAGTCTTTCCAACATTAGACTTTCAAACATTAGACTTTCAAAGGTTAGACTTTCAAACGTTAGACTTTCAAAGGTTAGACTTTCAAATGTTAGACTTTCAAATGTTAGACTTTCAAACGTTACACTTTCAAACGTTAGACTTTCAAACGTTAGACTTTCAAACATAAGACTTTCAAAAGTTAGACATTAAAATGTTAGACTTTCAAATGTTAGACTTTCAAATGTTAGACTTTCAAACGTTGGACTTTCAAACATTAGACTTTCAAATGTTACTTTCAAATGTTAGACTTACAAATGTTAGACTTTCAAATTTTTTCACTTTCAAACCTTAGACTTTGAAACATTAGACTTTGAAACATTAGACTTTGAAACATTAGACTTTGAAACATTAGACTTTGAAACATTAGACTTTGAAACATTAGACTTTGAAACATTTGACTTTGAAACATTATACTTTGAAACATTATACTTTGAAACATGAGACTTTGAAACATTAGTCTTTCCAACATTAGACTTTCAAACGTTAGACTTTCAAAGGTTAGACTTTCAAACGTTAGACTTTCAAATGTTAGACTTTGAAACATTAGTCTTTTCAACATTAGACTTTCAAACGTTAGACTTTCAAAGGTTAGACTTTCAAACGTTAGACTTTCAAACGTTAGACTTTCAAACGTTAGACTTTCAAACGTTAGACTTTCAAACGTTAGACTTTCAAACATTAGATTTTTAATTGTTAAACTTTCAAACATTAGACTTTCAAACATTAGAATTTCAATTATTAGATTTTCAAATGTTATACTTTCAAACGTTAGATTTTCTAATGTTAGACTTTCAAACATTAGATTTTTAATTGTTAAACTTTCAAACGTTAGACTTTCAAAAGTTAGGCTTTCAAAAGTTAGGCTTTCAAATGTTAGACTTTCAAATGTTAGACTTTCAAATGTTAGACTTTCAAACGTTAGACTTTCAAACGTTAGACTTTCAAATGTTACACTTTCAAATTTTTTCACTTTCTTCATTAGACTTTCAAAAATTAGACTTTCAAACGTTAGACTTTCAAAAGTTAGACTTTCAAACGTTAGACTTTCAAACGTTAAACTTTCAAACGTTAGACTTTCAAATGTTAGACTTTCAAACACTAGACTTTCAAACGTTAGACTTTCAAACGTTAGACTTTCTAACGTTAAACTTTCAAATGGTAGACTTTCAAAAGTTAGGCTTTCAATTGTTAGACTTTCAAATGTTAGTCTTTCAAATGTTAGACTTTCAAATGTTAGACTTTCAAATGTTAGACTATCAAATGTTAGACTTTCAAACGTTAGACTTTCAAATGTTAGACTTTGAAACATTAGTCTTTCTAACATTAGACTTTCAAACGTTAGACTTTCAAAGGTTAGACTTTCAAATGTTAGACTTTCAAATGTTAGACTTTCAAACGTTAGACTTTGAAACGTTAGACTTTCAAACGTTAGACTTTCAAACATAAGACTTTCAAAAGTTAGACAATAAAATGTTAGACTTTCAAACGTTGGACTTTCAAACATTAGACTTTCAAATGTTACTTTCAAATGTTAGACTTTCAAATATTAGACTTCCAAATGTTATACTTTCAAACGTTAGACTTTCAAACGTTAGACTTTTAAACGTTACACTTTCAAACGTTACACTTTCAAACGTTAGACTTTCAAACGTTAGACTTTCAAAAGTTAGACTTTCAAACGTTAGACTTTCAAACGTTAGACTTTCAAACGTTAGACTTTCAAACGTTAGACTTTCAAACGTTAGACTTTCAAACGTTAGACTTTCAAACGTTAGACTTTCAAACGTTACACTTTCAAGCGTTAGACTTTCAAACGTTAGACTTTCAAATGTTACACTTTCAAATTTTTTCACTTTCAAACATTAGACTTCAAACATTAGACTTTCAAACATTAGACTTTCAAAAGTTAGACTTTCAAAAGTTAGACTTTCAATCGTTAGACTTTCAAACGTTAAACTTTCAAATGTTGGACTTTCAAACGTTAAACTTTCAAACGTTAGACTTTCAAAAGTTAGGCTTTCAATTGTTAGACTTACAAACGTTAGACTTTCAAACGTTGGACTTTCAAACGTTGGACTTTCAAATGTTTGACTTTCAAACGTTATACTTTCAAACGTTAGACTTTCAAACATTAGACTTTCAAATGTTAGACTTTTAAATTGTTAGACTTTCTAACGTTAAACTTTTAAACATTAGACTTTCAAATGTTAGACTTTCAAATATTAAACTTTCAAATTTTAGACTTTCAAATGTTAGACATTCAATTGTTAGACTTTCAAATGTTAGACTTTCAAATGTTAGACTTTCAAATGTTAGACTTTCAAATGTTAGACTTTCAAACATTGGACTTTCAAACATTAGACTTTCAAACATTAGACTTTCAAACGTTACACTTTCAAATGTTAGACTTTCAAACGTTAGACTTTCAAATGTTAGACTTTCAAACATTAGATTTTTAATTGTTAAACTTTCAAACATTAGACTTTCAAACATTAGACTTTCAATTATTAGATTTTCAAATGTTAGATTTTCAAATGTTAGACTTTCAATCATTAGATTTTTAATTGTTAAACTTTAAATGTTAGACTTTTAAACATTAGACTTTCAATTATTAGATTTTCAAATGTTAGACTTTCAAACGTTAGACTTTTAAACGTTAGACTTTCAAACGTTAGACTTTCAAACTTTAGACTTTCAAACGTTAGACTTTCAAATGTTAGTCTTTCCAACATTAGACTTTCAAACATTAGACTTTCAAAGGTTAGACTTTCAAACGTTAGACTTTCAAATGTTAGACTTTGAAACATTAGTCTTTCTAACATTAGACTTTCAAACGTTAGACTTTCAAAGGTTAGACTTTCAAATGTTAGACTTTCAAATGTTAGACTTTCAAACGTTAGACTTTCAAATGTTAGACTTTCAAACATAAGACTTTCAAAAGTTAGACATTAAAATGTTAGACTTTCAAATGTTAGACTTTCAAACGTTGGACTTTCAAACGTTGGACTTTCAAACATTAGACTTTCAAATGTTACTTTCAAATGTTAGACTTTCAAATGTTAGACTTTCAAGTTTTTTCACTTTCAAACCTTAGACTTTGAAACATTAGACTTTGAAACATTAGACTTTGAAACATTAGACTTTGAAACATTAGACTTTGAAACATTAGACTTTGAAACATTAGACTTTGAAACATTAGACTTTGAAACATTATACTTTGAAACATTATACTTTGAAACATGAGACTTTGAAACATTAGTCTTTCCAACATTAGACTTTCAAACGTTAGACTTTCAAAGGTTAGACTTTCAAACGTTAGACTTTCAAATGTTAGACTTTGAAACATTAGTCTTTTCAACATTAGACTTTCAAACGTTAGACTTTCAAACGTTAGACTTTGAAACATTATACTTTGAAACATTATACTTTGAAACATGAGACTTTGAAACATTAGTCTTTCCAACATTAGACTTTCAAACGTTAGACTTTCAAACGTTAGACTTTCAAACGTTAGACTTTCAAACGTTAGACTTTCAAAGGTTACACTTTCAAATGTTAGACTTTCAAATTTTTTCACTTTCAAACATTAGACTTTGAAACATTAGACTTTGAAACATTATACTTTGAAACATGAGACTATGAAACATTAGTCTTTCCAACATTAGACTTTCAAACGTTAGACTTTCAAACGTTAGACTTTCAAACGTTAGACTTTCAAATGTTAGACTTTCAAATGTTAGACTTTCAAATGGTAGACTTTCAAACGTTAGATTTTCAAACGTTAGACTTTCAAATGTTAGACTTTCAAACGTTAGACTTTCAAACGTTAGACTTTCAAACATTAGACTTTCAAACGTTAGGCTTTCAAATGTTAGACTTTCAAATGTTAGACTTTCAAATTTTTTCACTTTCAAACATTAGACTTTGAAACACTAGACTTTGAAACACTAGTTTTTGAAACATTAAACTTTGAAACATTAGACTTTGAAACATTAGAGTTTGAAACATTAGACTTTGGAACATTAGATTATGAAACATTAGACTTTCAAACATTAGACTTTCAAATGTTAGACTTTCAAACATTAGATTTTTAATTGTTAAACTTTCAAACATTAGACTTTCAAACATTAGACTTTCAAACATTAGACTTTCAATTATTAGATTTTCAAATGTTATACTTTCAAATGTTAGATTTTCTAATGTTAGACTTTCAAACATTAGATTTTTAATTGTTAAACTTTCAAACGTTAGACTTTCAAAAGTTAGACTTTCAAACGTTAGACTTTCAAACGTTAGACTATCAAACGTTAGACTTTCAAACGTTAGACTTTCAAACATTAGACTTTCAAACGTTAGACTTTCAAACGTTAGACTTTGAAACATTATACTTTGAAACATGAGACTTTGAAACATTAGTCTTTCCAACATTAGACTTTCAAACGTTAGACTTTCAAACGTTAGACTTTCAAAGGTTACACTTTCAAATGTTAGACTTTCAAATTTTTTCACTTTCAAACTTTGAAACATTAGACTTTGAAACATTAGACTTTGAAACATTAGACTTTGAAACATTAGACTTTGAAACATTAGACTTTGAAACATTATACTTTTAAACATGAGACTTTGAAACATTAGTCTTTCCAAGATTAGACTTTCAAACGTTACTTTCAAACGTTAGACTTTCAAATGTTATACTTTCAAATGTTAGACTTTCAAATGGTAGACTTTCAAACGTTAGATTTTCAAACGTTAGACTTTCAAACGTTAGACTTTCAAACGTTAGACTTTCAAACGTTAGACTTTCAAACATTAGACTTTCAAACATTAGACTTTCAAACGGTATTCTTTCAAATGTTAGACTTTTAAATTGTTAGACTTTCAAACATTAGACTTTCAAACGTTAGGCTTTCAAATGTTAGACTTTTAAATTGTTAGACTTTCAAATGGTAGACTTTCAAACGTTAGATTTTCAAACGTTAGGCTTTCAAATGTTAGACTTTTAAATTGTTAGACTTTCAAACATTAGACTTTCAAACGTTAGACTTTCAAATGTTAGACTTTCAAATGTTAGTCTTTCAACATTAGACTTTCAAACATTAGACTTTCAAAGGTTAGACTTTCAAACGTTAGACTTTCAAATGTTAGACTTTGAAACATTAGTCTTTCTAACATTAGACTTTCAAACGTTAGACTTTCAAAGGTTAGACTTTCAAATGTTAGACTTTCAAATGTTAGACTTTCAAACGTTAGACTTTCAAATGTTAGACTTTCAAACTAAGACTTTCAAAAGTTAGACATTAAAATGTTAGACTTTCAAATGTTAGACTTTCAAACGTTGGACTTTCAAACGTTGGACTTTCAAACATTAGACTTTCAAATGTTACTTTCAAATGTTAGACTTTCAAATGTTAGACTTTCAAGTTTTTTCACTTTCAAACCTTAGACTTTGAAACATTAGACTTTGAAAACATTAGACTTTGAAACATTAGACTTTGAAACATTAGACTTTGAAACATTAGACTTTGAACATTAGACTTTGAAACATTAGACTTTGAAACATTATACTTTGAAACATTATACTTTGAAACATGAGACTTTGAAACATTAGTCTTTCCAACATTAGACTTTCAAACGTTAGACTTTCAAAGGTTAGACTTTCAAACGTTAGACTTTCAAATGTTAGACTTTGAAACATTAGTCTTTTCAACATTAGACTTTCAAACGTTAGACTTTCAAACGTTAGACTTTGAAACATTATACTTTGAAACATTATACTTTGAAACATGAGACTTTGAAACATTAGTCTTTCCAACATTAGACTTTCAAACGTTAGACTTTCAAACGTTAGACTTTCAAACGTTAGACTTTCAAACGTTAGACTTTCAAAGGTTACACTTTCAAATGTTAGACTTTCAAATTTTTTCACTTTCAAACATTAGACTTTGAAACATTAGACTTTGAAACATTATACTTTGAAACATGAGACTATGAAACATTAGTCTTTCCAACATTAGACTTTCAAACGTTAGACTTTCAAACGTTAGACTTTCAAACGTTAGACTTTCAAATGTTAGACTTTCAAATGTTAGACTTTCAAATGGTAGACTTTCAAACGTTAGATTTTCAAACGTTAGACTTTCAAATGTTAGACTTTCAAACGTTAGACATTCAAACGTTAGACTTTCAAACATTAGACTTTCAAACGTTAGGCTTTCAAATGTTAGACTTTCAAATGTTAGACTTTCAAATTTTTTCACTTTCAAACATTAGACTTTGAAACACTAGACTTTGAAACACTAGTTTTTGAAACATTAAACTTTGAAACATTAGACTTTGAAACATTAGAGTTTGAAACATTAGACTTTGGAACATTAGATTATGAAACATTAGACTTTCAAACATTAGACTTTCAAATGTTAGACTTTCAAACATTAGATTTTTAATTGTTAAACTTTCAAACATTAGACTTTCAAACATTAGACTTTCAAACATTAGACTTTCAATTATTAGATTTTCAAATGTTATACTTTCAAATGTTAGATTTTCTAATGTTAGACTTTCAAACATTAGATTTTTAATTGTTAAACTTTCAAACGTTAGACTTTCAAAAGTTAGACTTTCAAACGTTAGACTTTCAAACGTTAGACTATCAAACGTTAGACTTTCAAACGTTAGACTTTCAAACATTAGACTTTCAAACGTTAGACTTTCAAACGTTAGACTTTGAAACATTATACTTTGAAACATGAGACTTTGAAACATTAGTCTTTCCAACATTAGACTTTCAAACGTTAGACTTTCAAACGTTAGACTTTCAAAGGTTACACTTTCAAATGTTAGACTTTCAAATTTTTTCACTTTCAAACTTTGAAACATTAGACTTTGAAACATTAGACTTTGAAACATTAGACTTTGAAACATTAGACTTTGAAACATTAGACTTTGAAACATTATACTTTTAAACATGAGACTTTGAAACATTAGTCTTTCCAAGATTAGACTTTCAAACGTTACTTTCAAACGTTAGACTTTCAAATGTTATACTTTCAAATGTTAGACTTTCAAATGGTAGACTTTCAAACGTTAGATTTTCAAACGTTAGACTTTCAAACGTTAGACTTTCAAACGTTAGACTTTCAAACGTTAGACTTTCAAACATTAGACTTTCAAACATTAGACTTTCAAACGGTATTCTTTCAAATGTTAGACTTTTAAATTGTTAGACTTTCAAACATTAGACTTTCAAAACGTTAGGCTTTCAAATGTTAGACTTTTAAATTGTTAGACTTTCAAATGGTAGACTTTCAAACGTTAGATTTTCAAACGTTAGGCTTTCAAATGTTAGACTTTTAAATTGTTAGACTTTCAAACATTAGACTTTCAAACGTTAGACTTTCAAATGTTATACTTTCAAATGTTAGACTTTCAAATGGTAGACTTTCAAACGTTAGATTTTCAAACGTTAGACTTTCAAACGTTAGACTTTCAAACGTTAGACTTTCAAACGTTAGACTTTCAAACATTAGACTTTCAAACATTAGACTTTCAAACGTTAGGCTTTCAAATGTTAGATTTTTAAATTGTTAGACTTTCTAACGTTACACTTTTAAACATTAGACTTTCAAATGTTAGACTTTCAAATGTTAAACATTCAAATTTTAGACTTTCAAAGGTTACTCTTTCAAATGTTAGACTTTCAAATTTTTTCACTTTCAAACCTTACACTTTGAAACATTAGACTTTGAAACATTAGACTTTGAAACATTATACTTTGAAACATTATACTTTGAAACATGAGACTTTGAAACATTAGTCTTTCCAACATTAGACTTTCAAACGTTAGACTTTCAAAGGTTAGACTTTCAAATGTTAGACTTTGAAACATTAGTCTTTTCAACATTAGACTTTCAAACGTTAGACTTTCAAACGTTAGACTTTGAAACATTATACTTTGAAACATTATACTTTGAAACATGAGACTTTGAAACATTAGTCTTTCCAACATTAGACTTTCAAACGTTAGACTTTCAAACGTTAGACTTTCAAACGTTAGACTTTCAAAGGTTACACTTTCAAATGTTAGACTTTCAAATTTTTTCACTTTCAAACATTAGACTTTGAAACATTAGACTTTGAAACATTATACTTTGAAACATGAGACTATGAAACATTAGTCTTTCCAACATTAGACTTTCAAACGTTAGACTTTCAAACGTTAGACTTTCAAATGTTAGACTTTCAAATGTTAGACTTTCAAATGGTAGACTTTCAAACGTTAGATTTTCAAACGTTAGACTTTCAAATGTTAGACTTTCAAACGTTAGACTTTCAAACGTTAGACTTTCAAACATTAGACTTTCAAACGTTAGGCTTTCAAATGTTAGACTTTCAAATGTTAAACTTTCAATTTTAGACTTTCAAACGTTAGGCTTTCAAACGTTAGATTTTTAATTGTTAAACTTTCAAACATTAGACTTTCAAACATTAGACTTTCAATTATTAGATTTTCAAATGTTAGACTTTCAAACGTTAGATTTTCAAACGTTAGACTTTCAATCGTTAGAATTTCAAACGTTAGACTTTCAAATGTTAGACTTTCAAATTTTTTCACTTTCAAACATTAGACTTTGAAAAACTAGACTTTGAAACATTAGACTTTGAAACATTAGAGTTTGAAACATTAGAATTTGAAACATTAGACTGAAACATTAGCTTTGAAACATTAGTCTTTCCAACATTAGACTTTCAAACGTTAGACTTTCAAAGGTTAGACTTTCAAACGTTAGACTTTCAAACGTTAGACTTTCAAACGTTAGACTTTCAAACGTTAGACTTTCAAATGTTAGACTTTGAAACATTAGTCTTTTCAACATTAGACTTTCAAACGTTAGACTTTCAAAGGTTAGACTTTCAAATGTTAGACTTTCAAATGTTAGACTTTCAAATGTTAGACTTTCAAATGTTAGACTTTCAAATGTTAGACTTTCAAATGTTAGACTTTCAAATGTTAGACTTTCAAATGTTAGACTTTCAAATGTTAGACTTTCAAATGTTAGACTTTCAAATGTTAGACTTTCAAACGTTAGACTTTCTAACGTTAGACTTTCAAAAGTTAGACTTTCAAAAGTTAGGCTTTCAATTGTTAGACTTTCAAAAGTTAGGCTTTCAATTGTTAGACTTTCAAATGTTAGACTTTCAAATGTTAGACTTTCAAATGTTAGACTTTCAAATGTTAGACTTTCAAATGTTAGACTTTCAAATGTTAGACTTTCAAATGTTAGACTTTCAAATGTTAGACTTTCAAATGTTAGACTTTCAAATGTTAGACTTTCAAATGTTAGACTTTCAAATGTTAGACTTTCAAATGTTAGACTTTCAATTGTTAGGCTTTCAATTGTTAGACTTTTAAAAGTTAGGCTTTCAATTGTTAGACTTTCAAACGTTAGACTTTCAAATGTTAGACTTTCAAACGTTAGACTTTCAAACGTTAGACTTTCAAACGTTAGACTTTCAAAAGTTAGGCTTTCAATTGTTAAACTTTCAAACGTTAGACTTTCAAAAGTTAGGCTTTCAGGCTTTTTGATAGTAAGTTTAACTTTTCAGCCCACTGTAAGGAGATTACCAGTAAGGCTGCTCGGAGGTTGTGGCTATTGAATAAGATTTTTGTATATAGCCCTGTGGGTGTTAAAACTTATGCATTTAAGGTATATGTCCGGCCAATTTTAGAATATGCCTCACCAGTTTGGTCTCCTATTAATAAGGAGGATTCTGATTTAATTGAGAGTGTTCAACGTAAATTCTCTAAAAGTATTGTGGAATGTAATACATTGACATATGAACAACGTCTTCGGTTATTAGATTTGAAAACACTTAGAGAAAGACGTCTAGTGGCTGATTTAGTTCTTTTTTACAGGATAGTTACTGGTCAAGTTCATTGCACTTCGGGTTTCTTAAATAACTTAATTCCACTTGATACTGTTACCAGGGGTCATTCAAAAAGATTCACATTACTTTCTCAGAAATCTAATCGCAGACGTCATAACTTTTTGAATAGATGTATTCCTATATGGAATAATCTTCCTGAATATGTTGTTATGTCATCTTCTTGTAAGACTTTTCGGGTTCATTTGTATAATATGAATATTTTTAGTTGGTGCGTGACAAAACATTTAATAGTGTGAGATATATCTTTTTTTTATTTATTATAAACTCACTTGTATGCTCCTTTTTATTTTTATTTTACTTTTTGACTTTGCACTTTTGTTAGATGTTGTAAATGCAACCTTTAAGTGGCACAATAAAAGAATTATTATTATTATATTAAATGTTAGACTTTCAAATGTTAGACTTCAAACGTTAGACTTTCAAACGTTAGACTTTCAAACGTTAGACTTTCAAAAGTTAGGCTTTCAATTGTTAGACTTTCAAAAGTTAGGCTTTCAATTGTTAGACTTTCAAATGTTACACTTTCAAATGTTAGACTTTCAAATGTTAGACTTTCAAATGTTAGACTTTCAAATGTTAGACTTTCAAATGTTAGACTTTCAAATGTTAGACTTTCAAATGTTAGACTTTCAAATGTTAGACTTTCAAATGTTAGACTTTCAAATGTTAGACTTTCAAATGTTAGACTTTCAAATGTTAGACTTTCAAATGTTAGACTTTCAAAAGTTAGGCTTTCAATTGTTAGACTTTCAAAAGTTAGGCTTTCAATTGTTAGGTTTTCAAATGTTAGACTTTCAAATGTTAGACTTTCAAATGTTAGACTTTCAAATGTTAGACTTTCAAATGTTAGACTTTCAAATGTTAGACTTTCAAATGTTAGACTTTCAAATGTTAGACTTTCAAATGTTAGACTTTCAAATGTTAGACTTTCAAATGTTAGACTTTCAAATGTTAGACTTTCAAATGTTAGACTTTCAAATGTTAGACTTTCAAATGTTAGACTTTCAAATGTTAGACTTTCAAATGTTAGACTTTCAAATGTTAGACTCTCAAATGTTAGACTCTCAAATGTTAGACTTTCAAAAGTTAGGCTTTCAATTGTTAGACTTTCAAAAGTTAGGCTTTCAATTGTTAGACTTTCAAATGTTAGACTTTCAAATGTTAGACTTTCAAATGTTAGACTTTCAAATGTTAGACTTTCAAATGTTAGACTTTCAAATGTTAGAATTTCAAACGTTAGACTTTCAAACGTTAGACTTTCAAACCTAAGACTTTCAAACGTTAGACTTTCAAACATTAGACTTTCAAATGTTAGACTTTTAAATTGTTAGACTTTCTAATGTTAAACTTTTAAACATTAGACTTTCAAATGTTAGAATTTCAAATGTTATACTTTCAAATGTTAGACTTTTAAATTGTTAGACTTTCTAATGTTAAACATTTAAACATTAGACTTTCAAATGTTAGAATTTCAAATGTTAGACTTTCAAATTTTAGACTTTCAAAGGTTAAACTTTCAATTAGACTACATTAGACTTTGAAACATTAGACTTTGAAACATTAGTCTTTCCAACATTAGACTTTCAAATGTTAGACTTTCAAAGGTTAGACTTTCAAAGGTTAGACTTTCAAACATTAGACTTTCCAACATTAGACTTTCAAACGTTAGACTTTCAAATGTTAGACTTTCAAACATTAGATTTTTAATTGTTAAACTTTCAAACGTTAGACCTTCAAAAGTTAGGCTTTCAAATGTTAGACTTTCAAATGTTAGACTTTCAAACGTTAGACTTTCAAACATTAGACTTTCAAACGTTAGACTTTCAAAGGTTAGACTTTCAAACATTAGACTTTCCAACATTAGACTTTCAAACGTTAGACTTTCAAATGTTAGACTTTCAAACATTAGATTTTTAATTGTTAAACTTTCAAACATTAGACTTTCAAACAATAGAATTTCAATTATTAGATTTTCAAATGTTATAGTTTCATACGTTAGATTTTCAAATGTTAGACTTTCAAACATTAGATTTTTAATTGTTAAACTTTCAAACGTTAGACCTTCAAAAGTTAGGCTTTCAAATGTTAGACTTTCAAATGTTAGACTTTCAAACGTTAGACTTTCAAACATTAGACTTTCAAACGTTAGACTTTCAAATGGTAGACTTTCAAAAGTTAGGCTTTCAATTGTTAGACTTTCAAATGTTAGACTATCAAATGTTAGACTTTCAAATGTTAGACTTTCAAACGTTAGACTTTCAAATGTTAGACTTTCAAATGTTAGACTTTCAAACGTTAGACTTTCAAATGTTAGACTTTCAAATGTTAGACTTTCAAATGTTAGAGTTTCAAATGTTAGACTTTCAAATGTTAGACTTTCAAATGTTATACTTTCAAATGTTAGACTTTCAAACGTTAGACTTTCAAATGTTAGACTTTCAAACGTTAGACTTTCTAACGTTAGACTTTCAAACGGTAGACTTTCAAAAGTTAGTCTTTCAATTGTTAGACTTTCAAATGTTAGTCTTTCAATTGTTAGACTTTCAAATGTTAGACTTTCAAATGTTAGACTTTCAAATGTTAGACTTTCAAATGTTAGACTTTCAAATGCTAGACTTTCAAATGTTAGACTTTCAAATGTTAGACTTTCAAATGTTAGACTTTCAAATGTTAGACTTTCAAACGTTAGACTTTCAAACATTAGACTTTCAAACATAAGACTTTCAAACATTCGACTTTCAAACATTAGACTTTCAAAACTTAGACTTTCAAACATTAGACTTTCAATTATTAGATATTCAAATGTTATACTTTCAAACATTAGATTTTCTAATGTTAGACTTTCAAATGTTAGACTTTCAAATGTTAGACTTTCAAATGTTAGACTTTCAAACGTTAGACTTTCAAACATTAGACTTTCAAACGTTAGACTTTCAAAGGTTAGACTTTCAAACATTAGACTTTCCAACATTAGACTTTCAAACGTTAGACTTTCAAATGTTAGACTTTCAAACATTAGATTTTTAATTGTTAAACTTTCAAACATTAGACTTTCAAACAATAGAATTTCAATTATTAGATTTTCAAATGTTATAGTTTCAAACGTTAGATTTTCAAATGTTAGACTTTCAAACATTAGATTTTTAATTGTTAAACTTTCAAACGTTAGACCTTCAAAAGTTAGGCTTTCAAATGTTAGACTTTCAAATGTTAGACTTTCAAACGTTAGACTTTCAAACATTAGACTTTCAAACGTTAGACTTTCAAATGGTAGACTTTCAAAAGTTAGGCTTTCAATTGTTAGACTTTCAAATGTTAGACTTTCAAATGTTAGACTTTCAAACGTTAGACTTTCAAACCTTAGACTTTCAAACCTTAGACTTTCAAACCTTAGACTTTGAAACATTAGACTTTCAAAGGTTAAACTTTCAATTAGACTTTGAAACATTAGACTTTGAAACATTAGACTTTGAAACATTAGACTTTGAAACATTAGACTTTGGAAACATTAGACTTTGAAACATTAGACTTTGAAACATTAGACTTTGAAACATTAGACATTGAAACATTAGACTTTGAAACATTAGTCTTTCCAACATTAGACTTTCAAATGTTAGACTTTCAAAGGTTAGACTTTCCAACATTAGACTTTCAATTGTTAGACTTTCAAAGGTTAGACTTTAAAACGTTAGACTTTCAAATGTTAGACTTTCAAATGTTAGACTTTCAAACATTAGATTTTTAATTGTTAAACTTTCAAACATTAGACATTCAAACAATAGACTTTCAATTATTAGATTTTTAAGTGTTATACTTTCAAACGTTAGATTTTCAAATGTTATACTTTCAAACATTAGATTTTTTAATTGTTAAACTTTCAAAACGTTAGACCTTCAAAAGTTAGGCTTTCATATGTTAGACTTTCAAACGTTAGACTTTCAAACGTTAGACTTTCAAACGTTAGACTTTCAAACGTTAGACTTTCAAACGTTAGACTTTCTAACATTAAACTTTCAAATTTTAGACTTTCAAAAGTTAGGCGTTCAATTGTTAGACTTTCAAATGTTAGACTTTCAAATGTTAGACTTTCAAATGTTAGACTTTCAAATGTTAGACTTTCAAATGTTAGACTTTCAAATGTTAGACTTTCAAACATTAGACTTTCAAAGGTTACACTTTCAAATGTTAGACTTTCAAATTTTTTCACTTTCAAACATTAGACTTTGAAACATTAGACTTTGAAACATTAGACTTTGAAACATTATACTTTTAAACATGAGACTTTGAAACATTAGTCTTTCCAACATTAGACTTTCAAACGTTAGACTTTCAAACGTTACTTTCAAACGTTAGACTTTCAAACGTTAGACTTTCAAACGTTAGACTTTCAAACGTTAGACTTTCAAACATTAGACTTTCAAACATTAGACTTTCAAACGTTAGGCTTTCAAATGTTAGACTTTTAAATTGTTAGACTTTCTAACGTTACACTTTTAAACATTAGACTTTCAAATGTTAGACTTTCAAGTGTTAAACATTCAAATTTTAGACTTTCAAAGGTTACTCTTTCAAATGTTAGACTTTCAAATTTTTTCACTTTCAAACCTTACACTTTGAAACATTAGACTTTGAAACATTAGACTTTGAAACATTAGACTTTGAAACATTAGACTTTGAAACATTATACTTTGAAACATTATACTTTGAAACATGAAACTTTGAAACATTAGTCTTTCCAACATTAGACTTTCAAACGTTAGACTTTCAAAGGTTAGACTTTCAAATGTTAGACTTTGAAACATTAGTCTTTTCAACATTAGACTTTCAAACCTTAGACTTTCAAATGTTAGACTTTGAAACATTATACTTTGAAACATTATACTTTGAAACATGAGACTTTGAAACATTAGTCTTTCCAACATTAGACTTTCAAACGTTAGACTTTCAAACGTTAGACTTTCAAACGTTAGACTTTCAAACGTTAGACTTTCAAACATTAGACTTTCCAACATTAGACTTTCAAACGTTAGACTTTCAAAGGTTAGACTTTAAAACGTTAGACTTTCAAATGTTAGACTTTCAAATGTTAGACTTTCAAACATTAGATTTTTAATTGTTAAACTTTCAAACATTAGACATTCAAACAATAGACTTTCAATTATTATATTTTTAAGTGTTATACTTTCAAACGTTAGATTTTCAAATGTTATACTTTCAAACATTAGATTTTTAATTGTTAAACTTTCAAACGTTAGACTTTCAAAAGTTAGGCTTTCATATGTTAGACTTTCAAACATTAGACTTTCAAACGTTAGACTTTCAAACGTTAGACTTTCTAACATTAAACTTTCAAATTTTAGACTTTCAAAAGTTAGGCGTTCATTTGTTAGACTTTCAAATGTTAGACTTTCAAATGTTAGACTTTCAAATGTTAGACTTTCAAATGTTAGACTTTCAAATGTTAGACTTTCAAATGTTAGGCTTTCAAATGTTAGACTTTCAAATGTTAGACTTTCAAATTTTTTCACTTTCAAACATTAGACTTTGAAACACTAGACTTTGAAACACTAGTTTTTGAAACATTAGACTTTGAAACATTAGACTTTGAAACATTAGAGTTTGAAACATTAGACTTTGGAACATTAGATTATGAAACATTAGACTTTCAAACATTAGACTTTCAAATGTTAGACTTTCAAACATTAGATTTTTAATTGTTAAACTTTCAAACATTAGACTTTCAAACATTAGACTTTCAAACATTAGACTTTCAAACATTAGACTTTCAATTATTAGATTTTCAAATGTTATACTTTCAAATGTTAGATTTTCTAATGTTAGACTTTCAAACATTAGATTTTTAATTGTTAAACTTTCAAACGTTAGACTCTCAAAAGTTAGACTTTCAAACGTTAGACTTTCAAACATTAGACTATCAAACGTTAGACTTTCAAACGTTAGACTTTCAAACGTTAGACTTTCAAACGTTAGACTTTCAAACGTTAGACTTTGAAACATTATACTTTGAAACATGAGACTTTGAAACATTAGTCTTTCCAACATTAGACTTTCAAACGTTAGACTTTCAAACATTAGACTTTCAAAGGTTACACTTTCAAATGTTAGACTTTCAAATTTTTTCACTTTCAAACATTAGACTTTGAAACATTAGACTTTGAAACATTATACTTTTAAACATGAGACTTTGAAACATTAGTCTTTCCAACATTAGACTTTCAAACGTTAGACTTTCAAACGTTACTTTCAAACGTTAGACTTTCAAATGTTATACTTTCAAATGTTAGACTTTCAAATGGTAGACTTTCAAACGTTAGATTTTCAAACGTTAGACTTTCAAACGTTAGACTTTCAAACGTTAGACTTTCAAACGTTAGACTTTCAAACGTTAGACTTTCAAACGTTAGACTTTCAAACATTAGACTTTCAAACATTAGACTTTCAAACGTTAGGCTTTCAAATGTTAGACTTTTAAATTGTTAGACTTTCTAACGTTACACTTTTAAACATTAGACTTTCAAATGTTAGACTTTCAAATGTTAAACATTCAAATTTTAGACTTTCAAAGGTTACTCTTTCAAATGTTAGACTTTCAAATTTTTTCACTTTCAAACCTTACACTTTGAAACATTAGACTTTGAAACATTAGACTTTGAAACATTAGACTTTGAAACATTATACTTTGAAACATGAAACTTTGAAACATTAGTCTTTCCAACATTAGACTTTCAAACGTTAGACTTTCAAAAGTTAGACTTTCAAATGTTAGACTTTGAAACATTAGTCTTTTCAACATTAGACTTTCAAACATTAGACTTTCAAACGTTAGACTTTGAAACATTATACTTTGAAACATTATACTTTGAAACATGAGACTTTGAAACATTAGTCTTTCCAACATTAGACTTTCAAACGTTAGACTTTCAAACGTTAGACTTTCAAACGTTAGACTTTCAAATGTTAGACTTTCAAAGGTTACACTTTCAAATGTTAGACTTTCAAATTTTTTCACTTTCAAACATTAGACTTTGAAACATTAGACTTTGAAACATTAGACTTTGAAACATTATACTTTGAAACATGAGACTATGAAACATTAGTCTTTCCAACATTAGACTTTCAAACGTTAGACTTTCAAACGTTAGACTTTCAAACGTTAGACTTTCAAATGTTAGACTTTCAAATGTTAGACTTTCAAATGGTAGACTTTCAAACGTTAGATTTTCAAACGTTAGACTTTCAAATGTTAGACTTTTAAACGTTAGACTTTCAAACGTTAGACTTTCAAACATTAGACTTTCAAACGTTAGGCTTTCAAATGTTAAACTTTCAAATTTTAGACTTTCAAACGTTAGGTTTTCCAACGTTAGATTTTTAATTGTTAAACTTTCAAACATTAGACTTTCAAACATTAGACTTTCAATTATTAGATTTTCAAATGTTAGACTTTCAAACGTTAGATTTTCAAACGTTAGACTTTCAAATGTTAGACTTTCAAATTTTAGACTTTCAAATGTTAGACTTTCAAATTTTAGACTTTCAAAGGTTACACTTTCAAATGTTAGACTTTCAAATTTTTTCACTTTCAAACATTAGACTTTGAAACATTAGACTTTGAAACATTAGACTTTGAAACATTAGACTTTGAAACATTAGACTTTGAAACATTAGACTTTGAAACATTAGACTTTGAAACATTATACTTTTAAACATGAGACTTTGAAACATTAGTCTTTCCAACATTAGACTTTCAAACGTTAGACTTTCAAACGTTACTTTCAAACGTTAGACTTTCAAATGTTATACTTTCAAATGTTAGACTTTCAAATGGTACACTTTCAAACGTTAGATTTTCAAACGTTAGACTTTCAAACGTTAGACTTTCAAACGTTAGACTTTCAAACGTTAGACTTTCAAACATTAGACTTTCAAACATTAGACTTTCAAACGTTAGGCTTTCAAATGTTAGACTTTTAAATTGTTAGACTTTCTAACGTTACACTTTTAAACATTAGACTTTCAAATGTTAGACTTTCAAATGTTAAACATTCAAATTTTAGACTTTCAAAGGTTACTCTTTCAAATGTTAGACTTTCAAATTTTTTCACTTTCAAACCTTACACTTTGAAACATTAGACTTTGAAACATTAGACTTTGAAACATTAGACTTTGAAACATTAGACTTTGAAACATTATACTTTGAAACATTATACTTTGAAACATGAAACTTTGAAACATTAGTCTTTCCAACATTAGACTTTCAAACGTTAGACTTTCAAAGGTTAGACTTTCAAATGTTAGACTTTGAAACATTAGTCTTTTCAACATTAGACTTTCAAACGTTAGACTTTCAAACGTTAGACTTTGAAACATTATACTTTGAAACATTATACTTTGAAACATGAGACTTTGAAACATTAGTCTTTCCAACATTAGACTTTCAAACGTTAGACTTTCAAACGTTAGACTTTCAAAGGTTACACTTTCAAATGTTAGACTTTCAAATTTTTTCACTTTCAAACATTAGACTTTGAAACATTAGACTTTGAAACATTATACTTTGAAACATGAGACTATGAAACATTAGTCTTTCCAACATTAGACTTTCAAACGTTAGACTTTCAAACGTTAGACTTTCAAACGTTAGACTTTCAAATGTTAGACTTTCAAATGTTAGACTTTCAAATTTTAGACTTTCAAACGTTAGGTTTTCAAACGTTAGATTTTTAATTGTTAAACTTTCAAACATTAGACTTTCAAACATTAGACTTTCAATTATTAGATTTTCAAATGTTAGACTTTCAAACGTTAGATTTTCAAACGTTAGACTTTCAAACGTTAGACTTTCAAACGTTAGACTTTCAAATGTTAGACTTTCAAGTTTTAGACTTTCAAAGGTTACACTTTCAAATGTTAGACTTTCAAATTTTTTCACTTTCAAACATTAGACTTTGAAAAACTAGACTTTGAAACATTAGACTTTGAAACATTAGACTTTGAAACATTAGAGTTTGAAACATTAGAATTTGAAACATTAGACTTTGAAACATTAGACTTTGAAACATGAGACTTTGAAACATTAGTCTTTCCAACATTAGACTTTCAAACGTTAGACTTTCAAAGGTTAGACTTTCAAACGTTAGACTTTCAAACGTTAGACTTTCAAACGTTAGACTTTCAAACGTTAGACTTTCAAACGTTAGACTTTCAAACGTTAGACTTTCAAACGTTAGACTTTCAAATGTTAGACTTTCAAATGTTAGACTTTCAAATGTTAGACTTTCAAATGTTAGACTTTCAAATGTTAGACTTTCAAATGTTAGACTTTCAAATGTTAGACTTTCAAATGTTAGACTTTCAAATGTTAGACTTTCAAATGTTAGACTTTCAAATGTTAGACTTTCAAATGTTAGACTTTCAAATGTTAGACTTTCAAATGTTAGACTTTCAAAAGTTAGGCTTTCAATTGTTAGACTTTCAAAAGTTAGGCTTTCAATTGTTAGACTTTCAAATGTTAGACTTTCAAACGTTAGACTTTCAAACGTTAGACTTTCAAACGTTAGACTTTCAAATGTTAGACTTTCAAACGTTAGACTTTCAAAAGTTAGGCTTTCAATTGTTAAACTTTCAAACGGTAGACTTTCAAAAGTTAGGCTTTCAAATGTTAGACTTTCAAATGTTAGACTTTCAAACGTTAGACTTTCAAACGTTAGACTTTCAAACGTTAGACTTTCAAAAGTTAGGCTTTCAATTGTTAGACTTTCAAAAGTTAGGCTTTCAATTGTTAGACTTTCAAATGTTAGACTTTCAAATCTTAGACTTTCAAATGTTAGACTTTCAAATGTTAGACTTTCAAATGTTAGACTTTCAAATGTTAGACTTTCAAATGTTAGACTTTCAAATGTTAGACTTTCAAATGTTAGACTTTCAAATGTTAGACTTTCAAATGTTAGACTTTCAAATGTTAGACTTTCAAATGTTAGACTTTCAAATGTTAGACTTTCAAATGCTAGACTTTCAAATGTTAGACTTTCAAATGTTAGACTTTCAAATGTTAAACTTTCAAATGTTAGACTTTCAAAAGTTAGGCTTTCAATTGTTAGACTTTCAAAAGTTAGGCTTTCAATTGTTAGACTTTCAAATGTTAGACTTTCAAATGTTAGACTTTCAAATGTTAGACTTTCAAATGTTAGACTTTCAAATGTTAGACTTTCAAATGTTAGACTTTCAAATGTTAGACTTTCAAATGTTAGACTTTCAAATGTTAGACTTTCAAATGTTAGACTTTCAAATGTTAGACTTTCAAATGTTAGACTTTCAAATGTTAGACTTTCAAATGTTAGACTTTCAAATGTTAGACTTTCAAATGTTAGACTTTCAAACGTTAGACTTTCTAACGTTAGACTTTCAAAAGTTAGGCTTTCAATTGTTAGACTTTCAAAAGTTAGGCTTTCAATTGTTAGACTTTCAAATGTTAGACTTTCAAATGTTAGACTTTCAAATGTTAGACTTTCAAATGTTAGACTTTCAAATGTTAGACTTTCAAATGTTAGACTTTCAAATGTTAGACTTTCAAATGTTAGACTTTCAAATGTTAGACTTTCAAATGTTAGACTTTCAAATGTTAGACTTTCAAATGTTAGACTTTCAAATGTTAGACTTTCAAAAGTTAGGCTTTCAATTGTTAGACTTTCAAAAGTTAGGCTTTCAATTGTTAGACTTTCAAATGTTAGATTTTCAAACGTTAGACTTTCAAACGTTAGACTTTCAAACATTAGACTTTCAAACGTTAGACTTTCAAACGTTAGACTTTCAAAAGTTAGGCTTTCAATTGTTAAACTTTCAAACGTTAGACTTTCAAAAGTTAGGCTTTCAAATGTTAGACTTTCAAATGTTAGACTTTCAAACGTTAGACTTTCAAACGTTAGACTTTCAAACGTTAGACTTTCAAAAGTTAGGCTTTCAATTGTTAGACTTTCAAAAGTTAGGCTTTCATTTGTTAGACTTTCAAATGTTAGACTTTCAAATGTTAGACTTTCAAATGTTAGACTTTCAAATGTTAGACTTTCAAATGTTAGACTTTCAAATGTTAGACTTTCAAATGTTAGACTTTCAAATGTTAGACTTTCAAATGTTAGACTTTCAAATGTTAGACTTTCAAATGTTAGACTTTCAAATGTTAGACTTTCAAATGTTAGACTTTCAAATGTTAGACTTTCAAATGTTAGACTTTCAAATGTTAGACTTTCAAATGTTAGACTTTCAAATGTTAGACTTTCAAAAGTTAGGCTTTCAATTGTTAGACTTTCAAAAGTTAGGCTTTCAATTGTTAGACTTTCAAATGTTAGACTTTCAAATGTTAGACTTTCAAATGTTAGACTTTCAAATGTTAGACTTTCAAATGTTAGACTTTCAAATGTTAGACTTTCAAATGTTAGACTTTCAAATGTTAGACTTTCAAATGTTAGACTTTCAAATGTTAGACTTTCAAATGTTAGACTTTCAAATGTTAGACTTTCAAATGTTAGACTTTCAAATGTTAGACTTTCAAATGTTAGACTTTCAAATGTTAGACTTTCAAATGTTAGACTTTCAAATGTTAGACTTTCAAAAGTTAGGCTTTCAATTGTTAGACTTTCAAAAGTTAGGCTTTCAATTGTTAGACTTTCAAATGTTAGACTTTCAAATGTTAGACTTTCAAATGTTAGACTTTCAAATGTTAGACTTTCAAATGTTAGACTTTCAAATGTTAGACTTTCAAATGTTAGACTTTCAAATGTTAGAATTTCAAATGTTAGACTTTCAAACGTTATACTTTCAAACCTAAGACTTTCAAACGTTAGACTTTCAAACATTAGACTTTCAAATGTTAGACTTTTAAATTGTTAGACTTTCTAATGTTAAACTTTTTAACATTAGACTTTCAAATGTTAGAATTTCAAATGTTATACTTTCAAATGTTAGACTTTCAAATGTTAGACTTTTAAATTGTTAGACTTTCCAATGTTAAACTTTTAAACATTAGACTTTCAAATGTTAGAATTTCAAATGTTAGACTTTCAAATTTTAGACTTTCAAAGGTTAAACTTTCAATTAGACTTTGAAACATAAGACTTTGAAACATTAGACTTTGAAACATTAGACTTTGAAACATTAGACTTTGAAACATTAGTCTTTCCAACATTAGACTTTCAAATGTTAGACTTTCAAAGGTTAGACTTTCAAAGGTTAGACTTTCAAAGGTTAGACTTTCAAACATTAGACTTTCCAACATTAGACTTTCAAACGTTAGACTTTCAAATGTTAGACTTTCAAACATTAGATTTTTAATTGTTAAACTTTCAAACATTAGACTTTCAAACAATAGACTTTCAATTATTAGATTTTCAAATGTTGTAGTTTTAAACGTTAGATTTTCAAATGTTAGACTTTCAAACATTAGATTTTTAATTGTTAAACTTTCAAACGTTAGACCTTCAAAAGTTAGGCTTTCAAATGTTAGACTTTCAAATGTTAGACTTTCAAACGTTAGACTTTCAAACATTAGACTTTCAAACGTTAGACTTTCAAATGGTAGACTTTCAAAAGTTAGGCTTTCAATTGTTAGACTTTCAAACGTTAGACTTTCTAACGTTAGACTTTCAAACGGTAGACTTTCAAAAGTTAGTCTTTCAATTGTTAGACTTTCAAATGTTAGACTTTCAAATGTTAGACTTTCAAATGTTAGACTTTCAAATGTTAGACTTTCAAATGTTAGACTTTCAAATGTTAGACTTTCAAATGTTAGACTTTCAAATGTTAGACTTTCAAACGTTAGACTTTCAAACATTAGACTTTCAAACATAAGACTTTCAAACATTCGACTTTCAAACATTAGACTTTCAAAACTTAGACTTTCAAACATTATACTTTCAATTATTAGATATTCAAATGTTATACTTTCAAATATTAGATTTTCTAATGTTAGACTTTCAAATGTTAGACTTTCAAATGTTAGACTTTCAAATGTTAGACTTTCAAATGTTAGACTTTCAATTGTTAGACTTTCAAGTGTTAGACTTTCAAACATTGGACTTTCAAACATTAGACTTTCAAACATTAGACTTTCAAACGTTATACTTTCAAATGTTATACTTTCAAACATTATATTTTTAATTGTTAAACTTTCAAACATTAGACTTTCAATTATTAGATTTTCAAATGTTATACTTTCAAAGGTTAGATTTTCAAGTGTTGGACTTTCAAACATTAGATATTTAATTGTTAAACTTTCAAACGTTAGACTTTTAAACATTAGACTTTCAATTATTAGATTTTCAAATGCTATACTTTCAAACATTAGATTTTCAAATGTTAGACTTTCAAATGTTAGACTTTCAAATGGTAGACTTTCGAACGTTAGATTTTCAAACGATAAACTTTCAAACATTAGACTTTCAAATGTTAGACTTTTAAACATTAGATTTTTAATTGTTAAACTTTCAAACATTAGACTTTGAAACATTAGACTTTCAAACATTAGACTTTCAAACATTAGACTTTCAATTATTAGATATTCAAATGTTATACTTTCAAACGTTAGATTTTCTAATGTTAGACTTTCAAACATTAGATTTTTAATTGTTAAACTTTCAAACGTTAGACTTTCAAATGTTAGGCTTTCAATTGTTAGACTTTCAAAGTTAGGCTTTCAATTGTTAGACTTTCAAATGTTAGACTTTCAAACATTTGACTTTCAAACATTAGACTTTCAAAAGTTAGACTTTCAAATGTTAGACTTTCAAATGTTAGACTTTCAAATGTTAGACTTTCAATTGTTAGACTTTCAAATGTTAGACTTTCAAATGTTAGACTTTCAAATGTTATACTATCAAATGTTAGACTTTCAAATGTTAGACTTTCAAACCTTAGACTTTCAAACCTTAGACTTTCAAACCTTAGACTTTGAAACATAGACTTTCAAAGGTTAAACTTTCAATTAGACTTTGAAACATTAGACTTTGATACATTAGACTTTGAAACATTAGACTTTGAAACATTAGACTTTGAAACATTAGACTTTGAAACATTAGACTTTGAAACATTAGACATTGAAACATTAGACTTTCAAAGGTTAGACTTTAAAACGTTAGACTTTCAAATGTTAGACTTTCAAAGGTTAGACTTTCAAACATTAGACTTTCCAACATTAGACATTCAAACTTTAGACTTTCAAAGGTTAGACTTTAAAACGTTAGACTTTCAAATGTTAGACTTTCAAATGTTAGACTTTCAAACATTAGATTTTTAATTGTTAAACTTTCAAACATTAGACATTCAAACAATAGACTTTCAATTATTAGATTTTTAAGTGTTATACTTTCAAACGTTAGATTTTCAAATGTTATACTTTCAAACATTAGATTTTTAATTGTTAAACTTTCAAACGTTAGACTTTCAAAAGTTAGACTTTCATATGTTAGACTTTCAAACGTTAGACTTTCAAACGTTAGACTTTCAAACGTTAGACTTTCTAACATTAAACTTTCAAATTTTAGACTTTCAAAAGTTAGGCGTTCAATTGTTAGACTTTCAAATGTTAGACTTTCAAATGTTAGACTTTCAAATGTTAGACTTTCAAATGTTAGGCTTTCAAATGTTAGACTTTCAAATGTTAGACTTTCAAATGTTAGACTTTCAAATTTTTTCACTTTCAAACATTAGACTTTGAAACACTAGACTTTGAAACACTAGTTTTTGAAACATTAGACTTTGAAACATTAGACTTTGAAACATTAGAGTTTGAAACATTAGACTTTGGAACATTAGATTATGAAACATTAGACTTTCAAACATTAGACTTTCAAATGTTAGACTTTCAAACATTAGATTTTTAATTGTTAAACTTTCAAACATTAGACTTTCAAACTTTAGACTTTCAGTTATTAGATTTTCAAATGTTATACTTTCAAATGTTAGATTTTCTAATGTTAGACTTTCAAACATTAGATTTTTAATTGTTAAACTTTCAAACGTTAGACTTTCAAAAGTTAGACTTTCAAACGTTAGACTTTCAAACGTTAGACTATCAAACGTTAGACTTTCAAACGTTAGACTTTCAAACGTTAGACTTTCAAACGTTAGACTTTCAAACGTTAGACTTTGAAACATTATACTTTGAAACATGAGACTTTGAAACATTAGTCTTTCCAACATTAGACTTTCAAACGTTATACTTTCAAACATTAGACTTTCAAAGGTTACAGTTTAAAATGTTAGACTTTCAAATTTTTTCACTTTCAAACATTAGACTTTGAAACATTAGACTTTGAAACATTAGACTTTGAAACATTAGACTTTGAAACATTATACTTTTAAACATGAGACTTTGAAACATTAGTCTTTCCAACATTAGACTTTCAAACATTAGACTTTCAAACGTTACTTTCAAACGTTAGACTTTCAAATGTTATACTTTCAAATGTTAGACTTTCAAATATTAGACTTTCAAACGTTAGATTTTCAAACATTAGACTTTCAAACGTTAGACTTTCAAACGTTAGACTTTCAAACGTTAGACTTTCAAACGTTAGACTTTCAAACGTTAGACTTTCAAACGTTAGACTTTCAAACATTAGACTTTCAAACGTTAGGCTTTCAAATGTTAGACTTTTAAATTGTTAGACTTTCTAACGTTACACTTTTAAACATTAGACTTTCAAATGTTAGACTTTCAAATGTTAAACATTCAAATTTTAGACTTTCAAAGGTTACTCTTTCAAATGTTAGACTTTCAAATTTTTTCACTTTCAAACCTTACACTTTGAAACATTAGACTTTGAAACATTAGACTTTGAAACATTAGACTTTGAAACATTAGACTTTGAAACATTAGACTTTGAAACATTATACTTTGAAACATTATACTTTGAAACATGAAACTTTGAAACATTAGTCTTTCCAACATTAGACTTTCAAACGTTAGACTTTCAAAGGTTAGACTTTCAAATGTTAGACTTTGAAACATTAGTCTTTTCAACATTAGACTTTCAAACGTTAGACTTTCAAACGTTAGACTTTGAAACATTATACTTTGAAACATTATACTTTGAAACATGAGACTTTGAAAAATTAGTCTTTTCAACATTAGACTTTCAAACGTTAGACTTTAAAACGTTAGACTTTCAAACGTTAGACTTTCAAAGGTTACACTTTCAAATGGTAGACTTTCAAACGTTAGATTTTCAAACGTTAGACTTTCAAATGTTAGACTTTCAAACGTTAGACTTTCAAACGTTAGACTTTCAAACATTAGACTTTCAAACATTAGGCTTTCAAATGTTAGACTTTCAAATGTTAAACTTTCAAATTTTAGACTTTCAAACGTTAGGTTTTCAAACGTTAGATTTTTAATTGTTAAACTTTCAAACATTAGACTTTCAAACATTAGACTTTCAATTATTAGATTTTCAAATGTTAGACTTTCAAACGTTAGATTTTCAAACGTTAGACTTTCAAACGTTAGACTTTCAAACGTTAGACTTTCAAATGTTAGACTTTCAAATTTTAGACTTTCAAAGGTTACACTTTCAAATGTTAGACTTTCAAATTTTTTCACTTTCAAACATTAGACTTTGAAAAACTAGACTTTGAAACATTAGACTTTGAAACATTAGACTTTGAAACATTAGACTTTGAAACATTAGAGTTTGAAACATTAGAATTTGAAACATTAGACTTTGAAACATTAGACTTTGAAACATGAGACTTTGAAACATTAGTCTTTCCAACATTAGACTTTCAAACGTTAGACTTTCAAAGGTTAGACTTTCAAACGTTAGACTTTCAAACGTTAGACTTTCAAACGTTAGACTTTCAGATGTTAGACTTTCAAACGTTAGACTTTCAAATGTTAGACTTTCAAATGGTAGACTTTCAAACGTTAGATTTTCAAACGTTAGACTTTCAAATGTTAGACTTTCAAACGTTAGGCTTTCAAATGTTAGACTTTCAAATGTTAAACTTTCAAATTTTAGACTTTCAAACGTTAGGTTTTTAAACGTTAGATTTTTAATTGTTAAACTTTCAAACATTAGACTTTCAATTATTAGATTTTCAAATGTTAGACTTTCAAACGTTAGATTTTCAAACGTTAGACTTTCAAACGTTAGACTTTCAAACGTTAGACTTTCAAATGTTAGACTTTCAAATTTTAGACTTTCAAAGGTTACACTTTCAAATGTTAGACTTTCAAATTTTTTCACTTTCAAACATTAGACTTTGAAAAACTAGACTTTGAAACATTAGACTTTGAAACATTAGACTTTGAAACATTAGAGTTTGAAACATTAGAATTTGAAACATTAGACTTTGAAACATTAGACTTTGAAACATGAGACTTTGAAACATTAGTCTTTCCAACATTAGACTTTCAAACGTTAGACTTTCAAAGGTTAGACTTTCAAACGTTAGACTTTCAAACGTTAGACTTTCAAACGTTAGACTTTCAAACGTTAGACTTTCAAATGTTAGACTTTCAAATGTTAGACTTTCAAATGTTAGACTTTCAAATGTTAGACTTTCAAATGTTAGACTTTCAAATGTTAGACTTTCAAACGTTAGACTTTCTAACGTTAGACTTTCAAAAGTTAGGCTTTCAATTGTTAGACTTTCAAAAGTTAGGCTTTCAATTGTTAGACTTTCAAATGTTAGACTTTCAAATGTTAGACTTTCAAATGTTAGACTTTCAAATGTTAGACTTTCAAATGTTAGACTTTCAAATGTTAGACTTTCAAATGTTAGACTTTCAAATGTTAGACTTTCAAATGTTAGACTTTCAAATGTTAGACTTTCAAAAGTTAGGCTTTCAATTGTTAGACTTTCAAAAGTTAGGCTTTCAATTGTTAGACTTTCAAACGTTAGACTTTCAAACGTTAGACTTTCAAACGTTAGACTTTCAAACGTTAGACTTTCAAAAGTTAGGCTTTCAATTGTTAAACTTTCAAACGTTAGACTTTCAAAAGTTAGGCTTTCAAATGTTAGACTTTCAAATGTTAGACTTTCAAATGTTAGACTTTCAAAAGTTAGGCTTTCAATTGTTAGACTTTCAAATGTTAGACTTTCAAATGTTAGACTTTCAAATGTTAGACTTTCAAATGTTAGACTTTCAAACATTGGACTTTCAAACATTATACTTTCAATTATTAGATATTCAAATGTTATACTTTCAAATATTAGATTTTCTAATGTTAGACTTTCAAATGTTAGACTTTCAAATGTTAGACTTTCAAATGTTAGACTTTCAAATGTTAGACTTTCAATTGTTAGACTTTCAAGTGTTAGACTTTCAAACATTGGACTTTCAAACATTAGACTTTCAAACATTAGACTTTCAAACGTTATACTTTCAAATGTTATACTTTCAAACATTATATTTTTAATTGTTAAACTTTCAAACATTAGACTTTCAATTATTAGATTTTCAAATGTTATACTTTCAAAGGTTAGATTTTCAAGTGTTGGACTTTCAAACATTAGATATTTAATTGTTAAACTTTCAAACGTTAGACTTTTAAACATTAGACTTTCAATTATTAGATTTTCAAATGCTATACTTTCAAACATTAGATTTTCAAATGTTAGACTTTCAAATGTTAGACTTTCAAATGGTAGACTTTCGAACGTTAGATTTTCAAACGATAAACTTTCAAACATTAGACTTTCAAATGTTAGACTTTTAAACATTAGATTTTTAATTGTTAAACTTTCAAACATTAGACTTTGAAACATTAGACTTTCAAACATTAGACTTTCAAACATTAGACTTTCAATTATTAGATATTCAAATGTTATACTTTCAAACGTTAGATTTTCTAATGTTAGACTTTCAAACATTAGATTTTTAATTGTTAAACTTTCAAACGTTAGACTTTCAAATGTTAGGCTTTCAATTGTTAGACTTTCAAAGTTAGGCTTTCAATTGTTAGACTTTCAAATGTTAGACTTTCAAACATTTGACTTTCAAACATTAGACTTTCAAAAGTTAGACTTTCAAATGTTAGACTTTCAAATGTTAGACTTTCAAATGTTAGACTTTCAATTGTTAGACTTTCAAATGTTAGACTTTCAAATGTTAGACTTTCAAATGTTATACTATCAAATGTTAGACTTTCAAATGTTAGACTTTCAAACCTTAGACTTTCAAACCTTAGACTTTCAAACCTTAGACTTTGAAACATAGACTTTCAAAGGTTAAACTTTCAATTAGACTTTGAAACATTAGACTTTGATACATTAGACTTTGAAACATTAGACTTTGAAACATTAGACTTTGAAACATTAGACTTTGAAACATTAGACTTTGAAACATTAGACATTGAAACATTAGACTTTGAAACATTAGTCTTTCCAACATTAGACTTTCAAATGTTAGACTTTCAAAGGTTAGACTTTCAAACATTAGACTTTCCAACATTAGACATTCAAACTTTAGACTTTCAAAGGTTAGACTTTAAAACGTTAGACTTTCAAATGTTAGACTTTCAAATGTTAGACTTTCAAACATTAGATTTTTAATTGTTAAACTTTCAAACATTAGACATTCAAACAATAGACTTTCAATTATTAGATTTTTAAGTGTTATACTTTCAAACGTTAGATTTTCAAATGTTATACTTTCAAACATTAGATTTTTAATTGTTAAACTTTCAAACGTTAGACTTTCAAAAGTTAGACTTTCATATGTTAGACTTTCAAACGTTAGACTTTCAAACGTTAGACTTTCAAACGTTAGACTTTCTAACATTAAACTTTCAAATTTTAGACTTTCAAAAGTTAGGCGTTCAATTGTTAGACTTTCAAATGTTAGACTTTCAAATGTTAGACTTTCAAATGTTAGACTTTCAAATGTTAGGCTTTCAAATGTTAGACTTTCAAATGTTAGACTTTCAAATGTTAGACTTTCAAATTTTTTCACTTTCAAACATTAGACTTTGAAACACTAGACTTTGAAACACTAGTTTTTGAAACATTAGACTTTGAAACATTAGACTTTGAAACATTAGAGTTTGAAACATTAGACTTTGGAACATTAGATTATGAAACATTAGACTTTCAAACATTAGACTTTCAAATGTTAGACTTTCAAACATTAGATTTTTAATTGTTAAACTTTCAAACATTAGACTTTCAAACTTTAGACTTTCAGTTATTAGATTTTCAAATGTTATACTTTCAAATGTTAGATTTTCTAATGTTAGACTTTCAAACATTAGATTTTTAATTGTTAAACTTTCAAACGTTAGACTTTCAAAAGTTAGACTTTCAAACGTTAGACTTTCAAACGTTAGACTATCAAACGTTAGACTTTCAAACGTTAGACTTTCAAACGTTAGACTTTCAAACGTTAGACTTTCAAACGTTAGACTTTGAAACATTATACTTTGAAACATGAGACTTTGAAACATTAGTCTTTCCAACATTAGACTTTCAAACGTTATACTTTCAAACATTAGACTTTCAAAGGTTACACTTTAAAATGTTAGACTTTCAAATTTTTTCACTTTCAAACATTAGACTTTGAAACATTAGACTTTGAAACATTAGACTTTGAAACATTAGACTTTGAAACATTATACTTTTAAACATGAGACTTTGAAACATTAGTCTTTCCAACATTAGACTTTCAAACATTAGACTTTCAAACGTTACTTTCAAACGTTAGACTTTCAAATGTTATACTTTCAAATGTTAGACTTTCAAATATTAGACTTTCAAACGTTAGATTTTCAAACATTAGACTTTCAAACGTTAGACTTTCAAACGTTAGACTTTCAAACGTTAGACTTTCAAACGTTAGACTTTCAAACGTTAGACTTTCAAACGTTAGACTTTCAAACATTAGACTTTCAAATGTTAGGCTTTCAAATGTTAGACTTTTAAATTGTTAGACTTTCTAACGTTACACTTTTAAACATTAGACTTTCAAATGTTAGACTTTCAAATGTTAAACATTCAAATTTTAGACTTTCAAAGGTTACTCTTTCAAATGTTAGACTTTCAAATTTTTTCACTTTCAAACCTTACACTTTGAAACATTAGACTTTGAAACATTAGACTTTGAAACATTAGACTTTGAAACATTAGACTTTGAAACATTAGACTTTGAAACATTATACTTTGAAACATTATACTTTGAAACATGAAACTTTGAAACATTAGTCTTTCCAACATTAGACTTTCAAACGTTAGACTTTCAAAGGTTAGACTTTCAAATGTTAGACTTTGAAACATTAGTCTTTTCAACATTAGACTTTCAAACGTTAGACTTTCAAACGTTAGACTTTGAAACATTATACTTTGAAACATTATACTTTGAAACATGAGACTTTGAAAAATTAGTCTTTTCAACATTAGACTTTCAAACGTTAGACTTTAAAACGTTAGACTTTCAAACGTTAGACTTTCAAAGGTTACACTTTCAAATGGTAGACTTTCAAACGTTAGATTTTCAAACGTTAGACTTTCAAATGTTAGACTTTCAAACGTTAGACTTTCAAACGTTAGACTTTCAAACATTAGACTTTCAAACATTAGGCTTTCAAATGTTAGACTTTCAAATGTTAAACTTTCAAATTTTAGACTTTCAAACGTTAGGTTTTCAAACGTTAGATTTTTAATTGTTAAACTTTCAAACATTAGACTTTCAAACATTAGACTTTCAATTATTAGATTTTCAAATGTTAGACTTTCAAACGTTAGATTTTCAAACGTTAGACTTTCAAACGTTAGACTTTCAAACGTTAGACTTTCAAATGTTAGACTTTCAAATTTTAGACTTTCAAAGGTTACACTTTCAAATGTTAGACTTTCAAATTTTTTCACTTTCAAACATTAGACTTTGAAAAACTAGACTTTGAAACATTAGACTTTGAAACATTAGACTTTGAAACATTAGACTTTGAAACATTAGAGTTTGAAACATTAGAATTTGAAACATTAGACTTTGAAACATTAGACTTTGAAACATGAGACTTTGAAACATTAGTCTTTCCAACATTAGACTTTCAAACGTTAGACTTTCAAAGGTTAGACTTTCAAACGTTAGACTTTCAAACGTTAGACTTTCAAACGTTAGACTTTCAGATGTTAGACTTTCAAACGTTAGACTTTCAAATGTTAGACTTTCAAATGGTAGACTTTCAAACGTTAGATTTTCAAACGTTAGACTTTCAAATGTTAGACTTTCAAACGTTAGGCTTTCAAATGTTAGACTTTCAAATGTTAAACTTTCAAATTTTAGACTTTCAAACGTTAGGTTTTTAAACGTTAGATTTTTAATTGTTAAACTTTCAAACATTAGACTTTCAATTATTAGATTTTCAAATGTTAGACTTTCAAACGTTAGATTTTCAAACGTTAGACTTTCAAACGTTAGACTTTCAAACGTTAGACTTTCAAATGTTAGACTTTCAAATTTTAGACTTTCAAAGGTTACACTTTCAAATGTTAGACTTTCAAATTTTTTCACTTTCAAACATTAGACTTTGAAAAACTAGACTTTGAAACATTAGACTTTGAAACATTAGACTTTGAAACATTAGAGTTTGAAACATTAGAATTTGAAACATTAGACTTTGAAACATGAGACTTTGAAACATTAGTCTTTCCAACATTAGACTTTCAAACGTTAGACTTTCAAAGGTTAGACTTTCAAACGTTAGACTTTCAAACGTTAGACTTTCAAACGTTAGACTTTCAAATGTTAGACTTTCAAATGTTAGACTTTCAAATGTTAGACTTTCAAATGTTAGACTTTCAAATGTTAGACTTTCAAATGTTAGACTTTCAAATGTTAGACTTTCAAACGTTAGACTTTCTAACGTTAGACTTTCAAAAGTTAGGCTTTCAATTGTTAGACTTTCAAAAGTTAGGCTTTCAATTGTTAGACTTTCAAATGTTAGACTTTCAAATGTTAGACTTTCAAATGTTAGACTTTCAAATGTTAGACTTTCAAATGTTAGACTTTCAAATGTTAGACTTTCAAATGTTAGACTTTCAAATGTTAGACTTTCAAATGTTAGACTTTCAAATGTTAGACTTTCAAAAGTTAGGCTTTCAATTGTTAGACTTTCAAAAGTTAGGCTTTCAATTGTTAGACTTTCAAACGTTAGACTTTCAAACGTTAGACTTTCAAACGTTAGACTTTCAAACGTTAGACTTTCAAAAGTTAGGCTTTCAATTGTTAAACTTTCAAACGTTAGACTTTCAAAAGTTAGGCTTTCAAATGTTAGACTTTCAAATGTTAGACTTTCAAATGTTAGACTTTCAAAAGTTAGGCTTTCAATTGTTAGACTTTCAAAAGTTAGGCTTTCAATTGTTAGACTTTCAAATGTTAGACTTTCAAATGTTAGACTTTCAAATGTTAGACTTTCAAATGTTAGACTTTCAAACATTGGACTTTCAAACATTATACTTTCAATTATTAGATATTCAAATGTTATACTTTCAAATATTAGATTTTCTAATGTTAGACTTTCAAATGTTAGACTTTCAAATGTTAGACTTTCAAATGTTAGACTTTCAAATGTTAGACTTTCAATTGTTAGACTTTCAAGTGTTAGACTTTCAAACATTGGACTTTCAAACATTAGACTTTCAAACATTAGACTTTCAAACGTTATACTTTCAAATGTTATACTTTCAAACATTATATTTTTAATTGTTAAACTTTCAAACATTAGACTTTCAATTATTAGATTTTCAAATGTTATACTTTCAAAGGTTAGATTTTCAAGTGTTGGACTTTCAAACATTAGATATTTAATTGTTAAACTTTCAAACGTTAGACTTTTAAACATTAGACTTTCAATTATTAGATTTTCAAATGCTATACTTTCAAACATTAGATTTTCAAATGTTAGACTTTCAAATGTTAGACTTTCAAATGGTAGACTTTCGAACGTTAGATTTTCAAACGATAAACTTTCAAACATTAGACTTTCAAATGTTAGACTTTTAAACATTAGATTTTTAATTGTTAAACTTTCAAACATTAGACTTTGAAACATTAGACTTTCAAACATTAGACTTTCAAACATTAGACTTTCAATTATTAGATATTCAAATGTTATACTTTCAAACGTTAGATTTTCTAATGTTAGACTTTCAAACATTAGATTTTTAATTGTTAAACTTTCAAACGTTAGACTTTCAAATGTTAGGCTTTCAATTGTTAGACTTTCAAAGTTAGGCTTTCAATTGTTAGACTTTCAAATGTTAGACTTTCAAACATTTGACTTTCAAACATTAGACTTTCAAAAGTTAGACTTTCAAATGTTAGACTTTCAAATGTTAGACTTTCAAATGTTAGACTTTCAATTGTTAGACTTTCAAATGTTAGACTTTCAAATGTTAGACTTTCAAATGTTATACTATCAAATGTTAGACTTTCAAATGTTAGACTTTCAAACCTTAGACTTTCAAACCTTAGACTTTCAAACCTTAGACTTTGAAACATAGACTTTCAAAGGTTAAACTTTCAATTAGACTTTGAAACATTAGACTTTGATACATTAGACTTTGAAACATTAGACTTTGAAACATTAGACTTTGAAACATTAGACTTTGAAACATTAGACTTTGAAACATTAGACATTGAAACATTAGACTTTGAAACATTAGTCTTTCCAACATTAGACTTTCAAATGTTAGACTTTCAAAGGTTAGACTTTCAAACATTAGACTTTCCAACATTAGACATTCAAACTTTAGACTTTCAAAGGTTAGACTTTAAAACGTTAGACTTTCAAATGTTAGACTTTCAAATGTTAGACTTTCAAACATTAGATTTTTAATTGTTAAACTTTCAAACATTAGACATTCAAACAATAGACTTTCAATTATTAGATTTTTAAGTGTTATACTTTCAAACGTTAGATTTTCAAATGTTATACTTTCAAACATTAGATTTTTAATTGTTAAACTTTCAAACGTTAGACTTTCAAAAGTTAGACTTTCATATGTTAGACTTTCAAACGTTAGACTTTCAAACGTTAGACTTTCAAACGTTAGACTTTCTAACATTAAACTTTCAAATTTTAGACTTTCAAAAGTTAGGCGTTCAATTGTTAGACTTTCAAATGTTAGACTTTCAAATGTTAGACTTTCAAATGTTAGACTTTCAAATGTTAGGCTTTCAAATGTTAGACTTTCAAATGTTAGACTTTCAAATGTTAGACTTTCAAATTTTTTCACTTTCAAACATTAGACTTTGAAACACTAGACTTTGAAACACTAGTTTTTGAAACATTAGACTTTGAAACATTAGACTTTGAAACATTAGAGTTTGAAACATTAGACTTTGGAACATTAGATTATGAAACATTAGACTTTCAAACATTAGACTTTCAAATGTTAGACTTTCAAACATTAGATTTTTAATTGTTAAACTTTCAAACATTAGACTTTCAAACTTTAGACTTTCAGTTATTAGATTTTCAAATGTTATACTTTCAAATGTTAGATTTTCTAATGTTAGACTTTCAAACATTAGATTTTTAATTGTTAAACTTTCAAACGTTAGACTTTCAAAAGTTAGACTTTCAAACGTTAGACTTTCAAACGTTAGACTATCAAACGTTAGACTTTCAAACGTTAGACTTTCAAACGTTAGACTTTCAAACGTTAGACTTTCAAACGTTAGACTTTGAAACATTATACTTTGAAACATGAGACTTTGAAACATTAGTCTTTCCAACATTAGACTTTCAAACGTTATACTTTCAAACATTAGACTTTCAAAGGTTACACTTTAAAATGTTAGACTTTCAAATTTTTTCACTTTCAAACATTAGACTTTGAAACATTAGACTTTGAAACATTAGACTTTGAAACATTAGACTTTGAAACATTATACTTTTAAACATGAGACTTTGAAACATTAGTCTTTCCAACATTAGACTTTCAAACATTAGACTTTCAAACGTTACTTTCAAACGTTAGACTTTCAAATGTTATACTTTCAAATGTTAGACTTTCAAATATTAGACTTTCAAACGTTAGATTTTCAAACATTAGACTTTCAAACGTTAGACTTTCAAACGTTAGACTTTCAAACGTTAGACTTTCAAACGTTAGACTTTCAAACGTTAGACTTTCAAACGTTAGACTTTCAAACATTAGACTTTCAAACGTTAGGCTTTCAAATGTTAGACTTTTAAATTGTTAGACTTTCTAACGTTACACTTTTAAACATTAGACTTTCAAATGTTAGACTTTCAAATGTTAAACATTCAAATTTTAGACTTTCAAAGGTTACTCTTTCAAATGTTAGACTTTCAAATTTTTTCACTTTCAAACCTTACACTTTGAAACATTAGACTTTGAAACATTAGACTTTGAAACATTAGACTTTGAAACATTAGACTTTGAAACATTAGACTTTGAAACATTAGACTTTGAAACATTATACTTTGAAACATTATACTTTGAAACATGAAACTTTGAAACATTAGTCTTTCCAACATTAGACTTTCAAACGTTAGACTTTCAAAGGTTAGACTTTCAAATGTTAGACTTTGAAACATTAGTCTTTTCAACATTAGACTTTCAAACGTTAGACTTTCAAACGTTAGACTTTGAAACATTATACTTTGAAACATTATACTTTGAAACATGAGACTATGAAAAATTAGTCTTTTCAACATTAGACTTTCAAACGTTAGACTTTAAAACGTTAGACTTTCAAACGTTAGACTTTCAAAGGTTACACTTTCAAATGGTAGACTTTCAAACAATAGATTTTCAAACGTTAGACTTTCAAATGTTAGACTTTCAAACGTTAGACTTTCAAACGTTAGACTTTCAAACATTAGACTTTCAAACATTAGGCTTTCAAATGTTAGACTTTCAAATGTTAAACTTTCAAATTTTAGACTTTCAAACGTTAGGTTTTCAAACGTTAGATTTTTAATTGTTAAACTTTCAAACATTAGACTTTCAAACATTAGACTTTCAATTATTAGATTTTCAAATGTTAGACTTTCAAACGTTAGATTTTCAAACGTTAGACTTTCAAACGTTAGACTTTCAAACGTTAGACTTTCAAATGTTAGACTTTCAAATTTTAGACTTTCAAAGGTTACACTTTCAAATGTTAGACTTTCAAATTTTTTCACTTTCAAACATTAGACTTTGAAAAACTAGACTTTGAAACATTAGACTTTGAAACATTAGACTTTGAAACATTAGACTTTGAAACATTAGAGTTTGAAACATTAGAATTTGAAACATTAGACTTTGAAACATTAGACTTTGAAACATGAGACTTTGAAACATTAGTCTTTCCAACATTAGACTTTCAAACGTTAGACTTTCAAAGGTTAGACTTTCAAACGTTAGACTTTCAAACGTTAGACTTTCAAACGTTAGACTTTCAGATGTTAGACTTTCAAACGTTAGACTTTCAAATGTTAGACTTTCAAATGGTAGACTTTCAAACGTTAGATTTTCAAACGTTAGACTTTCAAATGTTAGACTTTCAAACGTTAGGCTTTCAAATGTTAGACTTTCAAATGTTAAACTTTCAAATTTTAGACTTTCAAACGTTAGGTTTTTAAACGTTAGATTTTTAATTGTTAAACTTTCAAACATTAGACTTTCAATTATTAGATTTTCAAATGTTAGACTTTCAAACGTTAGATTTTCAAACGTTAGACTTTCAAACGTTAGACTTTCAAACGTTAGACTTTCAAATGTTAGACTTTCAAATTTTAGACTTTCAAAGGTTACACTTTCAAATGTTAGACTTTCAAATTTTTTCACTTTCAAACATTAGACTTTGAAAAACTAGACTTTGAAACATTAGACTTTGAAACATTAGACTTTGAAACATTAGAGTTTGAAACATTAGAATTTGAAACATTAGACTTTGAAACATTAGACTTTGAAACATGAGACTTTGAAACATTAGTCTTTCCAACATTAGACTTTCAAACGTTAGACTTTCAAAGGTTAGACTTTCAAACGTTAGACTTTCAAACGTTAGACTTTCAAACGTTAGACTTTCAAATGTTAGACTTTCAAATGTTAGACTTTCAAATGTTAGACTTTCAAATGTTAGACTTTCAAATGTTAGACTTTCAAATGTTAGACTTTCAAATGTTAGACTTTCAAACGTTAGACTTTCTAACGTTAGACTTTCAAAAGTTAGGCTTTCAATTGTTAGACTTTCAAAAGTTAGGCTTTCAATTGTTAGACTTTCAAATGTTAGACTTTCAAATGTTAGACTTTCAAATGTTAGACTTTCAAATGTTAGACTTTCAAATGTTAGACTTTCAAATGTTAGACTTTCAAATGTTAGACTTTCAAATGTTAGACTTTCAAATGTTAGACTTTCAAATGTTAGACTTTCAAAAGTTAGGCTTTCAATTGTTAGACTTTCAAAAGTTAGGCTTTCAATTGTTAGACTTTCAAACGTTAGACTTTCAAACGTTAGACTTTCAAACGTTAGACTTTCAAACGTTAGACTTTCAAAAGTTAGGCTTTCAATTGTTAAACTTTCAAACGTTAGACTTTCAAAAGTTAGGCTTTCAAATGTTAGACTTTCAAATGTTAGACTTTCAAATGTTAGACTTTCAAAAGTTAGGCTTTCAATTGTTAGACTTTCAAAAGTTAGGCTTTCAATTGTTAGACTTTCAAATGTTAGACTTTCAAATGTTAGACTTTCAAATGTTAGACTTTCAAATGTTAGACTTTCAAATGTTAGACTTTCAAATCTTAGACTTTCAAATGTTAGACTTTCAAATGTTAGACTTTCAAAAGTTAGGCTTTCAATTGTTAGAATTTCAAAAGTTAGGCTTTCAATTGTTAGACTTTCAAATGTTAGACTTTCAAATGTTAGACTTTCAAATGTTAGACTTTCAAATGTTAGACTTTCAAATGTTAGAATTTCAAAAGTTAGGCTTTCAATTGTTAGACTTTCAAATGTTAGACTTTCAAATGTTAGACTTTCAAATGTTAGACTTTCAAATTTTTTCACTTTCAAACATTAGACTTTGAAAAACTAGACTTTGAAACATTAGACTTTGAAACATTAGACTTTGAAACATTAGAGTTTGAAACATTAGAATTTGAAACATTAGACTTTGAAACATTAGACTTTGAAACATGAGACTTTGAAACATTAGTCTTTCCAACATTAGACTTTCAAACGTTAGACTTTCAAAGGTTAGACTTTCAAACGTTAGACTTTCAAACGTTAGACTTTCAAACGTTAGACTTTCAAATGTTAGACTTTCAAATGTTAGACTTTCAAATGTTAGACTTTCAAATGTTAGACTTTCAAATGTTAGACTTTCAAATGTTAGACTTTCAAATGTTAGACTTTCAAACGTTAGACTTTCTAACGTTAGACTTTCAAAAGTTAGGCTTTCAATTGTTAGACTTTCAAAAGTTAGGCTTTCAATTGTTAGACTTTCAAATGTTAGACTTTCAAATGTTAGACTTTCAAATGTTAGACTTTCAAATGTTAGACTTTCAAATGTTAGACTTATAAATGTTAGACTTTCAAATGTTAGACTTTCAAATGTTAGACTTTCAAATGTTAGACTTTCAAATGTTAGACTTTCAAATGTTAGACTTTCAAAAGTTAGGCTTTCAATTGTTAGACTTTCAAAAGTTAGGCTTTCAATTGTTAGACTTTCAAACGTTAGACTTTCAAACGTTAGACTTTCAAACGTTAGACTTTCAAACGTTAGACTTTCAAAAGTTAGGCTTTCAATTGTTAAACTTTCAAACGTTAAACTTTCAAAAGTTAGGCTTTCAAATGTTAGACTTTCAAATGTTAGACTTTCAAATGTTAGACTTTCAAAAGTTAGGCTTTCAATTGTTAGACTTTCAAAAGTTAGGCTTTCAATTGTTAGACTTTCAAATGTTAGACTTTCAAATGTTAGACTTTCAAATGTTAGACTTTCAAATGTTAGACTTTCAAATGTTAGACTTTCAAATGTTAGACTTTCAAATGTTAGACTTTCAAATGTTAGACTTTCAAAAGTTAGGCTTTCAATTGTTAGAATTTCAAAAGTTAGGCTTTCAATTGTTAGACTTTCAAATGTTAGACTTTCAAATGTTAGACTTTCAAATGTTAGACTTTCAAATGTTAGACTTTCAAATGTTAGAATTTCAAATGTTAGACTTTCAAACGTTATACTTTCAAACCTAAGACTTTCAAACGTTAGACTTTCAAACATTAGACTTTCAAATGTTAGACTTTTAAATTGTTAGACTTTCTAATGTTAAACTTTTTAACATTAGACTTTCAAATGTTAGAATTTCAAATGTTATACTTTCAAATGTTAGACTTTCAAATGTTAGACTTTTAAATTGTTAGACTTTCTAATGTTAAACTTTTAAACATTAGACTTTCAAATGTTAGAATTTCAAATGTTAGACTTTCAAATTTTAGACTTTCAAAGGTTAAACTTTCAATTAGACTTTGAAACATTAGACTTTGAAACATTAGACTTTGAAACATTAGACTTTGAAACATTAGACTTTGAAACATTAGACTTTGAAACATTAGTCTTTCCAACATTAGACTTTCAAATGTTAGACTTTCAAAGGTTAGACTTTCAAAGGTTAGACTTTCAAAGGTTAGACTTTCAAACATTAGACTTTCCAACATTCTTTCAAACGTTAGACTTTCAAATGTTAGACTTTCAAACATTAGATTTTTAATTGTTAAACTTTCAAACATTAGACTTTCAAACAATAGACTTTCAATTAATAGATTTTCAAATGTTGTAGTTTTAAACGTTAGATTTTCAAATGTTAGACTTTCAAACATTAGATTTTTAATTGTTAAACTTTCAAACGTTAGACCTTCAAAAGTTAGGCTTTCAAACATTAGATTTTTAATTGTTAAACTTTCAAACGTTAGACCTTCAAAAGTTAGGCTTTCAAATGTTAGACTTTCAAATGTTAGACTTTCAAACGTTAGACTTTCAAACATTAGACTTTCAAACGTTAGACTTTCAAATGGTAGACTTTCAAAAGTTAGGCTTTCAATTGTTAGACTTTCAAACATTAGACTTTCTAACGTTAGACTTTCAAACGGTAGACTTTCAAAAGTTAGTCTTTCAATTGTTAGACTTTCAAATGTTAGACTTTCAAATGTTAGACTTTCAAATGTTAGACTTTCAAATGTTAGACTTTCAAACGTTAGACTTTCAAACGTTAGACTTTCAAACATTAGTCTTTCAAACATAAGACTTTCAAACATTCGACTTTCAAACATTAGACTTTCAAAACTTAGACTTTCAAACATTAGACTTTCAATTATTAGATATTCAAATGTTATACTTTCAAACATTAGATTTTCTAATGTTAGACTTTCAAATGTTAGACTTTCAAATGTTAGACTTTCAAATGTTAGACTTTCAAATGTTAGACTTTCAATTGTTAGACTTTCAAGTGTTAGATTTTCAAACATTGGACTTTCAAACATTAGACTTTCAAACATTAGACTTTCAAACGTTAGACTTTCAAATGTTAGACTTTCAAACATTATATTTTTAATTGTTAAACTTTCAAACATTAGACTTTCAATTATTAGATTTTCAAATGTTATACTTTCAAAGTTTAGATTTTCAAATGTTGGACTTTCAAACATTAGATATTTAATTCTTAAACTTTCAAACGTTAGACTTTTAAACATTAGACTTTCAATTATTAGATTTTCAAATGCTATACTTTCAAACATTAGATTTTCAAACATTAGACTTTCAAATGTTAGACTTTTAAACATTAGATTTTTAATTGTTAAACTTTCAAACATTAGACTTTGAAACATTAGACTTTCAAACATAAGACTTTCAAACATTAGACTTTCAAACATTAGAATTTCAATTATTAGATATTCAAATGTTATACTTTCAAACGTTAGATTTTCTAATGTTAGACTTTCAAACATTAGATTTTTAATTGTTAAACTTTCAAACGTTAGACTTTCAAACGTTAGGCTTTCAATTGTTAGACTTTCAAATGTTAGACTTTCAAATGTTAGACTTTCAAATGTTAGACTTTCAAATGTTAGATTTTCAAATGTTAGACTTTCAAATGTTAGACTTTCAAATGTTAGACTTTCAAATTTTTTCACTTTCAAACATTAGACTTTGAAACACTAGACTTTGAAACACTAGTTTTTGAAACATTAGACTTTGAAACATTAGACTTTGAAACATTAGAGTTTGAAACATTAGACTTTGGAACATTAGATTATGAAACATTAGACTTTCAAACATTAGACTTTCAAACATTAGACTTTCAAACATTAGACTTTCAATTATTAGATTTTCAAATGTTATACTTTCAAATGTTAGATTTTCTAATGTTAGACTTTCAAACATTAGATTTTTAATTGTTAAACTTTCAAACGTTAGACTTTCAAAAGTTAGACTTTCAAACGTTAGACTTTCAAACGTTAGACTATCAAACGTTAGACTTTCAAACGTTAGACTTTCAAACGTTAGACTTTCAAACGTTAGACTTTCAAACGTTAGACTTTCAAACGTTAGACTTTGAAACATTATACTTTGAAACATGAGACTTTGAAACATTAGTCTTTCCAACATTAGACTTTCAAACGTTAGACTTTCAAACATTAGACTTTCAAAGGTTACACTTTCAAATGTTAGACTTTCAAATTTTTTCACTTTCAAACATTAGACTTTGAAACATTAGACTTTGAAACATTATACTTTTAAACATGAGACTTTGAAACATTAGTCTTTCCAACTTTAGACTTTCAAACGTTAGACTTTCAAACGTTACTTTCAAACGTTAGACTTTCAAATGTTATACTTTCAAATGTTATACTTTCAAATGGTAGACTTTCAAACGTTAGATTTTCAAACGTTAGACTTTCAAACGTTAGAATTTCAAACGTTAGACTTTCAAACGTTAGACTTTCAAACATTAGACTTTCAAACATTAGACTTTCAAACATTAGACTTTCAAACGTTAGGCTTTCAAATGTTAGACTTTTAAATTGTTAGACTTTCTAACGTTACACTTTTAAACATTAGACTTTCAAATGTTAGACTTTCAAATGTTAAACATTCAAATTTTAGACTTTCAAATGTTAGACTTTCAAATGTTAGACTTTCAAATTTTTTCACTTTCAAACATTAGACTTTGAAACATTAGACTTTGAAACATTAGAGTTTGAAACATTAGACTTTGGAACATTAGATTATGAAACATTAGACTTTCAAACATTAGACTTTCAAATGTTAGACTTTCAAACATTAGATTTTTAATTGTTAAACTTTCAAACGTTAGACTTTCAAACGTTAGGCTTTCAATTGTTAGACTTTCAAATGTTAGACTTTCAAATGTTAGACTTTCAAATGTTAGACTTTCAAATGTTAGACTTTCAAATGTTAGACTTTCAAATGTTAGACTTTCAAATTTTTTCACTTTCAAACATTAGACTTTGAAACACTAGACTTTGAAACACTAGTTTTTGAAACATTAGACTTTGAAACATTAGACTTTGAAACATTAGAGTTTGAAACATTAGACTTTGGAACATTAGATTATGAAACATTAGACTTTCAAACATTAGACTTTCAAACATTAGACTTTCAAACATTAGACTTTCAATTATTAGATTTTCAAATGTTATACTTTCAAATGTTAGATTTTCTAATGTTAGACTTTCAAACATTAGATTTTTAATTGTTAAACTTTCAAACGTTAGACTTTCAAAAGTTAGACTTTCAAACGTTAGACTTTCAAACGTTAGACTATCAAACGTTAGACTTTCAAACGTTAGACTTTCAAACGTTAGACTTTCAAACGTTAGACTTTCAAACGTTAGACTTTCAAACGTTAGACTTTGAAACATTATACTTTGAAACATGAGACTTTGAAACATTAGTCTTTCCAACATTAGACTTTCAAACGTTAGACTTTCAAACATTAGACTTTCAAAGGTTACACTTTCAAATGTTAGACTTTCAAATTTTTTCACTTTCAAACATTAGACTTTGAAACATTAGACTTTGAAACATTATACTTTTAAACATGAGACTTTGAAACATTAGTCTTTCCAACTTTAGACTTTCAAACGTTAGACTTTCAAACGTTACTTTCAAACGTTAGACTTTCAAATGTTATACTTTCAAATGTTATACTTTCAAATGGTAGACTTTCAAACGTTAGATTTTCAAACGTTAGACTTTCAAACGTTAGACTTTCAAACGTTAGACTTTCAAACGTTAGACTTTCAAACATTAGACTTTCAAACATTAGACTTTCAAACATTAGACTTTCAAACGTTAGGCTTTCAAATGTTAGACTTTTAAATTGTTAGACTTTCTAACGTTACACTTTTAAACATTAGACTTTCAAATGTTAGACTTTCAAATGTTAAACATTCAAATTTTAGACTTTCAAATGTTAGACTTTCAAATGTTAGACTTTCAAATTTTTTCACTTTCAAACATTAGACTTTGAAACATTAGACTTTGAAACATTAGAGTTTGAAACATTAGACTTTGGAACATTAGATTATGAAACATTAGACTTTCAAACATTAGACTTTCAAATGTTAGACTTTGAAACATTAGATTTTTAATTGTTAAACTTTCAAACATTAGACTTTCAAACATTAGACTTTCAAACATTAGACTTTCAAACATTAGACTTTCAAACATTAGACTTTCAATTATTAGATTTTCAAATGTTATACTTTCAAATGTTAGATTTTCTAATGTTAGACTTTCAAACATTAGATTTTTAATTGTTAAACTTTCAAACGTTAGACTTTCAAAAGTTAGACTTTCAAACGTTAGACTTTCAAACGTTAGACTATCAAACGTTAGACTTTCAAACGTTAGACTTTCAAACGTTAGACTTTCAAACGTTAGACTTTCAAACGTTAGACTTTCAAACGTTAGACTTTGAAACATTATACTTTCAAACATTAGACTTTCAAACGTTAGACTTTCAAACATTAGACTTTCAAAGGTTACACTTTCAAATGTTAGACTTTCAAATTTTTTCACTTTCAAACATTAGACTTTCAAACATTAGACTTTGAAACATTAGACTTTGAAACATTATACTTTTAAACATGAGACTTTGAAACATTAGTCTTTCCAACATTAGACTTTCAAACGTTAGACTTTCAAACGTTACTTTCAAACGTTAGACTTTCAAATGTTATACTTTCAAATGGTAGACTTTCAAACGTTAGATTTTCAAACGTTAGACTTTCAAACGTTAGACTTTCAAACATTAGACTTTCAAACGTTAGACTTTCAAACATTAGACTTTCAAACATTAGACTTTCAAACATTAGACTTTCAAACGTTAGGCTTTCAAATGTTAGACTTTTAAATTGTTAGACTTTCTAACGTTACACTTTTAAACATTAGACTTTCAAATGTTAGACTTTCAAATGTTAAACATTCAAATTTTAGACTTTCAAAGGTTACTCTTTCAAATGTTAGACTTTCAAATTTTTTCACTTTCAAACCTTACACTTTGAAACATTAGACTTTCAAACGTTAGACTTTGAAACATTATACTTTGAAACATTATACTTTGAAACATGAGACTTTGAAACATTAGTCTTTCCAACATTAGACTTTCAAACAGTAGACTTTCAAACGTTAGACTTTCAAACGTTAGACTTTCAAAGGTTACACTTTCAAATGTTAGACTTTCAAATTTTTTCACTTTCAAACATTAGACTTTGAAACATTAGACTTTGAAACATTAGACTTTGAAACATTATACTTTGAAACATGAGACTATGAAACATTAGTCTTTCCAACATTAGACTTTCAAACGTTAGACTTTCAAACGTTAGACTTTCAAACGTTAGACTTTCAAACGTTAGACTTTCAAATGTTAGACTTTCAAATGTTAGACTTTCAAATGGTAGACTTTCAAACGTTAGATTTTCAAACGTTAGACTTTCAAATGTTAGACTTTCAAACGTTAGACTTTCAAACGTTAGACTTTCAAACATTAGACTTTCAAACGTTAGGCTTTCAAATGTTAGACTTTCAAATGTTAAACTTTCAAATTTTAGACTTTCAAACGTTAGGCTTTCAAACGTTAGATTTTTAATTGTTAAACTTTCAAACATTAGACTTTCAAACATTAGACTTTCAATTATTAGATTTTCAAATGTTAGACTTTCAAACGTTAGATTTTCAAACGTTAGACTTTCAAACGTTAGACTTTCAAACGTTAGACTTTCAAATGTTAGACTTTCAAACATTAGACTTTCAAACGTTAGACTTTCAAACGTTAGACTTTCAAACGTTAGACTTTCAAAAGTTAGGCTTTCAATTGTTAAACTTTCAAATGTTAGACTTTCAAAAGTTAGGCTTTCAAATGTTAGACTTTCAAATGTTAGACTTTCAAACGTTAGACTTTCAAACGTTAGACTTTCAAACGTTAGACTTTCAAAAGTTAGGCTTTCAATTGTTAGACTTTCAAAAGTTAGGCTTTCAATTGTTAGACTTTCAAATGTTAGACTTTCAAATGTTAGACTTTCAAATGTTAGACTTTCAAATGTTAGACTTTCAAATGTTAGACTTTCAAATGTTAGACTTTCAAATGTTAGACTTTCAAATGTTAGACTTTCAAATGTTAGACTTTCAAATGTTAGACTTTCAAAAGTTAGGCTTTCAATTGTTAGGCTTTCAATTGTTAGACTTTCAATTGCTAGACTTTCAAATGTTAGACTTTCAAATGTTAGACTTTCAAATGTTAGACTTTCAAATGTTAGACTTTCAAATGTTAGACTTTCAAATGTTAGACTTTCAAATGTTAGACTTTCAAATGTTAGACTTTCAAATGTTAGACTTTCAAATGTTAGACTTTCAAATGTTAGACTTTCAAATATTAGACTTTCAAAAGTTAGGCTTTCAATTGTTAGACTTTCAAAAGTTAGGCTTTCAATTGTTAGACTTTCAAATGTTAGACTTTCAAATGTTAGACTTTCAAATGTTAGACTTTCAAATGTTAGACTTTCAAATGTTAGACTTTCAAATGTTAGACTTTCAAATGTTAGACTTTCAAATGTTAGACTTTCAAATGTTAGACTTTCAAATGTTAGACTTTCAAATGTTAGAATTTCAAATGTTAGACTTTCAAACGTTAGACTTTCAAACCTAAGACTTTCAAACGTTAGACTTTCAAACATTAGACTTTCAAATGTTAGACTTTTAAATTGTTAGACTTTCTAATGTTAAACTTTTAAACATTAGACTTTCAAATGTTAGAATTTCAAATGTTATACTTTCAAATGTTAGACTTTCAAATGTTAGACTTTTAAATTGTTAGACTTTCTAATGTTAAACTTTTAAACATTAGACTTTCAAATGTTAGAATTTCAAATGTTAGACTTTCAAATTTTAGACTTTCAAAGGTTAAACTTTCAATTAGACTTTGAAACATTAGACTTTGAAACATTAGACTTTGAAACATTAGACTTTGAAACATTAGTCTTTCCAACATTAGACTTTCAAATGTTAGACTTTCAAAGGTTAGACTTTCAAAGGTTAGACTTTCAAAGGTTAGACTTTCAAACATTAGACTTTCCAACATTAGACTTTCAAACGTTAGACTTTCAAATGTTAGACTTTCAAACATTAGATTTTTAATTGTTAAACTTTAAAACATTAGACTTTCAAACAATAGACTTTCAATTATTAGATTTTCAAATGTTATAGTTTCAAATGTTAGACTTTCAAATGTTAGACTTTCAAATGTTAGACTTTCAAAAGTTAGGCTTTCAATTGTTAGACTTTCAAAAGTTAGGCTTTCAATTTTTAGACTTTCAAATGTTAGACTTTCAAATGTTATACTATCAAATGTTAGACTTTCAAATGTTAGACTTTCAAATGTTAGACTTTCAAACCTTAGACTTTCAAACCTTAGACTTTCAAACATTAGACTTTCAAATGTTGGACTTTTAAATTGTTAGACTTTCTAATGTTAAACTTTCAAATGTTAGACTTTCAAATGTTAGACTTTCAAACATTAGATTTTTAATTGTTAAACTTTCAAACGTTAGACCTTCAAAAGTTAGGCTTTCAAACATTAGATTTTTAATTGTTAAACTTTCAAACGTTAGACCTTCAAAAGTTAGGCTTTCAAATGTTAGACTTTCAAATGTTAGACTTTCAAACGTTAGACTTTCAAACATTAGACTTTCAAATGTTAGACTTTCAAATGGTAGACTTTCAAAAGTTAGGCTTTCAATTGTTAGACTTTCAAACGTTAGACTTTCTAACGTTAGACTTTCAAACGGTAGACTTTCAAAAGTTAGTCTTTCAATTGTTAGACTTTCAAATGTTAGACTTTCAAATGTTAGACTTTCAAATGTTAGACTTTCAAATGTTAGACTTTCAAATGTTAGACTTTCAAATGTTAGACTTTCAAATGTTAGACTTTCAAATGTTAGACTTTCAAATGTTAGACTTTCAAATGTTAGACTTTCAAACGTTAGACTTTCAAACATTAGACTTTCAAACATAAGACTTTCAAACATTCGACTTTCAAACATTAGACTTTCAAAACTTAGATTTTCAAACATTAGACTTTCAATTATTAGATATTCAAATGTTATACTTTCAAACATTAGATTTTCTAATGTTAGACTTTCAAATGTTAGACTTTCAAATGTTAGACTTTCAAATGTTAGACTTTCAATTGTTAGACTTTCAAGTGTTAGACTTTCAAACATTAGACTTTCAAACATTAGACTTTCAAACGTTAGACTTTCAAATGTTAGACTTTCAAAGGTTAGATTTTCAAATGTTGGACTTTCAAACATTAGATATTTAATTGTTAAACTTTCAAACGTTAGACTTTTAAACATTAGACTTTCAATTATTAGATTTTCAAATGCTATACTTTCAAACATTAGATTTTCAAATGTTAGACTTTCAAATGTTAGACTTTCAAATGGTAGACTTTCGAACGTTAGATTTTCAAACGATAAACTTTCAAACATTAGACTTTCAAATGTTAGACTTTTAAACATTAGATTTTTAATTGTTAAACTTTCAAACATTAGACTTTGAAACATTAGACTTTCAAACATAAGACTTACAAACATTAGACTTTCAAAGGTTAAACTTTCAATTAGACTTTGAAACATTAGACTTTGAAACATTAGACTTTGAAACATTAGACTTTGAAACATTAGTCTTTCCAACATTAGACTTTCAAATGTTAGACTTTCAAAGGTTAGACTTTCAAAGGTTAGACTTTCAAAGGTTAGACTTTCAAACATTAGACTTTCAAACATTAGACTTTCCAACATTAGACTTTCAAACGTTAGACTTTCAAATGTTAGACTTTCAAACATTAGATTTTTAATTGTTAAACTTTAAAACATTAGACTTTCAAACAATAGACTTTCAATTATTAGATTTTCAAATGTTATAGTTTCAAATGTTAGACTTTCAAATGTTAGACTTTCAAATGTTAGACTTTCAAAAGTTAGGCTTTCAATTGTTAGACTTTCAAAAGTTAGGCTTTTAATTTTTAGACTTTCAAATGTTAGACTTTCAAATGTTAGACTTTCAAATGTTATACTTTCAAACGTTAGATTTTCTAATGTTAGACTTTCAAACATTAGATTTTTAATTGTTAAACTTTCAAACGTTAGACTTTCAAAAGTTAGGCTTTCAAATGTTAGACTTTCAAATGTTAGACTTTCAAACGTTAGACTTTCAAACGTTAGACTTTCAAACGTTAGACTTTCAAAAGTTAGGCTTTCAATTGTTAGACTTTCAAAAGTTAGGCTTTCAATTGTTAGACTTTCAAATGTTAGACTTTCAAATATTAGACTTTCAAATGTTAGACTTTCAAATGTTAGACTTTCAAATGTTAGACTTTCAAATGTTAGACTTTCAAATGTTAGACTTTCAAACGTTAGACTTTTAAACATTAGACTTTCAAATGTTAGAATTTCAAATGTTATACTTTCAAATGTTAGACTTTCAAATGTTAGACTTTTAAATTGTTAGACTTTCTAATGTTAAACTTTTAAACATTATACTTTCAAATGTTAGAATTTCAAATGTTAGACTTTCAAATGTTAGACTTTCAATTGTTAGACTTTCAAGTGTTAGACTTTCAAACATTAGACTTTCAAACATTAGACTTTCAAACGTTAGACTTTCAAATGTTAGACTTTCAAAGGTTAGATTTTCAAATGTTGGACTTTCAAACATTAGATATTTAATTGTTAAACTTTCAAACGTTAGACTTTTAAACATTAGACTTTCAATTATTAGATTTTCAAATGCTATACTTTCAAACATTAGATTTTCAAATGTTAGACTTTCAAATGTTAGATTTTTAATTGTTAAACTTTCAAACATTAGACTTTGAAACATTAGACTTTCAAACATAAGACTTTCAAACATTAGACTTTCAAACATTAGACTTTCAAACATTAGACTTTCAATTATTAGATATTCAAATGTTATACTTTCAAACGTTAGATTTTCTAATGTTAGACTTTCAAACATTAGATTTTTAATTGTTAAACTTTCAAACGTTAGACTTTCAAAAGTTAGGCTTTCAAATGTTAGACTTTCAAATGTTAGACTTTCAAACGTTAGACTTTCAAACGTTAGACTTTCAAACGTTAGACTTTCAAAAGTTAGGCTTTCAATTGTTAGACTTTCAAAAGTTAGGCTTTCAATTGTTAGACTTTCAAATGTTAGACTTTCAAATATTAGACTTTCAAATGTTAGACTTTCAAATGTTAGACTTTCAAATGTTAGACTTTCAAATGTTAGACTTTCAAATGTTAGACTTTTAAATTGTTAGACTTTCTAATGTTAAACTTTTAAACATTAGACTTTCAAATGTTAGAATTTCAAATGTTATACTTTCAAATGTTAGACTTTCAAATGTTAGACTTTTAAATTGTTAGACTTTCTAATGTTAAACTTTTAAACATTATACTTTCAAATGTTAGAATTTCAAATGTTAGACTTTCAAATTTTAGACTTTCAAAGGTTAAACTTTCAATTAGACTTTGAAACATTAGACTTTGAAACATTAGACTTTGAAACATTAGACTTTGAAACATTAGACTTTGAAACATTAGTCTTTCCAACATTAGACTTTCAAATGTTAGACTTTCAAAGGTTAGACTTTCAAAGGTTAGACTTTCAAAGGTTAGACTTTCAAAGGTTAGACTTTCAAACATTAGACTTTCCAACATTAGACTTTCAAACGTTAGACTTTCAAATGTTAGACTTTCAAACATTAGATTTTTAATTGTTAAACTTTCAAACATTAGACTTTCAAACAATAGACTTTCAATTATTAGATTTTCAAATGTTATAGTTTCAAACGTTAGATTTTCAAATGTTAGACTTTCAAACATTAGATTTTTAATTGTTAAACTTTCAAACGTTAGACCTTCAAAAGTTAGGCTTTCAAACATTAGATTTTTAATTGTTAAACTTTCAAACGTTAGACCTTCAAAAGTTAGGCTTTCAAATGTTAGACTTTCAAATGTTAGACTTTCAAACGTTAGACTTTCAAACATTAGACTTTCAAACGTTAGACTTTCAAATGGTAGACTTTCAAAAGTTAGGCTTTCAATTGTTAGACTTTCAAACGTTAGACTTTCTAACATTAGACTTTCAAACGGTAGACTTTCAAAAGTTAGTCTTTCAATTGTTAGACTTTCAAATGTTAGACTTTCAAATGTTAGACTTTCAAATGTTAGACTTTCAAATGTTAGATTTTCAAATGTTAGACTTTCAAATGTTAGACTTTCAAATGTTAGACTTTCAAATGTTAGACTTTCAAACGTTAGACTTTCAAACATTAGACTTTCAAACATAAGACTTTCAAACATTCGACTTTCAAACATTAGACTTTCAAAACTTAGATTTTCAAACATTAGACTTTCAATTATTAGATATTCAAATGTTATACTTTCAAACATTAGATTTTCTAATGTTAGACTTTCAAATGTTAGACTTTCAAATGTTAGACTTTCAAATGTTAGACTTTCAATTGTTAGACTTTCAAGTGTTAGACTTTCAAACATTAGACTTTCAAACGTTAGACTTTCAAATGTTAGACTTTCAAACATTATATTTTTAATTGTTAAACTTTCAAACATTAGACTTTCAATTATTAGATTTTCAAATGTTATACTTTCAAAGGTTAGATTTTCAAATGTTGGACTTTCAAACATTAGATATTTAATTGTTAAACTTTCAAACGTTAGACTTTTAAACATTAGACTTTCAATTATTAGATTTTCAAATGCTATACTTTCAAACATTAGATTTTCAAATGTTAGACTTTCAAATGTTAGACTTTCAAATGGTAGACTTTCGAACGTTAGATTTTCAAACGATAAACTTTCAAACATTAGACTTTCAAATGTTAGACTTTTAAACATTAGATTTTTAATTGTTAAACTTTCAAACATTAGACTTTGAAACATTAGACTTTCAAACATTAGAATTTCAATTATTAGATATTCAAATGTTATACTTTCAAACGTTAGATTTTCTAATGTTAGACTTTCAAACATTAGATTTTTAATTGTTAAACTTTCAAACGTTAGACTTTCAAACGTTAGGCTTTCAATTGTTAGACTTTCAAATGTTAGACTTTCAAATGTTAGACTTTCAAATGTTAGACTTTCAAATGTTAGACTTTCAAATGTTAGACTTTCAAATTTTTTCACTTTCAAACATTAGACTTTGAAACACTAGACTTTGAAACACTAGTTTTTGAAACATTAGACTTTGAAACATTAGACTTTGAAACATTAGAGTTTGAAACATTAGACTTTGGAACATTAGATTATGAAACATTAGACTTTCAAACATTAGACATTCAAATGTTAGACTTTCAAACATTAGATTTTTAATTGTTAAACTTTCAAACATTAGACTTTCAAACATTAGACTTTCAAACATTAGACTTTCAAACATTAGACTTTCAATTATTAGATTTTCAAATGTTATACTTTCAAATGTTAGATTTTCTAATGTTAGACTTTCAAACATTAGATTTTTAATTGTTAAACTTTCAAACGTTAGACTTTCAAAAGTTAGACTTTCAAACGTTAGACTTTCAAACGTTAGACTATCAAACGTTAGACTTTCAAACGTTAGACTTTCAAACGTTAGACTTTCAAACGTTAGACTTTCAAACGTTAGACTTTCAAACGTTAGACTTTGAAACATTATACTTTGAAACATGAGACTTTGAAACATTAGTCTTTCCAACATTAGACTTTCAAACGTTAGACTTTCAAACATTAGACTTTCAAAGGTTACACTTTCAAATGTTAGACTTTCAAATTTTTTCACTTTCAAACATTAGACTTTCAAACATTAGACTTTGAAACATTAGACTTTGAAACATTATACTTTTAAACATGAGACTTTGAAACATTAGTCTTTCCAACATTAGACTTTCAAACGTTAGACTTTCAAACGTTACTTTCAAACGTTAGACTTTCAAATGTTATACTTTCAAATGTTAGACTTTCAAATGGTAGACTTTCAAACGTTAGATTTTCAAACGTTAGACTTTCAAACGTTAGACTTTCAAACATTAGACTTTCAAACGTTAGACTTTCAAACATTAGACTTTCAAACATTAGACTTTCAAACATTAGACTTTCAAACATTAGACTTTCAAACGTTAGGCTTTCAAATGTTAGACTTTTAAATTGTTTGACTTTCTAACATTACACTTTTAAACATTAGACTTTCAAATGTTAGACTTTCAAATGTTAAACATTCAAATTTTAGACTTTCAAATGTTAGACTTTCAAATGTTAGACTTTCAAATTTTTTCACTTTCAAACATTAGACTTTGAAACATTAGACTTTGAAACATTAGAGTTTGAAACATTAGACTTTGGAACATTAGATTATGAAACATTAGACTTTCAAACATTAGACTTTCAAATGTTAGACTTTGAAACATTAGATTTTTAATTGTTAAACTTTCAAACATTAGACTTTCAAACATTAGACTTTCAAACATTAGACTTTCAAACATTAGACTTTCAAACATTAGACTTTCAATTATTAGATTTTCAAATGTTATACTTTCAAATGTTAGATTTTCTAATGTTAGACTTTCAAACATTAGATTTTTAATTGTTAAACTTTCAAACGTTAGACTTTCAAAAGTTAGACTTTCAAACGTTAGACTTTCAAACGTTAGACTATCAAACGTTAGACTTTCAAACGTTAGACTTTCAAACGTTAGACTTTCAAACGTTAGACTTTCAAACGTTAGACTTTCAAACGTTAGACTTTGAAACATTATACTTTGAAACATGAGACTTTGAAACATTAGTCTTTCCAACATTAGACTTTCAAACGTTAGACTTTCAAACATTAGACTTTCAAAGGTTACACTTTCAAATGTTAGACTTTCAAATTTTTTCACTTTCAAACATTAGACTTTCAAACATTAGACTTTCAAACATTAGACTTTCAAACATTAGACTTTGAAACATTAGACTTTGAAACATTATACTTTTAAACATGAGACTTTGAAACATTAGTCTTTCCAACATTAGACTTTCAAACGTTAGACTTTCAAACGTTACTTTCAAACGTTAGACTTTCAAATGTTATACTTTCAAATGTTAGACTTTCAAATGGTAGACTTTCAAATGTTAGATTTTCAAACGTTAGACTTTCAAACGTTAGACTTTCAAACATTAGACTTTCAAACGTTAGACTTTCAAACATTAGACTTTCAAACATTAGACTTTCAAACATTAGACTTTCAAACGTTAGGCTTTCAAATGTTAGACTTTTAAATTGTTAGACTTTCTAACGTTACACTTTTAAACATTAGACTTTCAAATGTTAGACTTTCAAATGTTAAACATTCAAATTTTAGACTTTCAAAGGTTACTCTTTCAAATGTTAGACTTTCAAATTTTTTCACTTTCAAACCTTACACTTTGAAACATTAGACTTTGAAACATTAGACTTTGAAACATTAGACTTTGAAACATTATACTTTGAAACATTATACTTTGAAACATGAAACTTTGAAACATTAGTCTTTTCAACATTAGACTTTCAAACGTTAGACTTTCAAAGGTTAGACTTTCAAATGTTAGACTTTGAAACATTAGTCTTTTCAACATTAGACTTTCAAACGTTAGACTTTCAAACGTTAGACTTTGAAACATTATACTTTGAAACATTATACTTTGAAACATGAGACTTTGAAACATTAGTCTTTCCAACATTAGACTTTCAAACATTAGACTTTCAAACGTTAGACTTTCAAACGTTAGACTTTCAAAGGTTACACTTTCAAATGTTAGACTTTCAAATTTTTTCACTTTCAAACATTAGACTTTGAAACATTAGACTTTGAAACATTAGACTTTGAAACATTAGACTTTGAAACATTATACTTTGAAACATGAGACTATGAAACATTAGTCTTTCCAACATTAGACTTTCAAACGTTAGACTTTCAAACGTTAGACTTTCAAACGTTAGACTTTCAAACGTTAGACTTTCAAACGTTAGACTTTCAAATGTTAGACTTTCAAATGTTAGACTTTCAAATGGTAGACTTTCAAACGTTAGATTTTCAAACGTTAGACTTTCAAATGTTAGACTTTCAAACGTTAGACTTTCAAACGTTAGACTTTCAAACATTAGACTTTCAAACGTTAGGCTTTCAAATGTTAGACTTTCAAATGTTAAACTTTCAAATTTTAGACTTTCAAACATTAGGCTTTCAAACGTTAGATTTTTAATTGTTAAACTTTCAAACATTAGACTTTCAAACATTAGACTTTCAATTATTAGATTTTCAAATGTTAGACTTTCAAACGTTAGATTTTCAAACGTTAGACTTTCAAACGTTAGACTTTCAAACGTTAGACTTTCAAATGTTAGACTTTCAAACATTAGACTTTCAAACGTTAGACTTTCAAACGTTAGACTTTCAAACGTTAGACTTTCAAAAGTTAGGCTTTCAATTGTTAAACTTTCAAATGTTAGACTTTCAAAAGTTAGGCTTTCAAATGTTAGACTTTCAAATGTTAGACTTTCAAACGTTAGACTTTCAAACGTTAGACTTTCAAACGTTAGACTTTCAAAAGTTAGGCTTTCAATTGTTAGACTTTCAAAAGTTAGGCTTTCAATTGTTAGACTTTCAAATGTTAGACTTTCAAATGTTAGACCTTCAAATGTTAGACTTTCAAATGTTAGACTTTCAAATGTTAGACTTTCAAATGTTAGACTTTCAAATGTTAGACTTTCAAATGTTAGACTTTCAAATGTTAGACTTTCAAATGTTAGACTTTCAAATGTTAGACTTTCAAATGTTAGACTTTCAAATGTTAGACTTTCAAAAGTTAGGCTTTCAATTGTTAGGCTTTCAATTGTTAGACTTTCAATTGTTAGACTTTCAAATGTTAGACTTTCAAATGTTAGACTTTCAAATGTTAGACTTTCAAATGTTAGACTTTCAAATGTTAGACTTTCAAATGTTAGACTTTCAAATGTTAGACTTTCAAATGTTAGACTTTCAAATGTTAGACTTTCAAATGTTAGACTTTCAAATGTTAGACTTTCAAATGTTAGACTTTCAAATGTTAGACTTTCAAATGTTAGACTTTCAAATATTAGACTTTCAAAAGTTAGGCTTTCAATTGTTAGACTTTCAAAAGTTAGGCTTTCAATTGTTAGACTTTCAAATGTTAGACTTTCAAATGTTAGACTTTCAAATGTTAGACTTTCAAATGTTAGACTTTCAAATGTTAGACTTTCAAATGTTAGACTTTCAAATGTTAGACTTTCAAATGTTAGACTTTCAAATGTTAGAATTTCAAATGTTAGACTTTCAAACGTTAGACTTTCAAACGTTAGACTTTCAAACCTAAGACTTTCAAACGTTAGACTTTCAAACATTAGACTTTCAAAAGTTATACTTTTAAATTGTTAGACTTTCTAATGTTAAACTTTTAAACATTAGACTTTCAAATGTTAGAATTTCAAATGTTATACTTTCAAATGTTAGACTTTCAAATGTTAGACTTTTAAATTGTTAGACTTTCTAATGTTAAACTTTTAAACATTAGACTTTCAAATGTTAGAATTTCAAATGTTAGACTTTCAAATGTTAGACTTTCAAAGGTTAGACTTTCAAAGGTTAGACTTTCAAAGGTTAGACTTTCAAACATTAGACTTTCCAACATTAGACTTTCAAATGTTAGACTTTCAAATGTTAGACTTTCAAACATTAGATTTTTAATTGTTAAACTTTAAAACATTAGACTTTCAAACAATAGACTTTCAATTATTAGATTTTCAAATGTTATAGTTTCAAATGTTAGACTTTCAAATGTTAGACTTTCAAATGTTAGACTTTCAAAAGTTAGGCTTTCAATTGTTAGACTTTCAAAAGTTAGGCTTTCAATTTTTAGACTTTCAAATGTTAGACTTTCAAATGTTAGACTTTCAAATGTTATACTATCAAATATTAGACTTTCAAATGTTAGACTTTCAAATGTTAGACTTTCAAACCTTAGACTTTCAAACCTTAGACTTTCAAACCTTAGACTTTCAAACCTTAGACTTTCAAACATTAGACTTTCAAATGTTGGACTTTTAAATTGTTAGACTTTCTAATGTTAAACTTTCAAATGTTAGACTTTCAAATGTTAGACTTTCAAACATTAGATTTTTAATTGTTAAACTTTCAAACGTTAGACCTTCAAAAGTTAGGCTTTCAAACATTAGATTTTTAATTGTTAAACTTTCAAACGTTAGACCTTCAAAAGTTAGGCTTTCAAATGTTAGACTTTCAAATGTTAGACTTTCAAACGTTAGACTTTCAAACATTAGACTTTCAAACGTTAGACTTTCAAATGGTAGACTTTCAAAAGTTAGGCTTTCAATTGTTAGACTTTCAAACGTTAGACTTTCTAACATTAGACTTTCAAACGGTAGACTTTCAAAAGTTAGTCTTTCAATTGTTAGACTTTCAAATGTTAGACTTTCAAATGTTAGACTTTCAAATGTTAGACTTTCAAATGTTAGACTTTCAAATGTTAGACTTTCAAATGTTAGACTTTCAAATGTTAGACTTTCAAATGTTAGACTTTCAAACGTTAGACTTTCAAACGTTAGACTTTCAAACATTAGACTTTCAAACATAAGACTTTCAAACATTCGACTTTCAAACATTAGACTTTCAAAACTTAGATTTTCAAACATTAGACTTTCAATTATTAGATATTCAAATGTTATATATTTAAACATTAGATTTTCTAATGTTAGACTTTCAAATGTTAGACTTTCAAATGTTAGACTTTCAAATGTTAGACTTTCAATTGTTAGACTTTCAAGTGTTAGACTTTCAAACATTAGACTTTCAAACATTAGACTTTCAAACGTTAGACTTTCAAATGTTAGACTTTCAAAGGTTAGATTTTCAAATGTTGGACTTTCAAACATTAGATATTTAATTGTTAAACTTTCAAACGTTAGACTTTTAAACATTAGACTTTCAATTATTAGATTTTCAAATGCTATACTTTCAAACATTAGATTTTCAAATGTTAGACTTTCAAATGTTAGACTTTCAAATGGTAGACTTTCGAACGTTAGATTTTCAAACGATAAACTTTCAAACATTAGACTTTCAAATGTTAGACTTTTAAACATTAGATTTTTAATTGTTAAACTTTCAAACATTAGACTTTGAAACATTAGACTTTCAAACATAAGACTTTCAAACATTAGACTTTCAAACATTAGACTTTCAAACATTAGACTTTCAATTATTAGATATTCAAATGTTATACTTTCAAACGTTAGATTTTCTAATGTTAGACTTTCAAACATTAGATTTTTAATTGTTAAACTTTCAAACGTTAGACTTTCAAAAGTTAGGCTTTCAAATGTTAGACTTTCAAATGTTAGACTTTCAAACGTTAGACTTTCAAACGTTAGACTTTCAAACGTTAGACTTTCAAAAGTTAGGCTTTCAATTGTTAGACTTTCAAAAGTTAGGCTTTCAATTGTTAGACTTTCAAATGTTAGACTTTCAAATATTAGACTTTCAAATGTTAGACTTTCAAATGTTAGACTTTCAAATGTTAGACTTTCAAATGTTAGACTTTCAAATGTTAGACTTTCAAACGTTAGACTTTCAAACATTAGACTTTCAAATGTTAGACTTTTAAATTGTTAGACTTTCTAATGTTAAACTTTTAAACATTAGACTTTCAAATGTTAGAATTTCAAATGTTATACTTTCAAATGTTAGACTTTCAAATGTTAGACTTTTAAATTGTTAGACTTTCTAATGTTAAACTTTTAAACATTATACTTTCAAATGTTAGAATTTCAAATGTTAGACTTTCAAATTTTAGACTTTCAAAGGTTAAACTTTCAATTAGACTTTGAAACATTAGACTTTGAAACATTAGACTTTGAAACATTAGACTTTGAAACATTAGTCTTTCCAACATTAGACTTTCAAATGTTAGACTTTCAAAGGTTAGACTTTCAAAGGTTAGACTTTCAAATGTTAGACTTTCAAAGGTTAGACTTTCAAACATTAGACTTTCCAACATTAGACTTTCAAACGTTAGACTTTCAAATGTTAGACTTTCAAACATTAGATTTTTAATTGTTAAACTTTCAAACATTAGACTTTCAAACAATAGACTTTCAATTATTAGATTTTCAAATGTTATAGTTTCAAACGTTAGATTTTCAAATGTTAGACTTTCAAACATTAGATTTTTAATTGTTAAACTTTCAAACGTTAGACCTTCAAAAGTTAGGCTTTCAAACATTAGATTTTTAATTGTTAAACTTTCAAATGTTAGACCTTCAAAAGTTAGGCTTTCAAATGTTAGACTTTCAAATGTTAGACTTTCAAACGTTAGACTTTCAAACGTTAGACTTTCAAATAGTAGACTTTCAAAAGTTAGGCTTTCAATTGTTAGACTTTCAAACGTTAGACTTTCTAACGTTAGACTTTCAAACGGTAGACTTTCAAAAGTTAGTCTTTCAATTGTTAGACTTTCAAATGTTAGACTTTCAAATGTTAGACTTTCAAATGTTAGTCTTTCAAATGTTAGACTTTCAAATGTTAGACTTTCAAATGTTAGACTTTCAAATGTTAGACTTTCAAACGTTAGACTTTCAAACATTAGACTTTCAAACATAAGACTTTCAAACATTAGACTTTCAAAACTTAGATTTTCAAACATTAGACTTTCAATTATTAGATATTCAAATGTTATACTTTCAAACATTAGATTTTCTAATGTTAGACTTTCAAATGTTAGACTTTCAAATGTTAGACTTTCAAATGTTAGACTTTCAATTGTTAGACTTTCAAGTGTTAGACTTTCAAACATTAGACTTTCAAACGTTAGACTTTCAAATGTTAGACTTTCAAACATTATATTTTTAATTGTTAAACTTTCAAACATTAGACTTTCAATTATTAGATTTTCAAATGTTATACTTTCAAAGGTTAGATTTTCAAATGTTGGACTTTCAAACATTAGATATTTAATTGTTAAACTTTCAAACGTTAGACTTTTAAACATTAGACTTTCAATTATTAGATTTTCAAATGCTATACTTTCAAACATTAGATTTTCAAATGTTAGACTTTCAAATGTTAGACTTTCAAATGGTAGACTTTCGAACGTTAGATTTTCAAACGGTAGACTTTCAAAAGTTAGTCTTTCAATTGTTAGACTTTCAAATGTTAGACTTTCAAATGTTAGACTTTCAAATGTTAGACTTTCAAATGTTAGACTTTCAAATGTTAGACTTTCAAATGTTAGACTTTCAAATGTTAGACTTTCAAATGTTAGACTTTCAAATGTTAGACTTTCAAATGTTAGACTTTCAAACGTTAGACTTTCAAACATTAGACTTTCAAACATAAGACTTTCAAATGTTAGACTTTCAAATGTTAGACTTTCAAATGTTAGGCTTTCAAATGTTAGACTTTCAAATGTTAGACTTTCAAATGTTAGAATTTCAAATGTTAGACTTTCAAACGTTAGACTTTCAAACCTAAGACTTTCAAACGTTAGACTTTCAAACATTAGACTTTCAAATGTTAGACTTTTAAATTGTTAGACTTTCTAATGTTAAACTTTTAAACATTAGACTTTCAAATGTTAGAATTTCAAATGTTATACTTTCAAATGTTAGACTTTCAAATGTTAGACTTTTAAATTGTTAGACTTTCTAATGTTAAACTTTTAAACATTAGACTTTCAAATGTTAGAATTTCAAATGTTAGACTTTCAAATTTTAGACTTTCAAAGGTTAAACTTTCAATTAGACTTTGAAACATTAGACTTTGAAACATTAGACTTTGAAACATTAGACTTTGAAACATTAGTCTTTCCAACATTAGACTTTCAAATGTTAGACTTTCAAAGGTTAGACTTTCAAAGGTTAGACTTTCAAAGGTTAGACTTTCAAAGGTTAGACTTTCAAACATTAGACTTTCCAACATTAGACTTTCAAACGTTAGACTTTCAAATGTTAGACTTTCAAACATTAGATTTTTAATTGTTAAACTTTAAAACATTAGACTTTCAAACAATAGACTTTCAATTATTAGATTTTCAAATGTTATAGTTTCAAATGTTAGACTTTCAAATGTTAGACTTTCAAAAGTTAGGCTTTCAATTGTTAGACTTTCAAAAGTTAGGCTTTCAATTTTTAGACTTTCAAATGTTAGACTTTCAAATGTTAGACTTTCAAATGTTATACTATCAAATGTTAGACTTTCAAATGTTAGACTTTCAAATGTTAGACTTTCAAACCTTAGACTTTCAAACCTTAGACTTTCAAACCTTAGACTTTCAAACCTTAGACTTTCAATCCTTAGACTTTCAAACATTAGACTTTCAAATGTTAGACTTTCAAATGTTAGACTTTCAAATGTTAGACTTTCAAATGTTAGACTTTCAAACGTTAGACTTTCAAACATTAGACTTTCAAACATAAGACTTTCAAACATTCGACTTTCAAACATTAGACTTTCAAAACTTAGATTTTCAAACATTAGACTTTCAATTATTAGATATTCAAATGTTATACTTTCACACATTAGATTTTCTAATGTTAGACTTTCAAATGTTAGACTTTCAAATGTTAGACTTTCAAATGTTAGACTTTCAAATGTTAGACTTTCAAATGTTAGACTTTCAATTGTTAGACTTTCAAGTGTTAGACTTTCAAACATTAGACTTTCAAACATTAGACTTTCAAACGTTAGACTTTCAAATGTTAGACTTTCAAAGGTTAGATTTTCAAATGTTGGACTTTCAAACATTAGATATTTAATTGTTAAACTTTCAAACGTTAGACTTTTAAACATTAGACTTTCAATTATTAGATTTTCAAATGCTATACTTTCAAACATTAGATTTTCAAATGTTAGACTTTCAAATGTTAGACTTTCAAATGGTAGACTTTCGAACGTAAGATTTTCAAACGATAAACTTTCAAACATTAGACTTTCAAATGTTAGACTTTTAAACATTAGATTTTTAATTGTTAAACTTTCAAACATTAGACTTTGAAACATTAGACTTTCAAACATAAGACTTTCAAACATTAGACTTTCAAACATTAGACTTTCAAACATTAGACTTTCAATTATTAGATATTCAAATGTTATACTTTCAAACGTTAGATTTTCTAATGTTAGACTTTCAAACATTAGAATTTTAATTGTTAAACTTTCAAACGTTAGACTTTCAAAAGTTAGGCTTTCAAATGTTAGACTTTCAAATGTTAGACTTTCAAACGTTAGACTTTCAAACGTTAGACTTTCAAACGTTAGACTTTCAAAAGTTAGGCTTTCAATTGTTAGACTTTCAAAAGTTAGGCTTTCAATTGTTAGACTTTCAAATGTTAGACTTTCAAATATTAGACTTTCAAATGTTAGACTTTCAAATGTTAGACTTTCAAATGTTAGACTTTCAAATGTTAGACTTTCAAATGTTAGACTTTCAAACGTTAGACTTTCAAACATTAGACTTTCAAATGTTAGACTTTTAAATTGTTAGACTTTCTAATGTTAAACTTTTAAACATTAGACTTTCAAATGTTAGAATTTCAAATGTTATAAGTAGTATAGGAAAAGTCATTTCTGCACCACTTTTCTCCATAGACTACTATGGTGACCTCATTTCGAGCTCCACATTCCAATCTCCCATAGACTCTCATTGAGTCATTTCTGCACCACAAGGCCAACCAGTTTATAAGCTATAGAGACATAGCTATGTTATAATGCTTCATCATAAGAAAAAAAAACTTTGACCCAGTTTTTTTTTGCTTCTCAGAGAAAGAAGTTTAAAACTTCTAGATACCACCTACTGTGATGATAAAGAAACTTGTTTTCACGACTTTGTTGTTTTGTATATAGAAGGTGAGAAGCTTTAATTCATACTATGCATATATATATATATGAAGGCCTACCACTTTTATACTTTTTAATGTTAGTTGTGCTTAGCTTTTACAAATAAGGTGTTCAACATGCAGGAATCTACTAAAATTGCCATTGATGTGTATCATATAGCCAAGCAATCGCACGAAACCGTGAATTCCAACTTTTCACGAACAATTTACAAACTCGCCGAACAAGCTCGAAATAAGGATATTCAAGCTTTCGAATCCATAGCAACAACTTTAAAAACTGTGTCACATTTGAACCAAGAATTAACCTTCTTGTTGGACGAAATTTATCGAGGATCACCATCATTCGGTAAAATTATAGTGACTTACGCACTCGTCCTCCAACTGGCAAGATCCGGATTCGAGGAAGCAACGGCAGTGCATATTGGTGAATACGTGTTCAAGTCATCGGCATCGTGGCTTCGAGATAATGGATCATGGGCTGCGATGCAGGATGTCTACGCAACACCTAACAACACTCCGAGTAACGTTATTCATGTGGTTCCGCAATTACTGATGATTAGCACTTTGTTATATTTATTAATACGAATGCAATAAAATGTTACATGCTGAAATTTTTTGCAGTATTGTTTCATTTCTTTATAATAACTCATGACACTTCTGCATTCCACAGACCTCTGCCTGCTTAGGGATAGCAAACTTGGTATTCCAAGGCAGGCAGAGGTCTGTTGCAGAAGTGTTCAATATATAAAAGAACTTCAGGTTTTATTTTAGATGATATTCATTGAATTGGCAATAAGTCTGTTAAGGGCTGCTAAACATCAATTACATTTGAAATGGGGTTTCTACACACTGGGCATAAAAAACTTTCCATTTCTAATAACGTTGTTGTACATGCCTTACAGGCAGCTTGATGCTTACAAGGGTCAAATACAACCCGTGCACCCTTCACTAAACAAATAGTACAATATTTGATAGTGGCCGTTTCTTCATCATCGTAGGGTAGTAGTTTCTCCAGAAGTTCTTCTTTTCGGCTTACAGGTGGATTTCCCATCAGCTGGAGGAGAATTTCACTATCGGTCGTGTCATCTGCAGTTGCAATTTCATTATTTTTTTTTTAAATTTTTTTACATCCAATCTAATTACTTACTGGAGTCATCGAGATAGACAATTGGATGTCTATTAACTGCAGCACTTCTAGTAGAGGCATTCGAGACAGTTTCAGGCTCCGTTTCAGAATCAGATGCAATGTCTACAAATGGAATACATGAATTATAAGAAGACATAATTGCATCATGCCCAACCAAGGTTTGACAATAGGCTCGGGAATTATCATGCTCCGAAAAATTAACATTAGGTATGAGAAATAGTGTTAACGGGGACCAGACATGGTACATCCTCAGGAGTATTTCAGTAGGACAGATTAGACAGATGAGTCATCATGCCTATACATGTGTTCATAAGTTCATGATTTAGACACACCCTTTGGACCACATCAAGGCGTGTTTGAACAAGCCTAAACATGTCTGAACACGTTTATTCTTGTTTTGTCAAGGCTGAGATTTATTTACACCCCTTGGAAACAAGAATGGAATAAGCTAAGGGGTATAAGTACTTGGAGAAACGTATACGCTATGGCAAGATCTACTCATTACCCGAAGCCTCGGATTTCACGGCATTAGGTATGTTTTTTCTTTTCTCGGTTTGATTCAGCCTTATGAATGAAAAATTAATTTCCAGAATGCCTATTTTCGGCAATATATCCACCGTTATTGATTGTGATGGATTTCAAATTGGAAGTGATTTTTACATTAAGGAATTGGGATACTATACTATCGGTGATCCACACCCGCATAATATGTTTATTCGACTTCCTCAAAATAGACTGTTTACTGAAAAGGATGTCAGAACAATGCAATTCGTGACGGCACATATTCATGGTCTTTCTTATAGAAATGATATTGATGATATCACATTTTCAACATTTCTGAATGTTTTACGTAGCTTGTATACGCATGCCTCTGAGAAAAATTCAAATGCCTTATTTGCTTATAAGGGGGGCACTGTGGAAAAAAATGTATTAATGAAATTAAATATTCCTAGCATAAACCTCGAGAAACTAGGCCTTTGTATGAAATATGAGAATTTTCTGACAATCTTTGGCCCTCAAGAAGTTGACTATACGTGTAGTCGTCATAAAAAACGGAGAAATGGAATAGCACATTGTGCAAAAAATGAGGCTTATATTTTTGGATTATGGGTACAAAAACAGAAATAAGCTAATATGTACAATTTATTTTACTCAGAATGTTGTATACGCCAACGGATTTTCCTGGTATTCGCGCGCAAGCTCGTGATGCGATAAAAACCATGATAAAATTACCAGGTTGGAATAAAGCGTGTGCTGACTGTGTTCATCAAGACGAACTCCTAAAAGCGGGTGATGGAAGTCAAGTTCCGACACATTTTTGTACGATGTATCCCGAGGAATACGAAAGGAAAAAAATAAATGATTTATTCGAGAGTGTGAATGTCTTATTTGTGTTAAACCGCTGGATCGAATATGCCAAACCGATTAGAAGCGTCATCATTCAAGGAATTTTGTATCTGATCGACCATTGGTTAGAATATGAGTGGCGATGTGAAATTTTCAAAGCTTGTACTAATACTGAATAAATATCACGCTATGTACTCATTCTCGTTACATTCTTGAAGCTAAAATGGTAGAGCAAGATGAAATATCGCGCTTAACGATAGAGGAAACGGTGATGTCGCAAAAAAGGAAACCGAGTATAAAATACATCGTTATGGGCTGCATAGGGGCTCTTATGCTTATCCTCGAAACAACGAACATCGCTATTTCTACTAAAACGGAAGCACCTGCCAATATACAACTACCGCAACATTCCGTATCGATCATGGAAAAAGAGGGTTCCTTCATTCCATTGAAGGCACCGTTTAGGATGATTATTGCCGGTCCCAGCAATTGCGGGAAAACAACCTTCGTTAAGAAAATTTTGGATCATGCCAGGGGAATGATTAAACCCCCACCGGAAAGAGTAACGTGGTACTATTCTCAATATCAAGACTGGTATTCACTTTATGGGACTCGAGCGACATTTCTAAAAGGAATGCCTGACATGAAGACTCTAAGATGCGATAGAAACCAGCTTATTGTACTCGACGATCTGTTTCAAGATGTGGATAGGGGTGTTTCTCAGCTCTTTACGTGTGATTCGCATCATAGAAATATAAGTGTTATATTTATTACTCAAAATATTTTTGACAAGAACCCGTATCAGCGCACCATTTCTTTGAATGCCTCTTATCTGGTTCTTTTTAAAAACCCTCGTGACAAATCTCAAATTGCTCATTTGTCTCATCAGATGTATCCTGGTAACACCAAGTTTATGATCGATGCCTTTAACCAGAGTACTCGTGATCCGTACAGTTACTTGATGATTGATCTCACGCAGAATGCGGATGACAATTCTAGGCTCAGAACGAATATATTTCCGGGAGAGTATACCGCTGTATTTTTACCTAAACAACGATGAAAGTAAGTCAAAAAATTCCTTCACGTCTCGATCGTAACATTCACAGATTACACGTAGCTGTGGAAAGTAATCCGCGACTTCAAAAAGAACTTCTAAAGAACTCCAACTTGGATTTTATTCAGTGTTTGTGTGATTGCGCGCATAATATTGGGAACTCTAACATTGTACTGAGTGAACGTGAAAAAAGAAAGTTACGACCCTATAGCCATGTACTGAATAAATTAGTGACTACGAAAGCATCTCCAAAGTCGAAGAAAAACTTTCTCGTCAAACAAAAAGGGGGTTGGCTTCCGCTGTTAATTTCTCCCGTATTGTCGATGTTAACGGGTTTAATAACATCATGGCCGAGAAAATGATCCTCATCCCCGCTGAATCTTGGGAAGCTCAATATCGAGAAAGACAAGAAAATAAAACGCCCGTTCAACGTACTCTAAGAGACATTGAAAAGGCCATTCAACGTATTTTAGAAGAAGAAAACTTGGATAACTACAATAAGGTTTTACTTCTAGGACAATTACAACACCGGTATAAATCCATTTATGAGAACAGACCCAAAGAGGTAACGAAAGTGACATTAGAGGACCCTGGTTTTTCGAGTCCCATTGAAGAAAAACAATCATCAGGTATCAGCGATATAGTTAACCAACTGCCGAAGACACAACAGAAGAAGGCCGGTCGTCTTCTCAATTTGATAAAAGATGGTAGAGGGCCATTAAGTTGGAATTCATCGCATCAGCTTCTGATAAATGGTCAAGTCGTGCCGAATACCAATATTATGGACCTTACTAGAGATCTCGTTATCAGTAAAACTAGATACGAGCCCCCAGGATGGGAGCCATTTATCACGGAGCTGAAAAAAATGAACGTACCTCGATCTCTCATAGCTAACGACAAGCGATGGGATTATCATCCAGAAACCAAAGAATCTAACCGTCCCGTATGGGAAGAATCATGAAAAACAAAGAACTCAAAAAAATTTATTATGATCCATCCTCCAGCGGGTCTTTCGGAGGTGTGGACCGCCTTCATGCGGCAACTGGAAAGAAATTTACTCGGGGTGAAATTGAAGCCTGGTTACGAACGCAAGATGTCTACACTTTACATAAACCAGTGAGAAGAACATTTACGAGAAATAGAACATTGGTCAGTAAAATAGACGATGTATGGCAGATGGATCTCGTGGATATGCAGTCTTACAAAAAAGAGAATAAGGGTTACAACTATCTTTTAACTTGTATCGATGTTTTTTCAAAACATGCTTGGGTTCAACCATTAAAACAAAAAACTGGAAAGGAAATGATCGCTGCTTCAAAAATTATTCTGCGAGATGGAAGGAAGCCGAGAAAAATTCAATCGGATAGGGGTAAAGAATTCCTGAATAAGAACTTTCAGACCTTTCTCAAAGAAAATGGTATTGGATTTTATACCACTTTTAACGAAGTCAAAGCTGCCGTTGTCGAACGTTTTAATAGAACTTTGAAATCACGCATGTGGAGGTATTTTACAGCGAAAGGGAATTATCAGTACATTGATAAGTTGAGTCATCTGGTGAAAGGATACAATGCATCGTATCATAGAAGCATTGGCATGGCTCCGGAGAAAGTCTCATCTACCAATGAAAAAGATGTATTTAAACGATTGTTTCCATCAGCCAATAGTAGATTGCCCAAGTTCAAAGTAGGTGACCGTGTTCGTATTTCCAAGACGAAGCTAACTTTCGAAAAAGGTTACTTACCCAATTGGTCGGACGAAGTTTTCACCATCTCTGCGCGTATCGACCGAATACCTTCGGTATACCGTCTCGTGGATATTGATGGAGAACTATTAGAAGGTACGTTTTACGAGGAAGAACTTCAAAAAATTGACAAGAAAGACAGCGATTTTTGGAGGGTAGAAAAAGTTGTAGCTGAAAAAGGAAAAGGACAGCACCGGCAACTTTTGGTGAAGTGGAAAGGATACGCTGATAAACACAACAGTTGGATTAAAGCGGGAAATTTGAAACAACTACAAAAATGACCGAGTCTCAAGACTTTTACGTGACACTGCCGAGTAATAGCAGTATGAAATATTATCCGGACAACACTTTAACGAATTACACCGTGAAACTCCCAAAACCCATCGAAATTACTGGAGATTACGAAGTTGCCTTGGCTGAGATTCATTTTTCACGTACCTGGTTAAAGATTGCAGATGAAAAGGAAGGTGAAATTATTATCAGAGATCTGGAGCGGAGCCTAAGCATCAATATTAGCGTTCCTAGCGGGGCGTATCATTCTCCCGGATTTCTCGTGAATGCCATCAACTCTCATATCGATGAATATTTCGGGCCCCTTCATTTGAGGCATCCCTCGATTCAATCGAGCAAAAATGAATTGATTAAAAAAATAGACAAATCTACAGCTAATATAGACAAAGAGGAAGAAAATATGGTAATAGAAGAAGCCAGGGTGCAAACAACTGCGGACAATGTGAATGTCATGTTCAAAACGTGCGAGGAATCACGCACCAACTATCAGAATCTCGTTAAGGATAAGAATACCAGTCAAATGGAATATCAAAACAAAATAAACGAGCTCGAAAATCAATTACAACATCAAAAAGGCCTCATACCTGGACCCGATGGAAAACGGGATGAAGCCATTCAGCGTCTCGTTAATGTCTTACAACAAAAAATACAAGACGAACAAAAAAAGAAGACTGACGATAAAGATACCAAAGATAAACTCATCAATCCGGTTCGTTTACAAAAAGAAGCGAATGAATTTAATTACAATATTTTAAAGTCCTCGTATGATGAAAAAAAAGAAAATTTAGCCAAGTCAAAACAAGATCTACAAAATATGAAAGATTATCATCAGCAATTGTTAGAAAGCAAAACACGAATGGACAATATCGCTAATCCGAGATTAAATAGTGAAAAGAATCCTTGGTTCAAATATCGGAATACAACGTCACGTGTAGAAGTTACCGTTCAGCCCAATTCAAGCATTCAATTCTCTGAAAAAATACAAAGAATGCTCGGGTTTCAAGAGGACTATCTTAGCAATACGTCGGAACTTCCCATTATTAAGGTGGCCGACTTTCTTTCGGATATTCAGCGTGATATTCATTCCTTATTCGTGTATATCGACTGCATCGAGTACCAGCCGGTGGGGGATATACTTTCACCTTTATTGAGGCCCGTTCATCTTCAGGATTCTGATGGAATGAGAGTTACCAAAATCTACAATCAACTACAGTACAAAAGAGTATCACGTGATAGTATACATAGTATCGAAGTGCGTATAAGCGATGTCTTTGGACGTAAAATTTTATTTACCAGTGGAGACGTAGTGATAGCCACAGTTCATTTTCGTCCGTGTTCCATTTTTCACAAATGAGGGTGCCTTACTATTGTGGATCAGCGTCTGATCCGTGTTATAATTATCATAAACAAATTGGATCCTCTTTACCCGTCTTCGTGGGATCTCAATATCAGCGGGGACACGGATTTTTCTCTTCGTTATATCGTTTCGTGATCCCTTTTTTGAAAAAAGGAGCCCTCTCAGCAAGTAAGCAGTTGTTAAAGTCTGGAACTAACGTCGTATCCGATATTGAAGCGGGGGAATCTTTCAAAAGTGCCTTAAAAAGGCGTGGAACGGAAGCCGGGCATGAATTTTTGAAGACAATGACAGGTGGAGCTAAGCGCCGGAAAACGACTAAAACATCTGGAAATAGAAGAACCGTGGCCAGTACGAAGCGTACAGTGAAAAGGAAAGCATCGAAGAAGAAAGTCGCTAAGAAAAGGAAAACCGCAGCAAAGAAAGCTTCGGGTAAAAAAAGAAAAACTAGCAATTTCGTGAATCTCCTATAAACATGAGCGGCTTTCTCGTACATCATGACTCGGGGCCCGGGATGAGTTGTGAATTGGATATTTTTACCGTGCCCGCGACGCAAACGAGTAATCGGGATGACTGCATTAAGGAATACCATCCCGTGAACAGTATCGAAGACCAAAATACGATAGAGTTCAATATTATGGGAAATGCCGATGAATACATAGATCCTTCTGATATTTACCTGAATGTGAAGGCAAGAATCTTAAAAGCGGACGGAAAACCATTGGACGCTACTTGCGAAGTCACACCTATAAATGGGTTTTTTCACTCACTTTTTAGTGAAATTACGGTTACTCTCGGGCATACGATTATTAGTTCCACTGATCACGATTATGGATATAAAGCTTATTTAACGACCCTTCTAGGCAGCGAAAACACCGGGAATAAACCTTATTTATCTCTGGAGATGTTCTACAAAGACACCATCGCTGCCTTTAAAGATCGTAAACCATCCACCGCCGATCCGGCAGATGGATTAGCGCAACGCTTCGAAAGATCAAAAGCGAGTGCTATTATGGATATGTGCGGACGTCTTCACGGAGATATATTTCATCAGGGGCGGCTCTTACCTAATATGCTCGATCTCTCCATTAAATTAATTCGTCAAAAAGATGCCTTTTGTTTACTGAAACCAGATAGTGACAAAAATGATTACAAAGTGGATATTAGATCTGCTACCCTCTATGTACGAAAAGTGATACCAAATCCATCTATCGTTAAAACGCATATTGAGCAGTTGTTGAAGTCTAATTTTATTTATCCCATCAACCGAATCAAATGCACTTCTTTCAGTGAACCTAGCGGCGGCCACAATATTAACATCAACATTTGTAATGGCATATTACCGAGTTTCGTTATGATTGGACTCGTTGATAGTGATGCACGAGCTGGAAATTTAAAAAAGAATCCTTTTCATTTTCATTACAAGGACCTTAGTTTTCTCGAGCTACAGGTAGATGGTACCCAGTTTCCGGGGATACAGTTCAGTCCAAATTTCAGTACGAAAGAATACGGTCATCTTTATCAGCAGCTATTTTCTGCGTGCCGCAAGTATTATGGCACAGACGGTGTAGATGTGACGTTCGAGGAATTTAAAAACGGCTATTCTCTTTATGCCTTCGATCTCACCAATGATCAAAGTGCTCTATCAGGATCCCATTTCAACTTGAGTAAAAACGGATCTTTACGGCTCAATATGAAATTTAAAAATCCATTGAACACAACGGTGAATGTCATCGTTTATTCCATCTACCAGTCCATTATCGAAGTGGATCATCATCGCAATGTTATCATAGATTATTAAAATGGATTCTAGTCAACTGGAATATTTATTATTTCATCATCCAGCCACGCATTTTGTGTTTGCTGGTGTATTCGCACGGGACCAACTTCCTTTTAGAGTGAATCGTAAACTTTATATCGTTAATCTGGACGCGCGGTCGGAGCCTGGATCTCACTGGATCACTATTTATTTCAATAATGGAATGGCTGAATATTTTGACAGTTACGGAATGAAGCCAATGACGGACGAGATAAATCAGTTCATTACGAGAAACAGTCTCTCCTGGACTTACAATGCACGTAGACTCCAACATTCGAGAACGGCCGTATGTGGCCAATATTGTATTTTTTATTCTATTTTAAGATGTTCTAATGTATCTATGAAAAGTATCGTTTCTACGTTTCATCGACATAATTATTTGCAAAATGATAAAATTGTTCACGCATTTATTAATTATAATCTAAAAAAATATTTACCACTGTATGCTTTTTAATTACATTTTTATTTACCCTTTACCTTTTCAATACATGTATTATTATATTATTTATATAAAGTAAATATATTAAAATGGGTATATGTAACATTATGGGATGTATACAATCGTGAATAAACATTTATAGGACTACATCGAGTAAATACTTATTTTCCCGTAGAGCCAAACCCAAGCTCACCACGGGTGCTTGGAGGGAGTTCAACATCGCACTCTGTAAATTCCACATCGGGGTATATTTTTTCAAAAATGATTTGCGCAATTCTATCCCCTTTTTTAATAGAAAAATCATAGGTTCCGAAATTTATTAACAGAACATTAATAGCTCCCCTGTAGCTGGAATCAATGACACCGGCCAAAACATCGATTCCAAAATGAAGCGCGGGGCCCGATCTTGGTGCGATTCTTCCATAGGAATTATACGGTATAGCCATGGATAAGTCTGTCGCACAGAGCATTCTATCTCCAGGTTTAATAGTGCAGTTCACCGCAGAATACAGATCATATCCGGCATCACCCATATTCATTTTCTTCGGGATGACACATGCATCGCTTAATCTCTTAACCATTATGGTAGGTTCTATAATGAACAACAAATGATTTTATCTAAATTTTGTTTAAATTGAAAAATAGCCATAAGCGAGGGTAGTAATTCCGTCATTCTCAATATAACGTTTATCATCGAATGCAGTAAGACTGATTTTGTTCACTTCTAGAGTGTAAATATCGTGCATTTTAGACATGATTTGCCGTTGAATCACCCTATTCGGAATAGACTGATGCAAAGATTCAATGTACATATCATGATTGAAGTGAGATTTAACGATCTGTTTCTTAATACCTTTAGCTTTACATTTATACTTATGGCTATTTAACAGTATAGAATACATTTTAGATTTTAGGGCCACAAATTCCGAAATAGGTTCACCATTCATTTCATCTTTAAATTTTCCCATAACTTTTTTGTTTTTAAGAGAGTGCAGAAAGTGACTTTTTGGATAGTCACTCGTATCCAAATGGTATTGGTAACGCTGCATGTCATGGTACAAATCTTTCGTTTGAATATGCATAATGAAACTATCCGTATCGGTATACAACAATTTCAATCTATTTCCGGGATAATTTGATTTCAGAACATAATAATAAAATTCATACATGAACAACTTCGATATTTCTAGCACAGTAAAACCCGTATACAATGGTTTGTTAAAATAAATGGACCATTTTTTCATTTTAAAAACAGTGAGATTCTTATCGATAATGTGAAATGAGTCTAAATTTGCGCGACTGAGTAATTTTAGACACCGTTCTTTTTCATTAACGAGTTCGGCATTCATTTTTTTTCTTTGATTTTCCATCGTTTTCCCGAAAACGGCATTGTTCATTAATTTGAAAAAGTCTTTTTCGAAATCATCTTTTGCTAGTTTACGCATGGCAATGTTAAATTCTATATAGGGCTTTAACCACTTACCTTGGGTAAAAGAAAGAACACGATGAATTTTGATTAATTTCATCCCCAGGTTTAAGTAGCATTGTAAATTTCTAACATGAATCACGTAATGTTTTTTATGAGAAAGATTTGGTGCGAGTTTTTTCGTCTTGTAGTTTTTGGGTTCTTTTCCTTTTACTTTTTTTAGAAGGTCTTTAGCATAAGGAGATAGCATATCGAGGTGAATATCGAGCCTTTCTGGACAAAGAGGGTAGTCACTATGATCAAAATGTAAATCAAGGGGATAATCGAGATCCACTTCTAATATGTATCCCTCTTTGTCATCTGGATTTATGGAATGGATGTCAAAAGTTTTGATCTCATTTTCATCTAACCAACAAAAATCTTTCATGGGCATGGGCTCGCACATCGCCGTAGCATACAAGGAATTGTAGTCCCAATAGGCTAAATAAGATTTAGGCTTAGATGGATCGTAATCATTTAGATAGGGATTGTTCGCTTTTGCGTATCTGTGGCTGGCAACAGAAACACCTCCGCGAATACCTTTTTCGATAAATAAGTGCATATCATAATCCGTAAGTAATTCCAACTCAACTTCTGTGTATTTCAAAGCGGCGGACCATGCATACATGGGCAAAGTGAAATAATGCGCGGGATCTAGTCCAAAACTTTTAAAAGAAATAGTTCGGAAATTTTCGAAAACATCCGCCAAAATGAGACAATCGCTTCTTAAGTAAATATCGTGATAATCGCCTAATGTTTCACAACCGAACGTCTCCCATACCTTTTTCACGTGCTCGTAATCTTTATCAGAGATCACTTCTTCATTCAGGGTATTGCTGAAACAAGCTTTATCCGGAATGCCTACTGCGTCAAATTTTGAGTGACTGTCCAAGTATTCATAAGGAAAATGTCCTTTTTGCGTCATGAGATCAATTTTTGAAGGGTCTTTGAAAAACCATGAAACGCAATTAAATTTCTCTTTAGAAAGATTTTGAGCGAGGGTTGCGAGTGGAGCGGACAAGAATTGAAAACTATCTAGAAACACGAGATCATCGACGATGAAACTCGTATAGCGCTCAATATTTAATGGAATAATGTTAATGGGCTTTTCCGTTTTAATCCTAGATAGGGCTTTAACGATAAAATGCTCATCATACGAACGTAAACAATGAGCGAAACATGGCAAGTAAGAGCGGTCACGCAAGGTTGCATTACAACTGAAGCACGCTGCACCCCTGTAATTGTTTCCCGGAAGATGGTGGTCATGATCTCTTACTTTGCCCGTTATAAACTCATTGAACTCCGTATGACAAGCGTAACAGTGTGTGGCTTTCTGGAAATTTTCCTCATCTTCGTTCGTCATGATCATAGGCTCTATTGGGGCTGATTTCAGCAATGCACTGGCTTTGTCTCTTAACGTCATGACGAGCTCATACGCAGGATCTTGGGACCTTTTACATTCGTGAGCTACAACCTTACCGTGATAATCAACGATAACGTAAGAATACGAGCAAGCTTCGTGTTTTTGGATGGTTTTGGTATAGGAGGTACTCGGATTTTGAGTTGGGCCACTGACTTTTTGCATGAGACTTTCGAAATCAAAATAAGCTACGTAAGGGCACCGCAAGGCTTTATGAAACTCGTTAAACTTTAAAACACAATCCTCTTTGCTGGGTAACCGAATTTTGGCCGTTTTATGCTCTTCACACATGGGACGATGCCTTTCTAAAGCGCTTTCGACTTTAAACCCTTGGCAGCATCGTAAGCAAAAAAATTTTTTGTTTAAACCATCACGTCCCATTAATCGAGCAATATTTCGAATGAGAAAGTAGTGCCTGTCATGAAGAAGAAGATTTATTTCTCTATTTGAGTTGGAATTGCTTAACTGAAGAGGAACCACAAATTTATCGTAACCGAAAACGTTAATTTTGAGATTATTCGCAATTTCGAATTTTGAAATTTGGCTTAAACCAACGGGATATTCAAGCATGGATGTATCCAGAGAACCTTCTAATTTCTTATAGTGGCTCAATCTATTTGGATGGTTGTCTCTCGTGACCGGATGTAAATGAGCTAATATACACCATAAAAAACATTTGGCATCTTTAGATGCGATATTTAAAATAGATTTCTTATTTTTTAATGAACCGGGAAGTTTTCCCGAACATCCCCCTTTATACGGTCTGTATTTACCAATTTTGATTTCTACATCTTCGATGGAATCGATCACCCAACCCGAACCTCTATTAATGAAAGCTTCTATTGCGCCTAAGATTTGCATTTCACATTCTCGCAAGTAATGTTTTATTTCTGAATGATGCATAATAAGTTTCATATTACTACAAAAATAAGAATCATTGGTTTCGTAAGTCATTATTGCCTCATTGTTTTCATAAATGATTTTTGGCTTCATAAAATGAATGCGTAAACATAATTGAAATTTAAATCTCATTTTATTAGACCATCCCTCCAACAAATTCGTAACATCATTATAGACGTGTTGAAAATAGTCCCTTGGATCCTGAATATTATTCCCATTCATGTGTTTTAAGGTAACTAATACACTCCCAAATCCCGTTTTATGTACAATAAAAGAATCTGGTAAAAATATTTCGTGAGTGTTATTTAAATGTGCCAACCATTCCGTTTTAGTATTAAATTGTGAATTGCAGAGATTACATTTTTCTTTGATAGGTCCGATAACATGGGCATTGAGAAAATGCTCCATGGAGTTATCTGGATCCCCACATATGAAACAGCTCATTTTTCAAAATCAAATCCCAATTTACCCAAAACAGTAGGAACTTGATTAAGTTTGGTGATTAATTTGGGGTAAATATGAACTGGAATACAAGCCCCTTTAGTAAATTTATTTTCTATGCTATATTTACGAATGTCGATGAACCAATTCTCATTACTTTCGAGAATACGTAGTTTCCAATTGTCCTCGACGGGGATAGTTTCGTGAACTTTGAAATCTGGTAAAGTGTTCTTTTCCTCCGATTTACTGAGGTGACGTCCAAACCATTCTTTGATCGTGTCTTCCGCTACAGCTGAAGATGGCCCCGCCTCGCCGATTGCCTTTGCTTGACGCTTTGCAACTTCAGATTTTGGTGCGGCTTTCCTTTTTGTCTTTCGACCAGTTACTGCGGTTTCTACCGTCAAGTCTATCAATATTTTTCAGAATTTTTCTAAGAAACAACATTGACTTTGTAAGCTAAGATACTGTGTATAGGACTTCAAATACTAATAATGAAAATTTACCAATATAAAAAATAGCTTCTAGTGATTTGTAAAATGGGCATTTATGTTTCTTAGGCTATTTGATAGTTTAAAAAGAAATACTCACCAATGATGTCTTGATTGTCCTGCATTATGATGTAAATGACTTTACAAAAATTGGTTATAGATGGGGAGTTTTTGATGTAATATTTGTAAGATTAACCACAGTAAAAAACTTTAAAGTTGTAGTATTTTGCTGTAATGATGTTAGAAATGAATGATCAGAGCAACTGTTGTCTTAGAAGATTCAGAATAGAAATTGATGTGTGAATTTTATGAGAACTTTTTGCTCTTTTTATACTGAAATAGTGTCCTCGATTAAAAATAGTAGCCAATGAAACTACTCAGATATTACAATAAAACACCAATAATATTAAGTTAAGATTACAAAAAAACATAAATAAAAATGAAACCAGGTTATGAAAGACAAAAAAAGCTAAGAAAGAAGCCAATAAAAAGCAGCATGGTTATAAAAGAGGGCAATAGAAAAGGAGCATGACTATGAAAGAAGCCAATAGAAAAAGAGCATGACTATAAAAGAAGCCAATAGAAAAGGAGCATGACTATGAAAGAAGCCAATAGAAAAGGAGCATGACTATGAAAGAGGCCAATAGAAATAGAACAAAACTATGGAGGACATCACTACAAGAAATAGAAATAGGTTCAGGGTACTAAGCAATAATATAGTGATATAATCTATGAAAAATATGAAAGCTAAGAATAAATACATGTTTTATGTGATAAATATAAAAGAAATTCTTTTGTGATTTTGAATTGCATTGTCATCATTTTTAATTATAAGTTAAATAAAAATGTTGGTCTTCCTGCTATGGCCCAGAAATGACCACATCATAGTCTAAGAGAGATTGTAATGTGGTGTGGAAAATGTGTATTCTGTAAGAAAAAATGTAGTTAAAATTAAATATATATATGTATATATTCAGAGTATGAAATAAAATTTCTTACTTTTTATATACAAAATGTTTAATTTATTCTATATACAGTCGTAAAAACAAGTTTTTTTATCATCTCAGCAGGTGGTATGAGAAAGTTTTAAACTTCTTTCTCTTTAACGAGAAGGAAAAAAAACTGGGTCAAAGCTTTTTCTCTCTGATGAAGCATTAAAATGGCTTTAAAACGAGTGGTGTAGAAATGACTCAATGATAGTCTATGGGTAGATTGTAATGGGGTGTGAAAATTGTGTATTCTATAAGAAAAAATGTAGTTAAAATCTGAATGTATATGTATATATTCAGAGTATGAAATAAAATTTCTTACCTTCTATATATAAAATGTTTTATTTATTCTATATACATTCGTGAAAACAAGTTTTTTATTATCTCAGCAGGTGGTTAAAGAAAGTTTCAAACTTCTATCTCTTTAATGAGAAGCAAAAAAAACTGGGTCAAAGTTTTTTCTCTCTGATGAAGCATTAAAATAGCTTTAAAACAAGTGGCGTAGAAATGACTCAATGATAGTCTATGGGAGATTGTATTGGGGTGTGGAAATTGTGTATTCTATAAGAAAAAATGTAGTTAAAATCTGAATGTATATGTATATATTCAGAGTATGAAATAAAATTTCTTACCTTCTATATATAAAATGTTTTATTTATTCTATATACATTCGTGAAAACAAGTTTTTTTATCATCTCAGCAGGTGGTTAAAGAAAGTTTCAAACTTCTTTTTAATGAGAAGCAAAAAAAACTGGGTCAAAGTTTTTTCTCTCTGATGAAGCATTAAAATAGCTTTAAAACAAGTGGTGTAGAAATGACTCAATGATAGCCTATGGGAGATTGTATTGGGGTGTGGAAATTGTGTATTCTATAAGAAAAAATGTAGTTAAAATCTGAATGTATATGTATATATTCAGAGTATAAAATAAAATTTCTTACCTTCTATATATAAAATGTTTTATTTATTCTATATACATTCGTGAAAACAAGTTTTTTTATTATCTCAACAGGTGGTTAAAGAAAGTTTCAAACTTCTTTTTAATGAGAAGCAAAAAAACTGGGACAAAGTTTTTTCTCTCTGATGAAGCATTAAAATGACTTTAAAACGGGTGGTGCAGAAATGACTCAATGAGAGTCTATGGGAGATTGGAATGTGGAGCTCGAAATGAGGTCACCATAGTAGTCTATGGAGAAAAGTGGTGCAGAAATGACTTTTCCTATACTACTGTTATACTTTCAAATGTTAGACTTTCAAATGTTAGACTTTTAAATTGTTAGACTTTCTAATGTTAAACTTTTAAACATTATACTTTCAAATGTTAGAATTTCAAATGTTAGACTTTCAAATTTTAGACTTTCAAAGGTTAAACTTTCAATTAGACTTTGAAACATTAGACTTTGAAACATTAGACTTTGAAACATTAGACTTTGAAACATTAGTCTTTCCAACATTAGACTTTCAAATGTTAGACTTTCAAAGGTTAGACTTTCAAAGGTTAGACTTTCAAAGGTTAGACTTTCAAAGGTTAGACTTTCAAACATTAAACTTTCCAACATTAGACTTTCAAACGTTAGACTTTCAAATGTTAGACTTTCAAACATTAGATTTTTAATTGTTAAACTTTCAAACATTAGACTTTCAAACAATAGACTTTCAATTATTAGATTTTCAAATGTTATAGTTTCAAATGTTAGATTTTCAAATGTTAGACTTTCAAACATTAGATTTTTAATTGTTAAACTTTCAAACGTTAGACCTTCAAAAGTTAGGCTTTCAAACATTAGATTTTTAATTGTTAAACTTTCAAATGTTAGACCTTCAAAAGTTAGGCTTTCAAATGTTAGACTTTCAAATGTTAGACTTTCAAACGTTAGACTTTCAAACATTAGACTTTCAAACGTTAGACTTTCAAATAGTAGACTTTCAAAAGTTAGGCTTTCAATTGTTAGACTTTCAAACGTTAGACTTTCTAACGTTAGACTTTCAAACGGTAGACTTTCAAAAGTTAGTCTTTCAATTGTTAGACTTTCAAATGTTAGACTTTCAAATGTTAGACTTTCAAATGTTAGACTTTCAAATGTTAGTCTTTCAAATGTTAGACTTTCAAATGTTAGACTTTCAAATGTTAGACTTTCAAATGTTAGACTTTCAAATGTTAGACTTTCAAACGTTAGACTTTCAAACATTAGACTTTCAAACATAAGACTTTCAAACATTAGACTTTCAAAACTTAGATTTTCAAACATTAGACTTTCAATTATTAGATATTCAAATGTTATACTTTCAAACATTAGATTTTCTAATGTTAGACTTTCAAATGTTAGACTTTCAAATGTTAGACTTTCAAATGTTAGACTTTCAAATGTTAGACTTTCAATTGTTAGACTTTCAAGTGTTAGACTTTCAAACATTAGACTTTCAAACGTTAGACTTTCAAATGTTAGACTTTCAAACATTATATTTTTAATTGTTAAACTTTCAAACATTAGACTTTCAATTATTAGATTTTCAAATGTTATACTTTCAAAGGTTAGATTTTCAAATGTTGGACTTTCAAACATTAGATATTTAATTGTTAAACTTTCAAATGTTAGACTTTCAATTATTAGATTTTCAAATGCTATACTTTCAAACATTAGATTTTCAAATGTTAGACTTTCAAATGTTAGACTTTCAAATGGTAGACTTTCGAACGTTAGATTTTCAAATGGTAGACTTTCAAAAGTTAGTCTTTCAATTGTTAGACTTTCAAATGTTAGACTTTCAAATGTTAGACTTTCAAATGTTAGACTTTCAAATGTTAGACTTTCAAATGTTAGACTTTCAAATGTTAGACTTTCAAATGTTAGACTTTCAAATGTTAGACTTTCAAATGTTAGACTTTCAAACGTTAGACTTTCAAACATTAGACTTTCAAACATAAGACTTTCAAACATTCGACTTTCAAACATTAGACTTTCAAAACTTAGATTTTCAAACATTAGACTTTCAATTATTAGATATTCAAATGTTATACTTTCAAACATTAGATTTTCTAATGTTAGACTTTCAAATGTTAGACTTTCAAATGTTAGACTTTCAATTGTTAGACTTTCAAGTGTTAGACTTTCAAACATTAGACTTTCAAACATTAGACTTTCAAACGTTAGACTTTCAAATGTTAGACTTTCAAAGGTTAGATTTTCAAATGTTGGACTTTCAAACATTAGATATTTAATTGTTAAACTTTCAAACGTTAATAATTGAAAGTCTAACATTAGAAAATCTAACATTTGAAAGTCTAACATTTGAAAATCTAATGTTTGAAAGTATAGCATTTGAAAATCTAATAATTGAAAGTCTAATGTTTAAAAGTCTAGATTTTCAAATGCTATACTTTCAAACATTAGATTTTCAAATGTTAGACTTTCAAATGTTAGACTTTCAAATGGTAGACTTTCGAACGTTAGATTTTCAAACGATAAACTTTCAAACATTAGACTTTCAAATGTTAGACTTTTAAACATTAGATTTTTAATTGTTAAACTTTCAAACATTAGACTTTGAAACATTAGACTTTCAAACATAAGACTTTCAAACATTAGACTTTCAAACATTAGACTTTCAAACATTAGACTTTCAAACATTAGACTTTCAATTATTAGATATTCAAATGTTATACTTTCAAACGTTAGATTTTCTAATGTTAGACTTTCAAACATTAGATTTTTAATTGTTAAACTTTCAAACGTTAGACTTTCAAAAGTTAGGCTTTCAAATGTTAGACTTTCAAATGTTAGACTTTCAAACGTTAGACTTTCAAACGTTAGACTTTCAAACGTTAGACTTTCAAAAGTTAGGTTTTCAATTGTTAGACTTTCAAAAGTTAGGCTTTCAATTGTTAGACTTTCAAATGTTAGACTTTCAAATATTAGACTTTCAAATGTTAGACTTTCAAATGTTAGACTTTCAAATGTTAGACTTTCAAATGTTAGACTTTCAAATGTTAGACTTTCAAACGTTAGACTTTCAAACATTAGACTTTCAAATGTTAGACTTTTAAATTGTTAGACTTTCTAATGTTAAACTTTTAAACATTAGACTTTCAAATGTTAGAATTTCAAATGTTATACTTTCAAATGTTAGACTTTTAAATTGTTAGACTTTCTAATGTTAAACTTTTAAACATTATACTTTCAAATGTTAGAATTTCAAATGTTAGACTTTCAAATTTTAGACTTTCAAAGGTTAAACTTTCAATTAGACTTTGAAACATTAGACTTTGAAACATTAGACTTTGAAACATTAGACTTTGAAACATTAGTCTTTCCAACATTAGACTTTCAAATGTTAGACTTTCAAAGGTTAGACTTTCAAAGGTTAGACTTTCAAAGGTTAGACTTTCAAAGGTTAGACTTTCAAACGTTAGACTTTCCAACATTAGACTTTCAAACGTTAGACTTTCAAATGTTAGACTTTCAAACATTAGATTTTTAATTGTTAAACTTTCAAACATTAGACTTTCAAACAATAGACTTTCAATTATTAGATTTTCAAATGTTATAGTTTCAAACGTTAGATTTTCAAATGTTAGACTTTCAAACATTAGATTTTTAATTGTTAAACTTTAAATGTTAGACTTTTAAACATTAGACTTTCAAATGTTAGAATTTCAAATGTTAGACTTTCAAATTTTAGACTTTCAAAGGTTAAACTTTCAATTAGACTTTGAAACATTAGACTTTGAAACATTAGACTTTGAAACATTAGACTTTGAAACATTAGACTTTGAAACATTAGTCTTTCCAACATTAGACTTTCAAATGTTAGACTTTCAAAGGTTAGACTTTCAAAGGTTAGACTTTCAAAGGTTAGACTTTCAAAGGTTAGACTTTCAAAGGTTAGACTTTCAAACGTTAGACTTTCCAACATTAGACTTTCAAACGTTAGACTTTCAAATGTTAGACTTTCAAACATTAGATTTTTAATTGTTAAACTTTCAAACATTAGACTTTCAAACAATAGACTTTCAATTATTAGATTTTCAAATGTTATAGTTTCAAACGTTAGATTTTCAAATGTTAGACTTTCAAACATTAGATTTTTAATTGTTAAACTTTCAAACGTTAGACCTTCAAAAGTTAGGCTTTCAAACATTAGATTTTTAATTGTTAAACTTTCAAATGTTAGACCTTCAAAAGTTAGGCTTTCAAATGTTAGACTTTCAAATGTTAGACTTTCAAACGTTAGACTTTCAAACATTAGACTTTCAAACGTTAGACTTTCAAATAGTAGACTTTCAAAAGTTAGGCTTTCAATTGTTAGACTTTCAAACGTTAGACTTTCTAACGGTAGACTTTCAAACGGTAGACTTTCAAAAGTTAGTCTTTCAATTGTTAGACTTTCAAATGTTAGACTTTCAAATGTTAGACTTTCAAATGTTAGTCTTTCAAATGTTAGACTTTCAAATGTTAGACTTTCAAACGTTAGACTTTCAAACATTAGACTTTCAAACATAAGACTTTCAAACATTAGACTTTCAAAACTTAGATTTTCAAACATTAGACTTTCAATTATTAGATATTCAAATGTTATACTTTCAAACATTAGATTTTCTAATGTTAGACTTTCAAATGTTAGACTTTCAAATGTTAGACTTTCAAATGTTAGACTTTCAAATGTTAGACTTTCAAATGTTAGACTTTCAAATGTTAGACTTTCAATTGTTAGACTTTCAAACATTAGACTTTCAATTATTAGATTTTCAAATGTTATACTTTCAAAGGTTAGATTTTCAAATGTTGGACTTTCAAACATTAGATATTTAATTGTTAAACTTTCAAACGTTAGACTTTTAAACATTAGACTTTCAATTATTAGATTTTCAAATGCTATACTTTCAAACATTAGATTTTCAAATGTTAGACTTTCAAATGTTAGACTTTCAAATGGTAGACTTTCGAACGTTAGATTTTCAAACGATAAACTTTCAAACATTAGACTTTCAAATGTTAGACTTTCAAACGGTAGACTTTCAAAAGTTAGGCTTTCAATTGTTAGACTTTCAAACGTTAGATTTTCAAATGTTATACTTTCAAAGGTTAGATTTTCAAATGTTGGACTTTCAAACATTAGATATTTAATTGTTAAACTTTCAAACGTTAGACTTTTAAACATTAGACTTTCAATTATTAGATTTTCAAATGCTATACTTTCAAACATTAGATTTTCAAATGTTAGACTTTCAAATGTTAGACTTTCAAATGGTAGACTTTCGAACGTTAGATTTTCAAACGATAAACTTTCAAACATTAGACTTTCAAATGTTAGACTTTTAAACATTAGATTTTTAATTGTTAAACTTTCAAACATTAGACTTTGAAACATTAGACTTTCAAACATAAGACTTTCAAACTTTAGACTTTCAAACATTAGACTTTCAATTATTAGATATTCAAATGTTATACTTTCAAACATTAGATTTTCTAATGTTAGACTTTCAAATGTTAGACTTTCAAATGTTAGACTTTCAAATGTTAGACTTTCAATTGTTAGACTTTCAAGTGTTAGACTTTCAAACATTAGACTTTCAAACATTAGACTTTCAAACGTTAGACTTTCAAACGTTAGACTTTCAAATGTTAGACTTTCAAAGGTTAGATTTTCAAATGTTGGACTTTCAAACATTAGATATTTAATTGTTAAACTTTCAAACGTTAGACTTTTAAACATTAGACTTTCAATTATTAGATTTTCAAATGCTATACTTTCAAACATTAGATTTTCAAATGTTAGACTTTCAAATGTTAGACTTTCAAATGGTAGACTTTCGAACGTTAGATTTTCAAACGATAAACTTTCAAACATTAGACTTTCAAATGTTAGACTTTTAAACATTAGATTTTTAATTGTTAAACTTTCAAACATTAGACTTTGAAACATTAGACTTTCAAACATAAGACTTTCAAACATTAGACTTTCAAACATTAGACTTTCAATTATTAGATATTCAAATGTTATACTTTCAAACGTTAGATTTTCTAATGTTAGACTTTCAAACATTAGATTTTTAATTGTTAAACTTTCAAACGTTAGACTTTCAAAAGTTAGGCTTTCAAATGTTAGACTTTCAAATGTTAGACTTTCAAACGTTAGACTTTCAAACGTTAGACTTTCAAAAGTTAGGCTTTCAATCGTTAGACTTTCAAAAGTTAGGCTTTCAATTGTTAGACTTTCAAATGTTAGACTTTCAAATATTAGACTTTCAAATGTTAGACTTTCAAATGTTAGACTTTCAAATGTTAGACTTTCAAATGTTAGACTTTCAAATGTTAGACTTTCAAACGTTAGACTTTCAAACATTAGACTTTCAAATGTTAGACTTTTAAATTGTTAGACTTTCTAATGTTAAACTTTTAAACATTAGACTTTCAAATGTTAGAATTTCAAATGTTATACTTTCAAATGTTAGACTTTCAAATGTTAGACTTTTAAATTGTTAGACTTTCTAATGTTAAACTTTTAAACATTAGACTTTCAAATGTTAGAATTTCAAATGTTAGACTTTCAAATTTTAGACTTTCAAAGGTTAAACTTTCAATTAGACTTTGAAACATTAGACTTTGAAACATTAGACTTTGAAACATTAGACTTTGAAACATTAGTCTTTCCAACATTAGACTTTCAAATGTTAGACTTTCAAAGGTTAGACTTTCAAAGGTTAAACTTTCAAAGGTTAGACTTTCAAAGGTTAGACTTTCAAACATTAGACTTTCCAACATTAGACTTTCAAACGTTAGACTTTCAAATGTTAGACTTTCAAACATTAGATTTTTAATTGTTAAACTTTCAAACATTAGACTTTCAAACAATAGACTTTCAATTATTAGATTTTCAAATGTTATAGTTTCAAACGTTAGATTTTCAAATGTTAGACTTTCAAACATTAGATTTTTAATTGTTAAACTTTCAAACGTTAGACCTTCAAAAGTTAGGCTTTCAAACATTAGATTTTTAATTGTTAAACTTTCAAACGTTAGACCTTCAAAAGTTAGGCTTTCAAATGTTAGACTTTCAAATGTTAGACTTTCAAACGTTAGACTTTCAAACATTAGACTTACAAACATAAGACTTTCAAACATTCGACTTTCAAACATTAGACTTTCAAAACTTAGATTTTCAAACATTAGACTTTCAATTATTAGATATTCAAATGTTATACTTTCAAACATTAGATTTTCTAATGTTAGACTTTCAAATGTTAGACTTTCAAATGTTAGACTTTCAAATGTTAGACTTTCAATTGTTAGACTTTCAAGTGTTAGACTTTCAAACATTAGACTTTCAAACGTTAGACTTTCAAATGTTAGACTTTCAAACATTATATTTTTAATTGTTAAACTTTCAAACATTAGACTTTCAATTATTAGATTTTCAAATGTTATACTTTCAAAGGTTAGATTTTCAAATGTTGGACTTTCAAACATTAGATATTTAATTGTTAAACTTTCAAACGTTAGACTTTTAAACATTAGACTTTCAATTATTAGATTTTCAAATGCTATACTTTCAAACATTAGATTTTCAAATGTTAGACTTTCAAATGTTAGACTTTCAAATGGTAGACTTTCGAACGTTAGATTTTCAAACGATAAACTTTCAAACATTAGACTTTCAAATGTTAGACTTTTAAACATTAGATTTTTAATTGTTAAACTTTCAAACATTAGACTTTGAAACATTAGACTTTCAAACATAAGACTTTCAAACTTTAGACTTTCAAACATTAGACTTTCAATTATTAGATATTCAAATGTTATACTTTCAAATGTTAGATTTTCTAATGTTAGACTTTCAAACATTAGATTTTTAATTGTTAAACTTTCAAACGTTAGACTTTCAAATGTTAGACTTTCAAACGTTAGACTTTCAAACGTTAGACTTTCAAACGTTAGACTTTCAAAAGTTAGGCTTTCAATTGTTAGACTTTCAAAAGTTAGGCTTTCAATTGTTAGACTTTCAAATGTTAGACTTTCAAATATTAGACTTTCAAATGTTAGACTTTTAAATGTTAGACTTTCAAATGTTAGACTTTCAAATGTTAGACTTTCAAATGTTAGACTTTCAAATGTTAGACTTTCAAATGTTAGACTTTCAAATGTTAGACTTTCAAATGTTAGACTTTCAAATGTTAGACTTTCAAATGTTAGACTTTCAAATGTTAGACTTTCAAACGTTAGACTTTCAAACATTAGACTTTCAAACATAAGACTTTCAAACATTCGACTTTCAAACATTAGACTTTCAAAACTTAGATTTTCAAACATTAGACTTTCAATTATTAGATATTCAAATGTTATACTTTCAAACATTAGATTTTCTAATGTTAGACTTTCAAATGTTAGACTTTCAAATGTTAGACTTTCAAATGTTAGACTTTCAATTGTTAGACTTTCAAGTGTTAGACTTTCAAACATTAGACTTTCAAACGTTAGACTTTCAAATGTTAGACTTTCAAACATTATATTTTTAATTGTTAAACTTTCAAACATTAGACTTTCAATTATTAGATTTTCAAATGTTATACTTTCAAAGGTTAGATTTTCAAATGTTGGACTTTCAAACATTAGATATTTAATTGTTAAACTTTCAAACGTTAGACTTTTAAACATTAGACTTTCAATTATTAGATTTTCAAATGCTATACTTTCAAACATTAGATTTTCAAATGTTAGACTTTCAAATGTTAGACTTTCAAATGGTAGACTTTCGAACGTTAGATTTTCAAACGATAAACTTTCAAACATTAGACTTTCAAATGTTAGACTTTTAAACATTAGATTTTTAATTGTTAAACTTTCAAACATTAGACTTTGAAACATTAGACTTTCAAACATAAGACTTTCAAACTTTAGACTTTCAAACATTAGACTTTCAATTATTAGATATTCAAATGTTATACTTTCAAATGTTAGATTTTCTAATGTTAGACTTTCAAACATTAGATTTTTAATTGTTAAACTTTCAAACGTTAGACTTTCAAATGTTAGACTTTCAAATGTTAGACTTTCAAACGTTAGACTTTCAAACGTTAGACTTTCAAAAGTTAGGCTTTCAATTGTTAGACTTTCAAAAGTTAGGCTTTCAATTGTTAGACTTTCAAATGTTAGACTTTCAAATATTAGACTTTCAAATGTTAGACTTTCAAATGTTAGACTTTCAAATGTTAGACTTTCAAATGTTAGACTTTCAAATGTTAGACTTTCAAATGTTAGACTTTCAAAAGTTAGGCTTTCAATTGTTAGACTTTCAAAAGTTAGGCTTTCAATTTTTAGACTTTCAAATGTTAGACTTGCAAATGTTAGACTTTCAAATGTTATACTATCAAATGTTAGACTTTCAAATGTTAGACTTTCAAATATTAGACTTTCAAACCTTAGACTTTCAAACCTTAGACTTTCAAACCTTAGACTTTCAAACCTTAGACTTTCAAACCTTAGACTTTCAAACATTAGACTTTCAAATGTTGGACTTTTAAATTGTTAGACTTTCTAATGTTAAACTTTCAAATGTTAGACTTTCAAATGTTAGACTTTCAAATGTTATACTTTCAAATGTTATACTATCAAATGTTAGACTTTCAAATGTTAGACTTTCAAATGTTAGACTTTCAAACCTTAGACTTTCAAACCTTAGACTTTGAAACATTAGACTTTCAAAGGTTAAACTTTCAATTAGACTTTGAAACATTAGACTTTGAAACATTAGACTTTGAACATTAGACTTTGAAACATTAGACTTTGAAACATTAGTCTTTCCAAAATTAGACTTTCAAATGTTAGACTTTCAATGGTTAGACTTTCAAACATTAGACTTTCCAACATTAGACTTTCAAACGTTAGACTTTCAAAGGTTAGACTTTAAAACGTTAGACTTTCAAATGTTAGACTTTCAAATGTTAGACTTTCAAACATTAGATTTTTAATTGTTAAACTTTCAAACATTAGACATTCAAACAATAGACTTTCAATTATTAGATTTTTAAGTGTTATACTTTCAAACGTTAGACTTTCAAAGGTTAGACTTTCAAACGTTAGACTTTCAAACGTTAGACTTTCAAACGTTAAGCTTTCAAATGTTAGACTTTGAAACATTAGTCTTTTCAACATTAGACTTTCAAACATTAGACTTTCAAAGGTTAGACTTTCAAAAGTTAGGCTTTCAATTGTTAGACTTTCAAAAGTTAGGCTTTCAATTGTTAGACTTTCAAATGTTAGACTTTCAAATGTTAGACTTTCAAATGTTAGACTTTCAAATGTTAGACTTTCAAACATTAGACTTTCAAACATTAGACTTTCAAAAGTTAGACTTTCAAATGTTAGACTTTCAAATGTTAGACTTTCAATTGTTAGACTTTCAAATGTTAGACTTTCAAATGTTAGACTTTCAAATGTTATACTATCAAATGTTAGACTTTCAAATGTTAGACTTTCAAATGTTAGACTTTCAAATGTTAGACTTTCAAACCTTAGACTTTCAAACCTTAGACTTTCAAACCTTAGACTTTCAAACCTTAGACTTTGAAACATTAGACTTACAAATGTTAAACTTTCAATTAGACTTTGAAACATTAGACTTTGAAACATTAGACTTTGAAACATTAGACTTTGAAACATTAGACTTTGAAACATTAGACTTTGAAACATTAGACTTTGAAACATTAGACTTTGAAACATTAGACTTTGAAACATTAGACATTGAAACATTAGACTTTGAAACATTAGACTTTCCAACATTAGACTTTCAAACGTTAGACTTTCAAAGGTTAGACTTTAAAACGTTAGACTTTCAAATGTTAGACTTTCAAATGTTAGACTTTCAAATGTTAGACTTTCAAATGTTAGACTTTCAAACATTAGATTTTTAATTGTTAAACTTTCAAACATTAGACATTCAAACAATAGACTTTCAATTATTAGATTTTTAAGTGTTATACTTTCAAACGTTAGATTTTCAAATGTTATACTTTCAAACATTAGATTTTTAATTGTTAAACTTTCAAACGTTAGACCTTCAAAAGTTAGGCTTTCATATGTTAGACTTTCAAATGTTAGACTTTCAAATGTTAGACTTTCAAATGTTAGACTATCAAATGTTAGACTTTCAAATGTTAGACTTTCAAATGTTAGACTATCAAATGTTAGACTTTCAAATGTTAGACTTTCAAACGTTAGACTTTCAAATGTTAGACTTTCAAATGTTAGACTTTCAAATGTTATACTTTCAAATGTTAGACTTTCAAACATTAGACTTTCAAATGTTAGACTTTCAAACGGTAGACTTTCAAAAGTTAGGCTTTCAATTGTTAGACTTTCAAACGTTAGACTTTCAAATGTTAGACTTTCAAACATTAGGTTTTTAATTGTTAAACTTTCAAACATTAAACTTTCAATTATTAGATTTTCAAATGTTATACTTTCAAAGGTTAGATTTTTAGATGTTAGACTTTCAAACATTAGATATTTAATTGTTAAACTTTCAAACGTTAGACTTTTAAACATTAGACTTTCAATTATTAGATTTTCAAATGCTATACTTTCAAACATTAGATTTTCAAAGGTTAGACTTTAAAACATTAGACTTTCAAATGTTAGACTTTCAAATGTTAGACTTTCAAATGTTAGACTTTCAAATGTTAGACTTTCAAATGTTAGCCTTTCAAATGTTAGACTTTCAAATGGTAGACTTTCGAACGTTAGATTTTCAAACGATAAACTTTCAAACATTAGACTTTCAAATGTTAGACTTTCAAACATTAGATTTTTAATTGTTAAACTTTCAAACGTTAGATTTTCAAAGGTTAGACTTTAAAACATTAGACTTTCAAATGTTAGACTTTCAAATGTTAGACTTTCAAATGTTAGACTTTCAAATGTTAGACTTTCAAATGTTAGACTTTCAAATGTTAGACTTTCAAATGTTTGACTTTCAAATGTTAGCCTTTCAAATGTTAGACTTTCAAATGGTAGACTTTCGAACGTTAGATTTTCAAACGATAAACTTTCAAACATTAGACTTTCAAATGTTAGACTTTCAAACATTAGATTTTTAATTGTTAAACTTTCAAACGTTAGATTTTCAAAGGTTAGACTTTAAAACATTAGACTTTCAAATGTTAGACTTTCAAATGTTAGACTTTCAAATGTTAGACTTTCAAATGTTAGACTTTCAAATGTTAGACTTTCAAACATTAGATATTTAATTGTTAAACTTTCAAACGTTAGACTTTTAAACATTAGACTTTCAATTATTAGATTTTCAAATGCTATACTTTCAAACATTAGATTTTCAAAGGTTAGACTTTAAAACATTAGACTTTCAAATGTTAGACTTTCAAATGTTAGACTTTCAAATGTTAGACTTTCAAATGTTAGACATTCAAATGTTAGCCTTTCAAATGTTAGACTTTCAAATGGTAGACTTTCGAACGTTAGATTTTCAAACGATAAACTTTCAAACATTAGACTTTCAAATGTTAGACTTTCAAACATTAGATTTTTAATTGTTAAACTTTCAAACGTTAGATTTTCAAAGGTTAGACTTTAAAACATTAGACTTTCAAATGTTAGACATTCAAATGTTAGACTTTCAAATGTTAGACTTTCAAATGTTAGACTTTCAAATGTTAGACTTTCAAATGTTAGACTTTCAAATGTTAGACTTTCAAATGTTAGACTTTCAAATGTTAGACTTTCAAATGTTAGACTTTCAAATGTTAGACTTTCAAATGTTAGCCTTTCAAATGTTAGACTTTCAAATGTTAGACTTTCAAATGTTAGACTTTCAAATGTTAGACTTTCAAATGTTAGACTTTCAATTGTTAGACTTTCAAAAGTTTGGCTTTCAATTGTTAGACTTTCAAATGTTAGACTTTCAAATGTTAGACTTTCAAACCTTAGACTTTCAAATGTTAGACTTTCAATTGTTAGACTTTCAAAAGTTAGGCTTTCAATTGTTAGACTTTCAAATGTTAGACTTTCAAATGTTAGACTATCAAATGTTAGACTTTCAAACCTTAGACTTTCAAACCTTAGACTTTCAAACCTTAGACTTTGAAACATTAGACTTACAAAGGTTAAACTTTCAATTAGACTTTGAAACATTAGACTTTGAAACATTAGACTTTGAAACATTAGACTTTGAAACATTAGACTTTGAAACATTAGACTTTGAAACATTAGACATTGAAACATTAGACTTTGAAACATTAGACTTTCCAACATTAGACTTTCAAACGTTAGACTTTCAAAGGTTAGACTTTAAAACGTTAGACTTTCAAATGTTAGACTTTCAAATGTTAGACTTTCAAACATTAGATTTTTAATTGTTAAACTTTCATACATTAGACATTCAAACAATAGACTTTCAATTATTAGATTTTTAAGTGTTATACTTTCAAACGTTAGATTTTCAAATGTTATACTTTCAAACATTAGATTTTTAATTGTTAAACTTTCAAACGTTAGACCTTCAAAAGTTAGGCTTTCATATGTTAGACTTTCAAACGTTAGACTTTCAAACGTTAGACTTTCAAACGTTAGACTTTCTAACGTTAAACTTTCAAATTTTAGACTTTCAAAAGTTAGGCGTTCAATTGTTAGACTTTCAAATGTTAGACTTTCAAATGTTAGACTATCAAATGTTAGACTTTCAAATGTTAGACTTTCAAACGTTAGACTTTCAAATGTTAGACTTTCAAATGTTAGACTTTCAAATGTTATACTTTCAAATGTTAGACTTTCAAACGTTAGACTTTCAAATGTTAGACTTTCAAATGGTAGACTTTCAAAAGTTAGGCTTTCAATTGTTAGACTTTCAAACGTTAGACTTTCAAATGTTAGACTTTCAAACATTAGGTTTTTAATTGTTAAACTTTCAAACATTAGACTTTCAATTATTAGATTTTCAAATGTTATACTTTCAAAGGTTAGATTTTTAAATGTTAGACTTTCAAACATTAGATATTTAATTGTTAAACTTTCAAACGTTAGACTTTTAAACATTAGACTTTCAATTATTAGATTTTCAAATGCTATACTTTCAAACATTAGATTTTCAAAGGTTAGACTTTAAAACATTAGACTTTCAAATGTTAGACTTTCAAATGTTAGACTTTCAAATGTTAGACTTTCAAATGTTAGACTTTCAAATGTTAGACTTTCAAATGTTAGACTTTCAAATGTTAGACTTTCAAATGGTAGACTTTCGAACGTTAGATTTTCAAACGATAAACTTTCAAACATTAGACTTTCAAATGTTAGACTTTCAAACATTAGATTTTTAATTGTTAAACTTTCAAACGTTAGATTTTCAAAGGTTAGACTTTAAAACATTAGACTTTCAAATGTTAGACTTTCAAATGTTAGACTTTCAAATGTTAGACTTTCAAATGTTAGACTTTCAAATGTTAGACTTTCAAATGTTAGACTTTCAAATGTTAGACTTTCAAATGTTAGACTTTCAAATGTTAGCCTTTCAAATGTTAGACTTTCAAATGTTAGACTTTCAAATGTTAGACTTTCAAATGTTAGACTTTCAAAAGTTAGGCTTTCAATTGTTAGACTTTCAAAAGTTAGGCTTTCAATTGTTAGACTTTCAAATGTTAGACTTTCAAATGTTAGACTTTCAAATGTTAGACTTTCAAATGTTAGACTTTCAAATGTTAGACTTTCAAATGTTAGACTTTCAAATGTTAGACTTTCAAATGTTAGACTTTCAAATGTTAGACTTTCAAATGTTAGACTTTCAAATGTTAGACTTTCAAATGTTAGCCTTTCAAATGTTAGACTTTCAAATGGTAGACTTTCGAACGTTAGATTTTCAAACGATAAACTTTCAAACATTAGACTTTCAAATGTTAGACTTTCAAACATTAGATTTTTAATTGTTAAACTTTCAAACGTTAGATTTTCAAAGGTTAGACTTTAAAACATTAGACTTTCAAATGTTAGACTTTCAAATGTTAGACTTTCAAATGTTAGACTTTCAAATGTTAGACTTTCAAATGTTAGACTTTCAAATTTTTGACTTTCAAATGTTAGACTTTCAAATGTTAGACTTTCAAATGTTAGACTTTCAAATGTTAGACTTTCAAATGTTAGACTTTCAAACGTTAGACTTTCAAACCTTAGACTTTCAAACCTTAGACTTTCAAACCTTAGACTTTCAAATGTTAGACTTTCAATTGTTAGACTTTCAAAAGTTAGGCTTTCAATTGTTAGACTTTCAAATGTTAGACTTTCAAATGTTAGACTTTCAAATGTTAGACTTTCAAACCTTAGACTTTCAAACCTTAGACTTTCAAACCTTAGACTTTCAAACCTTAGACTTTCAAACCTTAGACTTTCAAACATTAGACTTACAAAGGTTAAACTTTCAATTAGACTTTGAAACATTAGACTTTGAAACATTAGACTTTGAAACATTAGACTTTGAAACATTAGACATTGAAACATTAGACTTTGAAACATTAGACTTTCCAACATTAGACTTTCAAACGTTAGACTTTCAAAGGTTAGACTTTAAAACGTTAGACTTTCAAATGTTAGACTTTCAAATGTTAGACTTTCAAACATTAGATTTTTAATTGTTAAACTTTCATACATTAGACATTCAAACAATAGACTTTCAATTATTAGATTTTTAAGTGTTATACTTTCAAACGTTAGATTTTCAAATGTTATACTTTCAAACATTAGATTTTTAATTGTTAAACTTTCAAACGTTAGACCTTCAAAAGTTAGGCTTTCATATGTTAGACTTTCAAACGTTAGACTTTCAAACGTTAGACTTTCAAACGTTAGACTTTCAAACGTTAGACTTTCTAACGTTAAACTTTCAAATTTTAGACTTTCAAAAGTTAGGCGTTCAATTGTTAGACTTTCAAATGTTAGACTTTCAAATGTTAGACTATCAAATGTTAGACTTTCAAATGTTAGACTTTCAAACGTTAGACTTTCAAATGTTAGACTTTCAAATGTTAGACTTTCAAATGTTATACTTTCAAATGTTAGACTTTCAAACGTTAGACTTTCAAATGTTAGACTTTCAAATGGTAGACTTTCAAAAGTTAGGCTTTCAATTGTTAGACTTTCAAACGTTAGACTTTCAAATGTTAGACTTTCAAACATTAGGTTTTTAATTGTTAAACTTTCAAACATTAGACTTTCAATTATTAGATTTTCAAATGTTATACTTTCAAAGGTTAGATTTTTAAATGTTAGACTTTCAAACATTAGATATTTAATTGTTAAACTTTCAAACGTTAGACTTTTAAACATTAGACTTTCAATTATTAGATTTTCAAATGCTATACTTTCAAACATTAGATTTTCAAAGGTTAGACTTTAAAACATTAGACTTTCAAATGTTAGACTTTCAAATGTTAGACTTTCAAATGTTAGACTTTCAAATGTTAGACTTTCAAATGTTAGACTTTCAAATGTTAGACTTTCAAATGTTAGACTTTCAAATGTTAGACTTTCAAATGTTAGACTTTCAAATGGTAGACTTTCGAACGTTAGATTTTCAAACGATAAACTTTCAAACATTAGACTTTCAAATGTTAGACTTTCAAACATTAGATTTTTAATTGTTAAACTTTCAAACGTTAGATTTTCAAAGGTTAGACTTTAAAACATTAGACTTTCAAATGTTAGACTTTCAAATGTTAGACTTTCAAATGTTAGACTTTCAAATGTTAGACTTTCAAATGTTAGACTTTCAAATGTTAGACTTTCAAATGTTAGACTTTCAAATGTTAGACTTTCAAATGTTAGACTTTCAAATGTTAGACTTTCAAATAATAATTCTTTTATTGTGCCACTTAAAGGTTGCATTTACAACATCTAACAAAAGTGCAAAGTCAAAAAGTAAAATAAAAATAAAAAGGAGCATACAAGTGAGTTTATAATAATAAAAAAAAAGATATATCTCACACTATTAAATGTTTTGTCACGCACCAACTAAAAATATTCATATTATACAAATGAACCCGAAAAGTCTTACAAGAAGATGACATAACAACATATTCAGGAAGATTATTCCATATAGGAATACATCTATTCAAAAAGTTATGACGTCTGCGATTAGATTTCTGAGAAAGTAATGTGAATCTTTTTGAATGACCCCTGGTAACAGTATCAAGTGGAATTAAGTTATTTAAGAAACCCGAAGTGCAATGAACTTGACCAGTAACTAACCTGTAAAAAAGAACTAAATCAGCCACTAGACGTCTTTCTCTAAGTGTTTTCAGATCTAATAACCGAAGACGTTGTTCATATGTCAATGTATTACATTCCACAATACTTTTAGAGAATTTACGTTGAACACTCTCAATTAAATCAGAATCCCCCTTATTAATAGGAGACCAAACTGGTGAGGCATATTCTAAAATTGGCCGGACATATACCTTAAATGCATAAGTTTTAACACCCACAGGGCTATATACAAAAATCTTATTCAATAGCCACAACCTCCGAGCAGCCTTACTGGTAATCTCCTTACAGTGGGCTGAAAAGTTAAACTTACTATCAAAAATAACACCCAAGTCTTTCACCTGTGATTTGTTCAACAATTCATTATTCTCAATAAAAAAGGAGGACTGGAGAGCAGCCTTTCCCACCTTAAGGGCAACACACTTTGGTATACCAAGTTCCATGTCATTTAGTTTGGACCATTCTATCAAGCTATTTATGGCCTCTTGTAGGTAACAATTATGTATACTCAAGAATTTAGTATCATCTGCATAAATAAACTTTTGGACCTCAGTACTTGCATGTGACAGGTCATTAATAAAAATACCAAACAATAAGAGGCCTAGAATACTTCCCTGTGGAACCCCACTTGGCACATCTACCCAGTCTGAATAGGCTTCCTGTAACTTTACTCGTTGCTTTCTGCCTAGGAGGTAACCCTTTATCCAATTAATAATAAAATAATCAAAATTCCAATTTTTGAGCTTCATTAACAGTATATTATGATTAACTCTGTCAAAAGCTTTAACAAAGTCAAAATAAACTATATTGACACTATGTTGGTCATCATTCATTTGAGTTATAAACTCAGTACTATGTAATAATTGGGTTGTGGTAGATCGTCTTGGTATAAAACCAAACTGCACTTCAGACATCAGGTTGTTACTAAATATAACTTTAAACATATGAGCCACAATAATCTTCTCCATTACCTTCCCACACAGGCTAGTAATTGAAAATCGGCCTATAATTATTAGGTACCGATTTATCTCCAGATTTAAAAATGGGAGTAACATTAGCAGTCTTCCAGTCCTTAGGAAGGACACCTTTCAACATACTGATTTTAAATATATATGATAAGGGAGTACACAACTGCTCTGCACAAAAAAGTAATAATTTACTCGGAATCATATCAGGACCTGACGATACAGATTTATGTAGAGAACGCAATTCTTTTAATACAACCTCTGGGTTAAAGATATCCAGAACATCATACTCAGGTCTATTATCAACATTATTTGATGGCAAACTAGAATTGTTATGTGAACGAAATTCATGGTAAAAATAGTCGTTTAAAACATTAGCTTTTTCAAAATTATTTGTACAGATCTTTCCTTCATTATTTTTAATTGGAGGTACCTGATTTACCTTTGCATTGCCTAGTTTATTTTTAGCATAAGAATAAAACAAATTCATACTACCACTTTCTATAATTGAAAGTTCATTTGCCCTATGAAAATTCTGAACCAACTGAATACATTTCTTATGTTGTTGCCTCTATATAGTAAGATTATCTACAGTTGGAAAATCTTTGCACATAGCCCAGTATTTCTTTTTAGTATTAAAGGCTTTTCTTATAACAATCGGGAACTTAAAAATAGAACAAGATACATATAAAGGTGCAAAAACATCCATCAAGTTATTGATTACACCTTTAAAAAAAGACCACATAAATTCTGGATTACTTGATGTAGTAACAGGGCTCCAATCAGTAACACATAAAAACACATTAAAAAATTAAAAAATTAAAAAATTAAAAAATTAAAAAATTAAAAAATTAAAAAATTAAAAAATTAAAAAATTAAAAAATTAAAAAATTAAAAAATTAAAAAATTAAAAAATTAAAAAATTAAAAAATTAAAAAATTAAAAAATTAAAAAATTAAAAAATTAAAAAATTAAAAAATTAAAAAATTAAAAAATTAAAAAATTAAAAAATTAAAAAATTAAAAAATTAAAAAATTAAAAAATTAAAAAATTAAAAAATTAAAAAATTAAAAAATTAAAAAATTAAAAAACTAAAAAATTAAAAAATTAAAAAATTAAAAAATTAAAAAATTAAAAAATTAAAAAATTAAAAAATTAAAAAATTAAAAAATTAAAAAATTAAAAAATTAAAAAATTAAAAAATTAAAAAATTAAAAAATTAAAAAATTAAAAAATTAAAAAATTAAAAAATTAAAAAATTAAAAAATTAAAAAATTAAAAAATTAAAAAATTAAAAAATTAAAAAATTAAAAAATTAAAAAATTAAAAAATTAAAAAATTAAAAAATTAAAAAATTAAAAAATTAAAAAATTAAAAAATTAAAAAATTAAAAAATTAAAAAATTAAAAAATTAAAAAATTAAAAAATTAAAAAATTAAAAAATTAAAAAATTAAAAAATTAAAAAATTAAAAAATTAAAAAATTAAAAAATTAAAAAATTAAAAAATTAAAAAATTAAAAAATTAAAAAATTAAAAAATTAAAAAATTAAAAAATTAAAAATTAATTAAAAAGTTAAAAAATTAAAAAATTAAAAAATTAAAAAATTAAAAAATTAAAAAATTAAAAAATTAAAAAATTAAAAAATTAAAAAATTAAAAAATTAAAAAATTAAAAAATTAAAAAATTAAAAAATTAAAAAATTAAAAAATTAAAAAATTAAAAAATTAAAAAATTAAAAAATTAAAAAATTAAAAAATTAAAAAATTAAAAAATTAAAAAATTAATTAAAAAGTTAAAAAATTAAAAAATTAAAAAATTAAAAAATTAAAAAATTAAAAAATTAAAAAATTAAAAAATTAAAAAATTAAAAATTAAAAAATTAAAAAATTAAAAAATTAAAAAATTAAAAAATTAAAAAATTAAAAAATTAAAAAATTAAAAAATTAAAAAATTAAAAAATTAAAAAATTAAAAATTAAAAAATTAAAAATTAAAAAATTAAAAAATTAAAAAATTAAAAAATTAAAAAATTAAAAAATTAAAAAATTAAAAAATTAAAAAATTAAAAAATTAAAAAATTAAAAAATTAATTAAAAAGTTAAAAAATTAAAAAATTAAAAAATTAAAAAATTAAAAAATTAAAAAATTAAAAAATTAAAAAATTAAAAAATTAAAAATTAAAAATTAAAAAATTAAAAAATTAAAAAATTAAAAAATTAAAAAATTAAAAAATTAAAAAATTAAAAATTAAAAAATTAAAAAATTAAAAAATTAAAAAATTAAAAAATTAAAAAATTAAAAAATTAAAAAATTAAAAAATTAAAAAATTAAAAAATTAAAAAATTAAAAAATTAAAAAATTAAAAAATTAAAAAATTAAAAATTAAAAATTAAAAAATTAAAAAATTAAAAAATTAAAAAATTAAAAAATTAAAAAATTAAAAAATTAAAAAATTAAAAAATTAAAAAATTAAAAAATTAAAAAATTAAAAAATTAAAAAATTAAAAAATTAAAAAATTAAAAAATTAAAAAATTAAAAAATTAAAAAATTAAAAAATTAAAAAATTAAAAAATTAAAAAATTAAAAATTAAAAAATTAAAAAATTAAAAAATTAAAAAATTAAAAAATTAAAAAATTAAAAAATTAAAAAATTAAAAAATTAAAAAATTAAAAAATTAAAAAATTAAAAAATTAAAAAATTAAAAAATTAAAAAATTAAAAATTAAAAAATTAAAAAATTAAAAAATTAAAAATTAAAAAATTAAAAATTAAAAATTAAAAAATTAAAAATTAAAAAATTAAAAAATTAAAAAATTAAAAATTAAAAAATTAAAAAATTAAAAAATTAAAAAATTAAAAAATTAAAAAAGTTAAAAAATTAAAAAATTAATTAAAAAGTTAAAAAATTAAAAAATTAAAAAATTAAAAAATTAAAAAATTAAAAAATTAAAAATTAAAAAATTAAAAAATTAAAAAATTAAAAAATTAAAAAATTAAAAAATTAAAAAATTAAAAAATTAAAAAATTAAAAAATTAAAAAATTAAAAAATTAAAAATTAAAAAATTAAAAAATTAAAAAATTAAAAAATTAAAAAATTAAAAAATTAAAAAATTAAAAAATTAAAAAATTAAAAAATTAAAAAATTAAAAAATTAAAAAATTAAAAAATTAAAAAATTAAAAAATTAAAAAATTAAAAATTTAAAAAATTAAAAAATTAAAAAATTAAAAAATTAAAAAATTAAAAAATTAAAAATTAAAAAATTAAAAAATTAAAAAATTAAAAAATTAAAAAATTAAAAAATTAAAAAATTAAAAAATTAAAAAATTAAAAAATTAAAAAATTAAAAAATTAAAAAATTAAAAAATTAAAAAAATTAAAAATTAAAAAATTAAAAAATTAAAAAATTAAAAAATTAAAAAATTAAAAAATTAAAAAATTAAAAATTAAAAAATTAAAAAATTAAAAAATTAAAAAATTAAAAAATTAAAAAATTAAAAATTAAAAAATTAAAAAATTAAAAAATTAAAAATTAAAAAATTAAAAAATTAAAAAATTAAAAATTAAAAAATTAAAAAATTAAAAAATTAAAAAATTAAAAAATTAAAAAATTAAAAAATTAAAAATTAAAAAATTAAAAAATTAAAAATTAAAAAATTAAAAAATTAAAAAATTAAAAAATTAAAAAATTAAAAAATTAAAAAATTAAAAAATTAAAAAATTAAAAAATTAAAAAATTAAAAAATTAAAAAATTAAAAAATTAAAAAATTAAAAAATTAAAAAAATTAAAAAATTAAAAAATTAAAAAATTAAAAATTAAAAAATTAAAAATTAAAAAATTAAAAAATTAAAAAATTAAAAAATTAAAAAATTAAAAAATTAAAAAATTAAAAAATTAAAAAATTAAAAAATTAAAAAATTAAAAATTAAAAATTAAAAAATTAAAAAATTAAAAAATTAAAAAATTAAAAATTAAAAAATTAAAAAATTAAAAATTAAAAATTAAAAAATTAAAAAATTAAAAAATTAAAAAATTAAAAAATTAAAAAATTAAAAATTAAAAATTAAAAATTAAAAAATTAAAAAATTAAAAAATTAAAAAATTAAAAAATTAAAAAATTAAAAAATTAAAAAATTAAAAAATTAAAAAATTAAAAAATTAAAAAATTAAAAAATTAAAAATTAAAAAATTAAAAAATTAAAAAATTAAAAAATTAAAAAATTAAAAATTAAAAAATTAAAAAATTAAAAAATTAAAAATTAAAAAATTAAAAATTAAAAATTAAAAAATTAAAAAATTAAAAATTAAAAAATTAAAAAATTAAAAATTAAAAAATTAAAAAATTAAAAAATTAAAAAATTAAAAAATTAAAAAATTAAAAAATTAAAAATTAAAAAATTAAAAAATTAAAAAATTAAAAAATTAAAAATTAAAAATTAAAAAATTAAAAAATTAAAAAATTAAAAAATTAAAAAATTAAAAAATTAAAATTAAAAAATTAAAAAATTAAAAAATTAAAAAATTAAAAAATTAAAAAATTAAAAAATTAAAAAATTAAAAAATTAAAAAATTAAAAAATTAAAAAATTAAAAAATTAAAAAATTAAAAAATTAAAAAATTAAAAATTAAAAAATTAAAAAAATTAAAAAATTAAAAAATTAAAAAATTAAAAATTAAAAAATTAAAAATTAAAAAATTAAAAAATTAAAAAATTAAAAAATTAAAAAATTAAAAAATTAAAAAATTAAAAATTAAAAAATTAAAAAATTAAAAAATTAAAAAATTAAAAAATTAAAAAATTAAAAAATTAAAAAATTAAAAAATTAAAAAATTAAAAAATTAAAAAATTAAAAAATTAAAAAATTAAAAAATTAAAAAATTAAAAATTAAAAAATTAAAAAATTAAAAAATTAAAAAATTAAAAAATTAAAAATTAAAAAATTAAAAAATTAAAAAATTAAAAAATTAAAAAATTAAAAAATTAAAAAATTAAAAAATTAAAAAATTAAAAATTAAAAAATTAAAAAATTAAAAAATTAAAAATTAAAAAATTAAAAAATTAAAAAATTAAAAAATTAAAAAATTAAAAAATTAAAAAATTAAAAAATTAAAAATTAAAAAATTAAAAAATTAAAAAATTAAAAAATTAAAAAATTAAAAAATTAAAAAATTAAAAAATTAAAAAATTAAAAAATTAAAAAATTAAAAATTAAAAAATTAAAAAATTAAAAAATTAAAAAATTAATTAAAAAGTTAAAAAATTAAAAAATTAAAAAATTAAAAAATTAAAAAATTAAAAAATTAAAAAATTAAAAAATTAAAAAATTAAAAAATTAAAAAATTAAAAAATTAAAAATTAAAAAATTAAAAAATTAATTAAAAAGTTAAAAAATTAAAAAATTAAAAATTAAAAAATTAAAAAATTAAAAAATTAAAAAATTAAAAAATTAAAAAATTAAAAAATTAAAAAATTAAAAAATTAAAAAATTAAAAAATTAAAAAATTAAAAAATTAAAAATTAAAAAATTAATTAAAAAGTTAAAAAATTAAAAAATTAAAAAATTAAAAAATTAAAAAATTAAAAAATTAAAAAATTAAAAAATTAAAAAATTAAAAAATTAAAAAATTAAAAAATTAAAAAATTAAAAAATTAAAAAATTAAAAAATTAAAAAATTAAAAAATTAAAAAATTAAAAAATTAAAAAATTAAAAAATTAAAAAATTAAAAATTAAAAAATTAAAAAATTAAAAAATTAAAAAATTAAAAATTAAAAAATTAAAAAATTAAAAAATTAAAAAATTAAAAAATTAAAAAATTAAAAAATTAAAAAATTAAAAATTAAAAAATTAAAAAATTAAAAAATTAAAAAATTAAAAAATTAAAAAATTAAAAATTAAAAAATTAAAAAATTAAAAAATTAAAAAATTAAAAAATTAAAAAATTAAAAAATTAAAAAATTAAAAAATTAAAAATTAAAAAATTAAAAAATTAAAAAATTAAAAAATTAAAAAATTAAAAAATTAAAAAATTAAAAAATTAAAAAATTAAAAAATTAAAAAATTAATTAAAAAGTTAAAAAATTAAAAAATTAAAAAATTAAAAAATTAAAAAATTAAAAAATTAAAAATTAAAAAATTAAAAAATTAAAAAATTAAAAAATTAAAAAATTAAAAAATTAAAAAATTAAAAAATTAAAAAATTAAAAAATTAAAAAATTAAAAAATTAAAAAACTAAAAAATTAAAAAATTAAAAAATTAAAAAAGTAAAAAATTAAAAAATTAAAAAATTAAAAAATTAAAAAATTAAAAAATTAAAAAATTAATTAAAAAGTTAAAAAATTAAAAATTAAAAAATTAAAAAATTAAAAAATTAAAAAATTAAAAAATTAAAAATTAAAAAATTAAAAAATTAAAAAATTAAAAAATTAAAAAATTAAAAAATTAAAAAATTAAAAAATTAAAAAATTAAAAAATTAAAAAATTAAAAAATTAAAAAATTAAAAAATTAAAAAATTAAAAAATTAAAAATTAAAAAATTAAAAAATTAAAAAATTAAAAAATTAAAAAATTAAAAAATTAAAAAATTAAAAAATTAAAAAATTAAAAAATTAAAAAATTAAAAATTAAAAAATTAATTAAAAAGTTAAAAAATTAAAAAATTAAAAAATTAAAAAATTAAAAAATTAAAAAATTAAAAAATTAAAAAATTAAAAAATTAAAAAATTAAAAAATTAAAAATTAAAAAATTAAAAAATTAAAAATTAAAAAATTAAAAAATTAAAAAATTAAAAAATTAAAAAATTAAAAAATTAAAAAAATTAAAAAATTAAAAAATTAAAAAAATTAAAAAAATTAAAAAATTAAAAAATTAAAAAATTAAAAAATTAAAAAATTAAAAAATTAAAAAATTAAAAAATTAAAAAATTAAAAAATTAAAAAATTAAAAAATTAAAAAATTAAAAAATTAAAAATTAAAAAATTAAAAAATTAAAAAATTAAAAAATTAAAAAATTAAAAAATTAAAAATTAAAAAATTAAAAAATTAAAAAATTAAAAAATTAAAAAATTAAAAAATTAAAAAATTAAAAAATTAAAAAATTAAAAAATTAAAAAATTAAAAAATTAAAAAATTAAAAATTAAAAAATTAAAAAATTAAAAAATTAAAAAATTAAAAAATTAAAAAATTAAAAAATTAAAAATTAAAAAATTAAAAAATTAAAAAATTAAAAAATTAAAAAATTAAAAAATTAATTAAAAATTAAAAATTAAAAAATTAAAAATTAAAAAATTAAAAAAATTAAAAAATTAAAAATTAAAAAATTAAAAAATTAAAAATTAAAAAATTAAAAAATTAAAAAATTAAAAAATTAAAAATTAAAAAATTAAAAAATTAAAAAATTAAAAAATTAAAAAATTAAAAAATTAAAAAATTAAAAAATTAAAAAATTAAAAAATTAAAACATTAAAAAACATTAAAACATTAAAACATTAAAACATTAAAACATTAAAACATTAAACATTAAAACATTAAAACATTAAAACATTAAAACATTAAAACATTAAAACATTAAAACATTAAAACATTAAAACATTAAAACATTAAAACATTAAAACATTAAAACATTAAAACATTAAAACATTAAAACATTAAAACATTAAAACATTAAAACATTAAAACATTAAAACATTAAAACATTAAAACATTAAAACATTAAACATTAAAACATTAAAACATTAAAACATTAAACATTAAAACATTAAAACATTAAAACATTAAAACATTAAAACATTAAAACATTAAAACATTAAAACATTAAAACATTAAAACATTAAAACATTAAAACATTAAAACATTAAAACATTAAAACATTAAAACATTAAAACATTAAAACATTAAAACATTAAAACATTAAAACATTAAAACATTAAAACATTAA